>OY856412.1:1166102243-1166702243 GCA_963693085.1 Alisma plantago-aquatica
GGTCATGACCTAGGGTGAGTTTTGTGGGTGTCGTGGTCGAGAGATCCCCTATAGGTTTTTTGGTCATGACCAATATGGCCTTGGGTGGTCTTGGGTTGAGACAGATGCTTCCTTGAATAGCATCTAAACCTAGGGTGTGTGTTAACCCTTTTGCCTCGACCTAGTGATGCTCTGGTACCTTGCTTCCACCATGGGTGGTGTCCTTGGTGTGTGTCTCGACCGCGACCATGTTGGGTGACCCCAAGTGGTCAAGACTCAACATAGGTTTCATCACCATCTTGTGCATGCATGGTTTAAGTGGTTGCATGTGTGTTTCTTGGGTGGGCAAGTGTCCCTTTGGAGCCCTATCTTGTTAACACCTCATCCTTCACCCTAGTTCTATCGTCCTTTCTATATAAACCATCTTCTCTCCATACAAGCAACTCTTTTTGTCCATATTCTTTCTCCCTTCTTTCTTGATCATCCTTGAAGCTTGGTGGAGTAAGGAGGTGTTGCTTTTGGATCTCCTTGTGGCCGAACTTCCCTTGCATGTGGTGTCTGTGGTGATCTTTTCTCATCTTCAACCATGGTAAGTATATGCCTTTTTTTACAATGTTTTCCTTTGGAACATCCAACTTCTTATTCCTCTTTCCTTGGACGTAGACTGGGGTTCTACCCTAGTGGTCACCTTGAGAGAAACTTCTCTTCACAAAGGCCTTAGACTATGGACCATCCATGGTGGTAACTAGTGGGAGGATGTCTTCTTCTCTTTTCTCCCTTCTTTCTTTGGTTCAGCCTAGGGTTTTCTTTCCCATTCTCTTTAGATACTTTTGACCTTCATGTATTCTCCTTCTTGAGGTGATTTTGAAGCCAAGAGTGGATCTTTTGGTGGAGCTTCATTCTCCCTTGGGATCATGTGCTTGGAGCTTGTAATCCTTGGAGTGGTCTTCCTTAAGGGGGGTGATATAACCCTTAACCCTATCTATTATGGCACATTTTATACTTTCATGTTGTTGTTTCCTCTTTCTAAAACGTGGCCATGCATGTTAAATAATGATTCCATTCTCTAGAACTTGATTAGTGGTCATTATCATGCTTGATGTGCTTGGAATCCAAAATCCTAATTCTATGAACATGATTTTGGTGATTATCGTGTGATGGTAGTTTTCTCTTACCTTTTGACCCTAGTTTTGCTCACACGCATGGTGCTCGTGTATCTTGATGTTACTTGGAGTTTGAGTTCTATTTTGGAGGATTGTTAAACGTGGTTTTTCTTTCTCTTGCATAGGCTCTGCTTTTGTGGTTTTCATGATGTAAGTCTTAGGGTTATTGGTGACCATTTTGCATGAGGTTTCTCCTCCATGTTAAGGATGATTTTCCTTGGTTTTATCTTCTGCTTTTCTCATATGAAATCCCTATTTTATTGATGTTCTCTTGCCTTAGTGGCTTCTTGATCAAAGTGGTCTCCACACCATGCTTTAGTTGAGGTTGTGACACCTTGATTCTTGGTTTGGTTTGGGTCGACATGGATAACCTAGTATCGCGACCACGACCTAACCCAATTAGGTGGAGGGTAGCGACATGATCTTGTTCTTGAGGTTGAGACACCATGGTTTTAGATGGCCAAGACACCTTGAAGAGTGGATGGTCATGACCCATAAGGGTGGTGGTCGCGATATGTGCATGGTTGGTGGTCGCAACCCATGTGGAGTGGATGGTCACGACCCATGTGTGAGGGGTGGTTGTGACATATGGGTGATGTATGGTTGAGACACATAATTAACACATGTTTATGAGTAATAAATGAACCATGTATGGTGTTGTTTAGTTAGATGCCTAATCAACCTTAATCATGTTCCTAAATCTTAATATACTCTAAGAATGTGGGAGGTGACACAATTAGGGTTTAGTGTTATAATCAGATCATAAACCCTAATCAGCTAACTATGGAATCCTAGCCCTAAGGATGAGAAATGTGACTCATGGAATGTTTATTGTGTTGTGTTGTTTTCTCTCTTGCATATAAATCCCTAACCATGCCGGAGAATGAATGCCATAGCTTGTGTATGTTGTGAAAATGATCGTGTGATACCGAGTAATGATTATGCACATTGTTGAGGCATAATGTGGTGACGTACATGTGGGGTTTATGTGATTGGGTCCTATGTCCTGGTGATGGCTTAATGCCTATTGTGAGGTGGTAACCTCCAGTGATGTGATTGATGGATTGATGTTCCCCAGTGATGTGACTTTGATGATAGCCTTGTGAATGGAAGTGATACAATGTTGTGATGGTGATGTGACTAGATCACATCTTCTACATTTGATATCTTTTGGATTTGTGCTATACCCTTATCCTTGTAGAGTTTGTTATGGCTTTATATGTTGTGACTTGATTGATGCTAAAAGATACCCAATTGTCTTAAATAATCAAGTGAAATATTAATCATGTAGGTGCCTTGTGCCATAGATCCTTTCTAGTGTCAACTTAAATTGATGGGTTGGTGAAACGAGTATAACTCAGAGTGCATATTTTTTAGTATGAGGGGATGCAAGTCAAGTATCTCCTTGCATCCAAAATTACATGTTATGTGAGACATCCATGTGTGAGCTGCTCTCCTGGTGATATGGATGGTGATGAGTGACCCAATCCTTCTTTCTTTAGAGCAACCATGTGTGAGCTTGTTCTTCTAGCATCGTACATGTACCAAGGTGGGATAGGTGTGATTATATATGTGGGTGGCCATGCGTGATTCAATCCCTAAGCTTGACTATATGTCATTGTTGTAGTTACCAATATGTCTCTGTGGTGTTTTCCCTTATGTTGACCAAGAGGTGTGGAGAGTTTGTGGATTCTGGCTCTTCCATTGACCTTTTATGGCACTAATTTTGACTTAGCAGTGGTCATTTGGATTTGGGTTGTACGACTCAAATCCTCAGGGCAATAATAGAAGATGTAATACAGTCATGTCGTGTATCTTTCTTATGGTCAAATATGGATAACACTGGTTGAATCCCTTTGCCTTATCTTTTTACTAATTTCTTGAATTATAAGGTGGTAAGAGAAATCAACGGTTATACATGTTCTTCATATTCCTTCTTATAATATTAATTGTTCTACTTCACAATGCTTAATCTACTTTGTCTATCAAATACTTATCATTTAACTGAATCTACTCACCCTACTCAGTACTTTTTCTACCTGCTTAGTTATATGTGCCTTAATAGATGTTGGCGGGGAGTTATGTCTCCCGCTGGGACGTTTGGTCTCACCCCATGGGTTTCCACATTGTTTAGGTGGTCGTGCATGAAGAGGTATAGATCATGCAACTGATGAAGAGTACCAGTAAGAGCAGTATTTGTTAAAGGTTGGATGTGCTACTAGTCTTTTGGTGTAGAGTCCTAGAGTCATCCTTGTACACTCAGGTCTTTGGGGATGTTTTTGATGTGTTTCTAGTAATGAGGTTTTGTCTTGTGTTCCTCTTGTCGTATAGTTATGGCAGATGTACATGTACATATATGTGGAACAACTATATCATGTTATAGGTTGATGACATGTATGATGATGCACAGTGATGTAAGCACCGTCTTATATGTGTTATGTGATACAGGTGTCCTGTTGAGGACTTATATGTGTTGAGTTTTTAGCTTTGGCGCTTTAAGAAAAATGGTTTTAATTTCCTATGTTTTCTGGTAATCATCTTGTTTAATTTTAATTCTGCATTTAGTTTTGAGTCATCTCGTCTATGGCGTGTTGGGGCATCACAAATCAGATACTTTTCACATGGCCATATGTACAATATACAAGATTCTACATCCAACGATCAACTTGAAACTCAATATTGAGTGTTGATAAGTATCCACTTGTTGTGCATGCAATACAAGTCCTATGATTATGAAATTTTATAGGAAGGTAAATAATAATGTATTTTTGTAATCCAAACAAATGGATTTGTAAAAATTGATCACTATGGAAAGTTATTCAAATGTCTCTCATGCTTCCACCAAGATATGTTTCTCACTAGATCGCGAACCTAGATATATTTACACACACACACACACACAGATATATATAGAGAGAGAGGACTCATCTTTAATACTCGCCCCCTATTTTGGTTACTTTTTTTCAAGTTTCTTACTTTGAACATGTATAGGGTTACTTTACCTTGCAAATTGTCACTTTTCATGCATAGTTAGTTCCATTTGTAATAGCAGATTTCAAAATACAGTTACATATATATTTCCTGTGTATTCTGCTTGGTTTTACTTTTTTAGTCATATACTTACTTTGTTATCAACATAGTTACTTTTTGGTCCTTCCAGTTACTTTGTTTGCCATATGGTTACATTCGGGACTGGCGGGTAGCGAAAATCCAGGCTACCCACGCGGGTATTCAATGAACGCCCATATATATATATATATATATATATATATATATATATATATATATATATATATATATATATATATATATATATATATATATATATATATATATATATATATATATATGGGCGTTCATTCAATACCCGCGCGGGTAGCCTGATTTTTCGCTACCCGCACATCCAAAAGTGTAACTATATGGTACAAAAAAGTAACTGTAAGATCAAAAGAGTAACTATATTGATAAACAAAATAAGAATAAAAAAGTAACTGCGTAGAAAATATACATTCAATAAATATATGGACGTATTTTTTTATTTTGGTGGGGCAAATGATATTATTTTGGATGAAATTTTTTGGGGAGCTAGATAAAATGCTCCTATATATATATATATATATATATATATATATATATATATATATATATATATATATATATATATATATATATATATATATATATATATATATATATATATGGGCGTTCATTCAATACCCGCGCGGGTAGCCTGATTTTTCACTACCCGCACATCCAAAAGTGTAACTATATGTTACAAAAAAGTAACTGTAAGATCAAAAGAGTAACTATATTGATAAAAATATGAATAAAAAAGTAACTGCGTAGAAAATATACATTCAATAAATATATGGACGTATTTTTTTATTTTGGTGGGGCAAATGATATTATTTTGGATGAAATTTTTTGGGGAGCAATATAAAATGTTCCTCTACAATTGCAAAAAAAAATTAAAAAAAAGTGACAAGAAGGGTGTGCGGGTAGCTACCCGCATGGGTATTAAAGATGAGCCCTATATATATATATATATATATGCATCATGTCAGGAATTTCATCCTATCTCACAACTCATATTATTCATGTCCTATAACCTAGATTGGGGTTTCATCCTTTAATCTTCACATCTCATAAAAATGGATAGAGTTAGGTTATTACTTCCATGTTTATGGAACTTCCCCCAACCCTTCGTACACTATCCATCAATATCTAATCTAACCATTTTCTAAATGGCTTCAAGTAATGTGAGACAAAGCCATTGAGCCACCCTAGACACACTTTAAGGGAGACTCACCATTTTTAGAGCACCTATATATGTGAGTTATGTTTCTCTTCCTCATTAGATGGCTTACTCGTCTTAAGAATCTCAACATATGATTATACAAGTGTTCATGTGAAATACCATATGACAAAATTGAAGCTTTTACATTAACAACACCACATAGGAGTAACACCAAGCTAAGAAATAGCATACAATCGTCATATTAGACTGCCATGATTACTAATGCCATTTGATGCCTCACACAACCTACACAATATTACATCCTTCTTGACAAGGCTGGAATATTCTCATTTCAGCTCTTATCACATAGCACAAATCTTGGATTCTGCCATACAAGACTAGCGCAACATGATCCAACCTTCTATCATAACACAAAGGCTTTACAATTTGAAGCAGGGCCAAAATACCTCCTTTGAGCATTTTCTTAGATAAAACATTTACCATCATAAATAATCAAGAATAAAGCATAATATTAAGATTACAATGCTTATGTTATATCTTTGTGCTATCAACAACCTAGAAAAATCATCTATAATTCCCATATCATGAGAAAAGAGTACAATTCAAAGTTTTTTACAAGATTTAAGTTGATTCTAACATATTTGAGCATAAAAATTGAAGAAGATGTCAAGTCTAAGGCTTTCCGCACATGAGCACTGGCAAGAACAAACAAGAACGAGTAATTTCAGAATTGATAACATACATCAAAGATGAGCTTTTAGCCTTTGAATTCATAGATTTAAGGGTGATTAGGAAGCTTAGAAGACATAAAATAATATACAAAGTTCTGGACACACATCTACTCACGTTAACAAATGAGAAACAAATAAGAAAATTGTAAATTTAGCAAGGTCAAGCAAGGACGTTCTTAATTTCACCTAAGTGTTACATATTGTCCATATTTTGATAATGACTTAACAATTCCATTCATATGTATCTAATATGTCTACTTGAGATTGATTTCAAGCGTTAGTACATGAAAAGGATCAAATTCATCAAGCCCTAGCTTGATCTAGTTCAAGTCAAAAGCTATGCAAATGCCCATCTTGTTGGTTCCTCCGAGTTGAGGGAGGTGTATCCATCTTGTGTTCTTTCTTTCTGAGGATGCAACATCCATATGGACCTTATGCCACTTGACATGCATGGATTCAATGTGATCCTTGGGATGGATACCATGGAGAAGTACCAAGTGGTCTTAGATTGTAGTTCTAAGGTGGTGACATTCTTTGATGGTGATGTTTTGTGGATCTTTCAAGGAGATAGAAAGATTATTCTGACATGCTTGGCGTCTGCTATGACAACGGAGAGGTTGATGAAGTAGGGGTGTCAAGCATTCTTGACACATGTTGTGGATACCAAGGTGAGGAGTCCTACTGTCCAGGAGGTGTTGGCAATGCATGAGTTTGAGGATGTGTTTCCTAAATAATTTCCTGGAGTTCCCTCTCCTAGAGATATTGATTTTGAAATCAATCATGTTCCTGGTACATAGCTGATAGCACAATCACCGTACAGGATGGCACCAGCAGAGATGTAGGAGTTGAAGAAGTAGTTGTAGGAGTTATTAGAAAAGGTCTTTATCAAAACAAGCACCTCCCCTTGAGGTGGTTGAGAAAAATTAGGAGCCCTAAATTCAAATTTTTAATCACTCTAATAATATTTTCTAAAATTTAGTACATGGGCTCTTTCGATCGAGTTTTACACTCACAGAACTTGACCAATCTCCTTATCGGGTTGAGAAAATTCAGGTTCGGTCGAGTGGCACACACACAGAACCCGACCGATCCCTACACTGAGTAAAACAGATTTAATCATTCAATCGAGTTTCATCCAGAATAACCTCTTCCAATGGTTCAAATTGGCTTTGGCGCATAGTGCAATTGGTAAAGTTAACTTTATTAAGACTCAACCAAATGCATTGTACATGAAGTGTAGAAAAAGTGATTCTCACCATTAGAGTGTTGTAAAACTCAAAATTATATCTATTGCAACCCTCAAAATGGTTAGAAATTGTTCCTTAGTGCTCCTACCCTCTAGTAGAAACCCCCAACTATAAACATGACATGTTAAAGTTCATTCCAAGGCTGTTCTTTCATGCAATTCAATCTCTTCATTCCACTTGAGCCCCTTTCCCTCTCTTTTTTGCAAATCAAAAGGTCCATATGAGTGAGATAGGATCTATGTGAGAGAGATACTTAATTGTATACTTGTAAAGCTCTTAAATCTTTCATTTCCCCAACCCCTTTCTTCAGGATAAAGTTGGTCAAAGCTTCTTCGAGTGAAGGAGAAGGTGCAAGCTTATTCAAGTTGTAGAATAAGGTGAAAAAAGCTTCTCTGAGTGAAGGAGAAGGATAAGGATGAAGATCTTAGAGTGGAGTGGGTAAATCCTTCAAGGAAAAAGACTCAGTGCAAAGAGGGGATCTCCTTGGTGAAGTTTTCCAACTTCTTGTGAGAGTGGGTAAGACCTTAGTGAGGTAGAAGACTTCATTTCTTGGATAGGTAAGACCTTTGTTGTAAGGTTATTGTATCCCTTGACCTCAAAGATAAGCTAGGTATCCTTGACCTAGAAAAGGAAGGTCAAATTGTATGTCTTATAATGGAGTACAAGTATACATAGGTTGCAAAATCCTAGAGCTTGACCTCTCTAGGTAGTGGAGTGAATCTCTCCTAGTTTGAGAATAGAGCCACTCTAAATAGCTTGTTTAAGTACTTGTTTCAATCTCTCTCGTCCTTGCTATGCATGTTTAGATTGTCAAATTCACTATTTGCAAATGTGCCAGTTGAAGTAACTTGAAGGTATAACTATTTATGTGCAAGTGTTTTAGCTCTATTTATCCCACCTCTAGAGCCCTTCTATCCAACAAGTGGTGTCAGAGCCCAAATCTTCTCCAACAAGTTCTCCCACGAGATGAGAAGATGGGCGACAACCTACTTGGGTCCCTCAACCTAGAGGGAGGTTTCTCCATGAGACCCCCGGTCTTTGACGACACCAATTTCCTTTATTGGAAATGAAGGATGTAGTTCTACCTTCAAGGAATGAACTACGACATATGGAAGGTGATGATTCTTTTGTAAAATGAGTTGGTGGGGGAGATATCCACTCGGTATGAAGCTACAGTCAAGAAGGCACAACTAAATGCAAAGACAAAAAGCATCATCTATGCACCCCTCACCCCTCCGAGTTCAACTGCATCTCTTCTTGGGACACAACCCATGAGATTCAGGACAAGTCGTACATCATCTATGAAGGCACAAAGCAGGTCAAGGAGTCCAAGATCTACTTGCTCAAGAGTCTCCTTGTAAACTTCAAGATGAGAAAGAAGGAGAAAGTGGCAGAGATGTACACAAGGCTCAACACCATCATCAATGGCCTTGCTCAATTGGGCCACACCATGTATAGAGGGACCATCAACTCCAAGATCTTAAGGTCTCTCCTCAAGAGATGGGAATCTAAGGTCACCTCCATTGAAGCAGTGGGAAAAAAGGGCATTACAAGAATGAATGCCCCAAGGCTAAGAAGTCCTACCATCAGAGCAGCTCCAAGAAAAGGGAGGACTACAAGAAGGATGGAAAGTACTATAAGAAGGACAAAAGGAGTAAATATGCAACCTATTCTGCATGGGAAGACTCCTCTTCTAGTGGTGCAAGCTCCAATGAAGGAGAATCCCATATTGCACTCATGGCCTCTACAAGTCCATACATTTGTGAGGTAAGTGAGGTAAGCTACATGAGTTATCTAAGGAAACTCTCATTGACATGCTTAATGCTACCCACTCTTCGTATTCTAAATGCAAATCTAATAAGAAGAGGTTAGGGAAGATCATAGATGATTTGTATGCAAAAATTGGTATTCTTGATCAAAATGAGAAGTTTCGTATTGATAACATTGATTCCTTGCAAGGACATTTACTTGATCTTGAACTCCAATACAATGGAGTTTAAGTAGAGAATGACATCTACCTTAAGAACATCAATAGTCTTAAGGAAGAAAACCAAGCCCGAGTAGATGAGCCTACTTTTATTAGAACTGAAAATAATGATCTTAAACTTGCTTGTGATGCTATTAAGGATGAGAATAGAAATTATCTTGATGATCTTGTTATGATTATAATTGAAAATGCTATATTACTTTCTCAAATCAATGATCTTTCTTCAAGACCTTTATTGCCAAGTAATGAAGTTTCTAGTCTTACTTTAGAAAAATATTTTTATCTGACTAAAGCCCTCTATTTGGAGGTCGACTTACTTCATGCACAAGATGATGTTTCTATATTATCTTCTACTATCATTACTTTTAGTCATGATAATCACAAACTAAGAGCTTCCTTGTAGAATTTCCTCAAAGGGAAAAAAGTCCCTCAATGAAGTTCTAGATCACTCTGATAAACAAGTTGGTACTAGTGGTTTGGGATATGTAGGGGGGTCTCCAAAGAGCGAAAGAGCAAGGGAAATGGTAAGAAAAAGAGAAAGGGACCTCCTATTTTCCATGGACAGTCATATGGCACTAAAAACCCTATGGTTTGTGTGCATTGCAAGAGTGATGACCATTACTCTACTTATTGTCCTTATAGAGAGAAAGGGACAAACCCAAAGATGAAATGGGTTCCCAAGCTTACACTAGATCCCAAGGTTTTAATGGGACACCAACATCTTCCTTTCTTGTGGATAAAAGGAAAATTGATTATTGATAACGGTTTCTCAAATCATATGATAGGTGAAATCAACCAATTCACAGAGAAGAAAGGAGGATCGGTGGCATTTAGTTACAACAACAAAGGTAAAGTGATAGGTGAGGGTGATGTAGGTGATTCACTATGCATAAAGAATGTTCTTCTTGTAGATGACCTACATCACAATTTGATTAGTGTTAGTGAATTGTGTGATAATGGCTATCTTGTTCTTTTACCTCACTTGAATGCTTGCTTCTAGATTCCCTCTCCTACAATGTTATATATAATGGAACTAGAAACGGTAATCTCTATGCAATTTTTCATGACTCTATTAAGCCTATTGTTGGTATATGTCTTGTTGCCAATTCGAATGATATTTCTTTATGGCATCGTAGGCTTGGTCATGTAAATATGCATCAATTGAAGAAGTTGAGAAAAAAGGAATTGGTAAATGGGCTTCCTAAATTGGTTTTTGAAAAGGACGAGGAATGCCAACCTTGTACCCAAGGAAAGAAAACCAAGTCCTCCTTCAAATCCAGAGGAGTCCCTGGTACCAAAAGATCTCTTGAACTTCTTCACATTGACCTATTTGGAATCAATCACTTCACAAGTATTGCCTTGTGATTGTCGATGACTTTTCTCGCTATACTTGGACTTTCTTTCTTATTTCAAAAAGCGATACACTTCATGTTTTCTCAATTTTTTGCAAAGGAATTAAAAACAAAGCTTCTTGTGAGATCATTTTTATCCACAGTGACCATGGAAGAGAGTTTGAAAATGACCTATTTGAATGGTTTTGTGAGGAATTTGGGTATTCACATAACTTTTCTTCACCTCAAACACCTATAAAAATGGGGTTGTGGAGAGAAAGAATGGGTCACTGTAGGAAATGGCTAGGACTATGCTTCTAAAGTATGATATTCCAAAGAGGTTTTGGGCCGAAGTCGTTATTACTTCATGTTTTGTGCAAACCTAGGTTTTCACTCATCCATCTCTGAAGAAAACCCCTTATAAGCTATTGCGTGGTAGAAAGCCTTCCATTGAGTTCTTTCATTTTTTTGTTGTCCTTGTTTTGTTTTGGATACCAAGGATTCCCTTGACAAGTTTGATCCAAAATCCTACAAGGCTTTCTTTATTGGCTATAGCACTACTAGCAAGGCTTATATAGTGTTTAAAATTGAACAATTTAATGTTAAATTTATTGATACTAACCCCTCTATTTCCTATAATATTGTTAATGATGATGTTGTAGATGAGGTGATCCCTCTCTTGAAAGAGACCAACATTGTTGATGAAGAAAAAGAGGTGCTAATTGATGAAGAAGAGAAAGAAGAAGAAAAGAAGGGTCCAACTCCCCAGTTCACAAAGCATCACCCAAAAGAGATCATCATAGGCAATCCTTTTGAAAGGGTGAGGACGCGGGTTGCATCCAACAAAGAACTAGTTGACAATGCCTTCATCTCTCAACTTAAGCCAAAAGATGTCAAAGAAACTCTCAAGAATGATGAATGGATCCTAGCCATGCAAGAAGAGTTGGAATAGTTTAAGAAAAGCAAGGTATGAACCTTAGTGCCAAGACCAAGTGATAGAAAGATCATTAGCACCAAATGGGTTTACCGCAACAAGCTTGATGAAAGTGGCAAAGTGTTCAGGAACAAAGCAAGGTTAATAGCTCAAGGTTACAACCAATAGGAAGTATTGATTTTGATGAAAGTTATGCACATGTTGCTAGACTTGAATATATTATAATGATGTTTTCTTTTATTGGGTTTTAGAGGAGACAGAGAAGGCAGCAGAAAAAAAAAATTTCTTCTCCCAAACCCAGAATAAAGGAATCGTGTCAACGTCTATATAATAGGAAAGATGGTTTGTAGAGGAGTACCTTGTCCCGAGGCTTGCTCGGCGATGTTACATTACGGCTTGCATGGTCTTCACCTCTGATCTTGGATGGTGTCTGTGCAGCTCCTGGTCTCACCGGGACTGTCGGGATTGACAGATGTCCTCTGAGCGGCAAAAGTCTCCCACCTATGTAGTAGTCCACACAGACCACCTGGAACTCCGATCTCCTTGTCCCATAAGGAATCTGAAGGAGTCGCACCCTCCTGTCAGCGTACTAGTCACCGACACACTCTCCTGCCACCAGTCACTTTCTGCAGTTGTCCTTCCCTTGTTGTGCCTCCCTTATCGAGTAGCACTTGCTCGGGCTCTCTCTTGGTTACCAAAACCAGAGAGAACGACAACTTTTCAAAGCAATTGGTGCACTGATTTGTTGTCCTGAGAAGCCCCCACTACCCCTATATTTATATAGAAGGGTCATGGGATAGGGTTCTCTACCCCGGGCAATGCGGGATTAAAGCAGGAGTAGAAGGGTTTGAAATTTTCCACACAAAAAACCAACTGCACCACCTGAACCGATCGTTTCATACATGAAATGGTCGGTTGGGGAATTAAGCCGATCGGTTCAACCTCAACCGATCGGTTGGGACCTCTGAGCCGATCGGTTCACTTCTGAGTCGATCGATTCGTGGTCCTAATCCAACTCAAATTGACTTTCAAATTTGTTTCTGATTAATCAAATATTAATCCTTATCCAAATCAAATTTGTACAAGTGAAACAAATTGTATTTGCAAAATAGTCTTCTCACTTTCCCAACGATCTCGGTTAAACCAGTTGAGTCAATCGGTTCAACTCTTAAACTGGTCATCTCAGCCTATCTTGAGCCGATCGGTTCATCCCATGAGCCGATCGGTTCATCCCATGAGCCGATCGGTTCACCAACCTGAACCGATCGGTTCATCACATGAGTCGATCGGTTGGGGTAGCAGACTGTGCAAAATCAGTCAATCGCAGTTTCAATCAATCTGATACTCTAATCAATCGATCCAACACCTTGAATACTATGATTTTGAGCTATTAATTAATTGAGTGTTTAATTGAACTACTAAACTCCTTTAGTAATCAATCTAAACATCATTTGTGGATAAACTCCTCTTCCAGGTTAAATCCTATGTGTGTGACCCTCCAGGTCCATTTCACATTGGCAGTGAAAGTTCATAACACTTATGACTTCACAAGCAAAGAGCGGTGCCTAGTCGCACATCAGTGCTACCCAAGTGAAATAGAAAGTTGGAGAACAACTTTCAATCCTACAATCTGTGAATGGTGTTATAGAGAATGTATAATTCCTTTGTCACTGATATCATGAATGAACTCAAGGCATGGAATAGTCATCCTGTCAACGTTCATTCACTTTCTTGATCTCAGATTAGATTGGAGGAGATATGTATGACATCAATATCGCATACTAATTCACACATGCGTGCACATGCCTATCTCAATCCTACTCATCAAGTGGCCATGGATATCAAACTCCCTCAGGAGGGACAAATCCCATATCTATCACTCATCCCTCAAAAGCCCCATGTGTCAAAGCCACCCAATCATCACCTTTATAACAACCCATGTTTTAGGACTGTGTTTGATGACGTCAAAGTGTGCCCAATGACATGTGTTGAGTGTAGTGATTTCAGGTCAAAGAATCACACTCACCACCATCACTGTGAGAACTGACTGTGACTACCATGTCATGGTTCCATGTGTCAAACTCACGGTGGGTCTATCTGGGACACTTGTTCTCTAACAAGTACCTATGTGTTTGGTTTGATATCTCCATATCATGACTAATGAGATTATGTCATCAACCAACACCACAATCTAGTCTTGTGTGTCATTGTTGTCTATCTACCTTCCACAATGACATCCAATTAGGGACATGATAAGAATGTACAAACTCTTAGCATCTGTATGATCTCATCATTCAGGTCATGAACCTGAAAGTATACGTCATTGAGTATTGTCATTCTCTAGACATTCAATCTATTCTATCACTATCTCGTATGACTGAACCAGGAAGAATTGGAAGCTTGCCTTTGATCTTTATCAAATAAATCTTAATGTATCCCACCAATCATCCCATGATTGGCTCTCAGGGCATACATACCAACAACTTTTTCTAGTTATAATAATTTCCTACTTTATCAAATAGATGTTAAAAGTGCATTTTTGAATGGTACAGTTGAGAAGAAAGTATATGATGCTCAACCTCTCAGCTTTGAACATGATAAATTGCCTAACCATGTTTATTTGTTACAAAGGATCTCTATGGACTCAAACAATCCCCTAGATCTTGGTATGAGAAACTAAAGAACTTTTTTCTAGAAAATGGCTATATCATGGGCAAAGTAGATTCTATCTTGTTTCTAAAACACACTTCTAGCAACTTCTTGATTATTCAAATTTATTTTGATGATATTATTTTTGGAGGGACTGATATTGATCTTCGAAAGGAGTTGAGTTATATTATGTAGAGTGAGTTCAAGATGAGCATGATGGGTTAGCTTACATTCTTCCTTGGCTTTCAAATCAAACAAACCTCTAGCTAGAGAGCAATTTACTTTCATTAGATCAAAACTGCTTATAACTATTGTTAATGATATTGACATGCAATCTAGCTAGATGGTATCACACCTATATGTTTTTCTCATGTATTGCTCACCTTATACTTGCTAAGTGCTATAATTGCTATGTTTTCATGCCTTGTTTTGCTTGTTTTCAACTATTTTATCACAAATGGTTGTTTTACCGCAAACTAGTAGCCACTGATGAATGAAATGTGCCTCAATATGTTTAAAACACATGATAGGCTAGAAAAATATGTTTATATAACACTCCAGAGGATTATAATTGAATATATTATGTTTTGGGACATACTGTTAATCGGTCGAGTTTCTCCTGATACAACTTGACTGATCCCTGGTTGAGGACAAAGCTGATAAACCCAATCGGTTAAGTTTCCACAACACAGAACTTGATCGACAACAGCGCTGGACCAAAATTATATAGGGAAATGGTCGACTTTTATCCCTCTCAACTAGAGAAAAGCTGACCAAAATCCCTTCTCTTGTGCTCGTCCTCAAACCCTAGGCTAGCACATCTGCTCTTATCCCCTTCCTAGCCCTATAATTAGACTCCTTTGCCTCTTCCCTGGTGACCTAGGTGGTTTTTCCAACCTACCTTGTGTGGTTCTTCTTTGTTTGCTGCTTATCTCCTCCATCTCCAACCTAGATGGCTTCAAATCGAAGAAAGAGGTCCACCCCATCTGGAGCTACCTCCGCCCCAACTGCCCCAAGGCATGTGTCCTTCGATGATACCTCCTTCATCTCCACACAAGCTTTAAATAGGTATAAGGAGTTCTTGCCTAGAACTCCATTTCTATTTAGAGCTTTGTTTGAACCTCAGTTTGCTACAACTCTAGTGATTGAGGAGGTATCTAGGGTGTTTAAAGCACATCACTTAAGTGCTTTATGTGTATATTGTGTGTGCTTTACAAATGTTTTGTCAAGCACAAAGGTTGTCCATGGATTCTATGCCAATTTGACATGGAACTACACCTCCCTAATCCCACCACTGAATACCCAGGTCATTTTGACTTTGATGATCGCTAAGAACAAGATTACAAACTTCGAGGGCTCTAAATACCTACTTTTGTGGTTCAGGCATCATTGGTTCTTGGGCAGCTTCTTATCCACAATATCATGACCTTTTGAACCCTAAAGGTTTCTATAAGAGACTCGAACCCAAGCTTACCCTTCCTGACATCCATAAGTTCCTGAAGAAATGTGTCATCCCTTATAATAAGAATTTAACCCTACCCTCATCTTCCATAGATATCAAGTCAAGACTAATCTCTTTAGTGGTTAACTACAATATTCATCCCAATAGGAACCAACTGAAATTGTAGAAAATAGGGTAGTAATTATATATTGTTTGCTGAAGGATATCAGAGTTAAGTGGGCTCATTGCATTCTCCATCATATGACCTACTTTGACTCTGGGAAGAACACCTCAGGCAGCCATCTCCCATACCCAAACTTGATCTGTGGTGTGTTTGCTCACCATAATAAAAAATCCCTCTTTCATGACATGGGATACAAGCCATCAAGAAAAGGAGTTTCCATTAGTGAGACAACCATCAAAAAGACCTTTATTCCTACCCTCTTCCACCACACCATGTGCTTCTTCCTTCACCCAGGCCCCTCCACCTCCACCAACACCCCACCCTAGTCGTGCCTTGTTTTGTGTATCAAATGAAGCCCTCATGGGATACATGATGCATCAATAGGCGTACAACCTTAGGTTTCATGATCATCTCCACCAAGACCTATGCCAGATCATGTCTCACATGAACCTATCTTGTAGCCATCCCTACCCACCCTACCAGGTGTACCCCGACACTGACTATGCCTCTTATGCATACAGTCAGTTCTACCCTAACCCCCAACTCTTGTTGTTTCTGTTGCAACTCATGTTGTTGTTAATGGTGAACCTTCCCCTACCCCTGGTGCTCTTCCTCTTCTGGCTCTGCCTGTTGGCCCCACTGCCACTCTGCTTGCCAGTTACAATGGAGTTTCCACTTTGACATGTGTTTATTGTGCGTCGAACGCAAGTGAACGTATTTGAGTAATATAGGCCTTGTGAGGCCCGAGTCAAACACATGGAAACAGAATCCAAAGGCTACTATTAACTATGATCTAATCAGATAGGATGGTAAAAAGGGTTGAAAATGGTTTAATAGAATAACAGCAATGTAGAAATGGGAAAAAAATAAAGAATAAGAAAATCAAAGTGGACAAATTCCTTAGGACAGTGGTTTCACCATAGATAACACATCGACTAACCTCTACACACTAACATCTATCACCCCTATCTCTAGATAAAGAGCATGTAGCAAGAACTACCCACTCCTGTGGTGTAGTTTACTACCTATTCTAATCCAATTCCATTTCCATAATAATTGGTTAATTCATTAGGTGCTATATGATAAACTATGGGTTTCTCCACATAATTATGGTCCACCTTTCCCAAAGGGTGCATTAAATGGGTAAACCTATGCTCTTCCAACCCTTAACCCTTCTCCTAAAATGATTAAGGATTTAATAATCTATTAAAGGCAATCAAGCACAAATAGAACATAATGATCTCATGTGTTTATATTCAAAAATTTGGAGTAAGAGTGATATTAATGCATAAAAGTCATGTACAATGCATATCCAGGCTACTCCTGGATCCTAAGGAATTAAGGGGATTAGCCCCACATGTTTTCCATAGACAAATACATGGTAAGGGAGGAGAAAAATGCAGGAAGAATTAGAAAACTAAAGTAACCACTGGAGAATAGCTGATCTGAATGATCCCCTTCGACATATGTGCGATCTGCTATTGTTTGGTTGTAGAATCACCCACCGGAGTTGCTCAGATCATCCTGGATGTAGCTTTCAATGTCGTGCTCTCCTATCCTCTACAATAGGAAACAACTCAGTCCTCTAGTCTGGCCACACTCTCCTTTAGTCATAAAATCCACTTAGGGTCTAAAAAATAACGTTGGTCGTTAGATTAGAGTGCTACCTTTGGATTTCTTGATCGGGCAGACTCGGTAGTATCGACTGTGAAATCGGTAGTACTGAGTCTCTAGGTTAGATGCATACTCCCACAGTGTTGGTACTACTGAACTATATCAATAGTATCGACTCTTTATTCTGACCCATCTCTGTCTCTCTGATGCTATCTCGGTAGTATCAAGTCAAGTGTACTCAGTAGTACTGAATTTCTCTGAATCATTTCTTATGCCTCTCTGACATGATGTCGGTACTATTGACTTTTAGTGTCGGTAATACCAAGTCTGTGTGAGTTCTTGGTCTACTATTGACATGATTTTGATGCCACTACTTTTGGAGTTAGAAGTACCGAGTCTGTGGAACTTTTGTTGTACCCGAAAGAGCACAAAAAACGTACATAAGTACTCGGAATGTCTTTTATCTATTTCGAACAGTAGAATCACACAATTTTGATGCATTTAGACTGGACATGCTATTTATAGTATTTCATGCATAATTAATCATATAAATGACAAATCAATACATAAAACCAATGAAAATACACTTGTGAGAATGACTAAAAACCCATGCATCAAATTCCCCTAAGCTTGAATGTTTCGAGCAACACACTCTTGGATTTGTTTGATAAAAGTCGGCAAAAGGACGTAACACATGAATTCTTATCTTAATCATGTCCACCTTTCAATCCCCAAATCGACCTTCACTTACCAATGAACCAATAACTGCTATAAAGCGACCAAAAATTTTCAAAAAAATTGTCCACCTTTCAATCCCCAAATCGACCTTCAAGAAGCAGTTAATATCATAATAATTTAGGCATTCGCTTGGTGCATTATGTGATTCCCTATTCTAAATTTCTCTTTTTCCTAACTACCAACTATTTGGAAGCAGATTTCCTTGTAAGAATGGATGAGGAGAAAAACCATTCAAGTGGCCTATCAATAAGAGCAATTGATGGTATGAAATAGGTGCAATTAAAGAGTCACAAGTACATCCAACTCATTTATGCAAAAGTATGATGAACCTATATGAGTGAAAATCAATATCATGCATGAATCATGATGCCTATTGTGCTCTTTTTTTCTCATAACATGATGCATGAATCAAGCAATCCCATCAATCAATGAGAATGATAGAAGAAAGCAACAGACTGCACCATGTGGATTACTTCATCTCTTCATGAAGGGTTAAAGGAATACTGTCTCCCTCAGAATCTTTGAACATTGACAAACTTCATATTATTTTATTTTTTCTTTCATTAGCCCATGATTTTTTTTTCTCTCTCTCTCTTTTTCCAATATGATTGAAATTGTGCTTAGGCTTTCATTACATATTATTTCCCTTTTTTCTGAGATGTGGAGGTATGTCCCTACACTTCAATCTTTATAAAATGAGACTAAAATCCACATGACAATGATAATTGAATGATATGGAATGTATGAAATCGACATGAAATTGTTATGCAACTAAAATGGTATGCACACAAAAAAATTCATGCATACGTATGCAGTTTTTTTCTTGAATGCAATCAAAATAAGCTAACTTATCATGTCACCTACGACGCTATGCACTACAATCAAAAGGAAATAAGTTGGATTACTCATTCATCTTGAGGTGGTGAGTCAAAAAATGGATGGAAGATGGATGGAATCACATAATTAAGAGACAATGCCTTTCATGAGATTATGATATGTCCCTCTCTAATGACCTGTGCATAGGGTAATCTTAAGGTTTCTTTCTTAGATTTCCATTTAATATCTCGTTAAAAGTTTGATCAGCTTAGGATCAACATCATCTTCATTCACATTCCATGGTTGATTTAGATGTCCATTCATGTCCTAGGGAGGACTAATCCAAACACTTCCTCAAGTGGTGTTGCAAAAGGATCTTGCAATCAAGCTAAAAGGATGTGACAAAAAGTTTTTTTTCTTACAAAGACACCTATGAGTCTAGTCTGTATAATCTAAGAACCTGTGCATTTACTGCTCCACACTTACACTAGATAGATGTTGATCCTATAATAAAATAATAAAAAATAGAATGAAATAAAATAAAATCAAAAATTAAGATAGATGGATGCTCCAACACCCCCCAAGCTTGAATATGACTATGTCCACATAGTCAACATTCTAACTCAAGAGGTGGAACATCGGTACCATGATCAGAATGGAGGTGGTAGATGTGGCATGTTAGGGTCATGGGAGGAAATATACCTTAAAAAGACATATCTGACAGTGGCATCTACGATGTCTACGGGTGTCCTCCAAAGTATCCTTGGTTCCATTAGTGGTCGAATAATGGTTGTTGATATTGCTTCATCTGCTGTAGGCACATATGAACATTCTCTTGGTTGGCTAAGAGAAGGCATTTGTTTTCAAAAATTTCCTGTTAGTTCTGGTACAACTGTCCTTGGATATCATGTACTCTAGCCAGTGTCGCCTGATGTTGTTGTTGCCCAGTCTGAATGTCCTACAGCATCCCATACATACCCACCATGTCATATGGGTCATGCTCCTCCTGAGAACGTGGCAGGCACTACTACAGAAATAGCGTTCAGTGTCGCTTTTCTGGGTGTCGGTTATTTCGGACAACCGACGCCTATAATATTCGGCGTCGGTTATTTATGCAAACCGACATCTATATTCGAAGACCATCCAGACACGGGTACCGCTTTGTATTCAGCGTCGGCTGAGTGTAATCAACCGACGCCTAAAGGCGCCCGCGAAATCCAATTTTCGAGCGAAAAAAATCTGGGTCACATACAGCGTCGGTTGTTTAACGATTCACCGATGCCTATGTGAAATGAAATTTTGCGCGAAAAGGTCCACTTTCGGTGTCGGTTATCCTTAGATAACCGACGCTGATAATAGTTCCCACCAATTAATTTGGGGTAAAGATTGTCTAATTGGACGTCGGTTATTACGATCAACTGACGCTGAAGATAATAGGCGTCGGTTGTCCTAGATAACCGACGTCGTTGACCAACTTAATAGAGGCCCGATCACCCGACTATTCCCCCTTTCTTCATGTTTCATCGATTCTCCTGTGCGCTGCTCGTCGCCGCTCTCCCAAAATCGCCGCCTGGTGCCTGGTGCCTGCTGCTTCTCGCTTGCCGCCGAAGATCCCTGCTGCTGCTCTGCGTCGTCGCTGCCGCCCGCCGCCTTCCTCCTTGCGCCGCCGCCGCCCGCTCCTTCCTCCCTGCTCACGCCCTACTGCGGCGTTGTCTTCTTGCTTGCCTCTGCTGCTCACAAGGTATTAGCCGTAGCACCTTCTTCCTTGTCTTCTTCCTTGCCGCCCGCTGCTCTGCTCTGCTTGCTGCTCTGACTTCAAAACCTAAGACTAGTTAGTGTTCTACTTCTTTCACTGAGAACTGAGAAGAATGGCCTACCACGGCCGTGCTGGGCAGCACGGCCGTGTTTGATTTGATTTAAACCCTAATTTGATTTAAACTTGTCCATTCTAGCATCCGAATTTGATTTGATTAAACACTAACATTGATGAAACCCTAACATCAATTGTGATGAAACCCTAACATGTACATATCTATTATTGTGTTTGTTGGCTTAGAAACCCGTCCAAGATTGACTCATTAGGAGTAAATCTTGGATAGTCCCCGGTTTGGGACTGTTCTTGAACACCTAATCTCACTTAGGATGTAAGTGTATAATGTGTATTGGGTTTTCGAGAAAATTTCGGCAGCATTTCCCCGTTTGTTCTCTAAGTACATATGTACTTAGAGAACAGCGGGGAAATGCTGCCGAAATTTTCTCGAAAACCCAATACACATTATACACTTACTAGTGAGATTAGGTGTTCAAGGATGGGATAGGTGGTACACATTTATTATATATAAGAATGACATCACATGTGTTTGTTGGCCTAGAAAGTGAACAATCATTGTTCTTTATATTACTTGTACATTGGTATAAATTAGAATGAACAATCACTAAATTATATACTGTTTGTATGGAGTTCGGCTTTATTGTAGATATCTATTATTGTGTTTGTTGGCCTAGAAACCCGTCCAAGATTGACTCATTAGGAGTAAATCTTGGATAGTCCCCGGTTTGGGACTGTTCTTGAACACCTAATCTCACTTAGGATGTAAGTGTATAATGTGTATTGGGTTTTCGAGAAAATTTCGATAGCATTTCCCCGTTTGTTCTCTAAGTACATATGTACTTAGATAACAGCGGGGAAATGTTGTCGAAATTTTCTTGAAAATCCAATACACATTATACACTTACTAGTGAGATTAGGTGTTCAAGGATGGGATAGGTGGTACACATTTATTATATATAAGAATGACATCACATGTGTTTGTTGGCCTAGAAAGTGAACAATCATTGTTCTTTATATTACTTGTACATTGGTATAAATTAGAATGAACAATCACTAAATTATATATTGTTTGTATGGAGTCCGGCTTCATTGTAGATATCTATTATTGTGTTTGTTGGCCTAGAAACCCGTCCAAGATTGACTCATTATGAGTAAATCTTGGATAGTCCCCGATTTGGGACTGTTCTTGAACACCTAATCTCACTTAGGATGTAAGTGTATAATGTGTATTGGGTTTTCGAGAAAATTTCGGTAGCATTTCCCCGTTTGTTCTCTAAGTACATATGTACTTAGAGAACAGCGGGGAAATGCTGCCGAAATTTTCTTGAAAACCCAATACACATTATACACTTACTAGTGAGATTAGGTGTTCAAGGATGGGATAGGTGGTACACATTTATTATATATAAGAATGACATCACGTTATACACTTAGGATGTAAGTGTATACCCTAATCTTTTCCTAATATATACTTGTTTCCTAATATATACTTGTTTTCTCTGATCATAGAATGGATAGATCATGGATGTCCATTCGTAATCGTTGCACCCCAGAGTTTATATCTGGTCTTGATCAGTTTATTAGATTTGCCGAGGAACATAGGAAAAAACCTACAGATAGGTTCTATTGTCCATGTAGGCATTGCGGTAACAACTTGAAAGTCAACACTGGTGAGGAAATCAAAAGTCATGTCATGTGCAACGGGATTGTACAAGGCTATACAGAATGGCACTGGCATGGAGAGATTTCAAAATCGAAACCAGTAGATGTCGATAGCAGTGCTTGGGTGGAAGAAGAAATTGCCTCCGATGACATAAATGTGAACGAACCAGTTCCAGCAGACATCGTTGATGCGATGCTGGATAGTTGTAGGGTAGAGCACACTGATCCACCTCCTATCTTTAGAAACATTGTGCATGATGCTGAGATACCGTTATACACAGGCTGTGCTAAGTTTACGAAGCTTAGCGCTGTGTTGAGATTGTATAAGTTGAAAGCTAACAATAGATGGAGCGACAAAAGCTTCACTTCATTGTTGACTTTGTTGAAAGAAATGCTTCTTGAAGGAAACGAGCTACCAATCTCAACATACCAGGTAAAGAAAATGTTGTGCCCAATGGGAATGGAGGCCAAGAAGATACACGCATGCCCGAATGATTGTGTATTATTTCAAAAGGACTATGTAGATTTGAAAGATTTTCCAAAATGTGGTGCGTCACGGTATAAATTGACGACTTCGGGGGAGTCCAAAATTGGTTCTCCTGCCAAGGTGTTGTGGTATCTACCTATAATATCACGGTTTCAACGCTTGTTTGCAAATCTGAAAGATGCGAAGAATTTGAGGTGGCATGCAGATGTTAAGAAAAATAATGATGGGATCCTACGACATGCGTCTGATTCCCCACAGTGGAAGAAGTTTGGTCTATTGTACCCCAAATTTGGTGAAGAAGATGGGAATCTAAGACTTGGGCTTTGTACAGATGGGATGAATCTGTACGGGACATTGAGCAGCCAACATAGCACATGGCCAGTCATGCTTGTTATATACAATCTTCCTCCGTGGATGTGTATGAAAAATAAGTACGTTATGTTGTCGTTGTTGATATCGAGCCCTAAACAACCCGGAAATGATATCGATGTTTATCTTGAACCTTTGATTGATGACTTAAAGAAACTTTGGGCTGAAGGTGTGATGACCTATGATGCTTCAGCAAGAGAGACATTTCGTTTGCACGCTATGTTGTTTTGCACTGTTAATGACTTTCCAACATATGGGAATTTGTCTGGATATAGTGTCAAAGGAGCTAAAGTGTGTCCTATATGTGAAGAAAACACTGATTCAATAAGACTAAAACATGGCGGCAAGACTGTATATCTTGGTCATCAAATGTTTCTTTCAAAATTCCATCCGTATCGTAGGAAGCGCAAAGCATTCAATGGATGGAATGATGAACGAAGTGCACCTAAACCTATACCAGGGGATGTTGTTTATGCAAGAGTAAAAGACATTGTCAATGAATTTGGTAAGAAATCACAATGTAGTATGGCCACACGGAGTGACAATTCTTCATTCAAGAAGAAGTCAATATTTTGGGATCTTCCTTATTGGAGTTCTTTGACAGTCAGGCATTGTATCGATGTAATGCACGTTGAGAAAAATGTCTGTGATAGCACCATTGGTACTCTGTTAAATATACCAGGTAAGACTAAAGATGGGATAAAATCCAGACTGGACCTACGTGAAATGGGAATAAGGTCAGAATTAACAGAATTATGTGAAATGGGTAATAAAAGAACATACTTACCTCCCGCTTGTTACACGTTGTCTAGAAAGGAGAAGAAAACTTTTTGTGAATGCTTGGTAAATGTTAAGGTGCCACATGGTTACTCATCCAACATCCGTAGATTGGTATCAATGAAAGCTCTGAAGTTGATAGGTCTTAAATCTTATGATTGTCACACTCTAATGCAACAAATATTGCCCGTGGCAATTCAATCTATATTGCCAAAGCATGTAAGGTTTGCAATTACCAGACTTTGTTTCTTTTTCAACAGTCTATGCAGCAAAGTTATTGACCCTGATACTCTCGATAATTTGCAAAGAGAAGTGGTTGTTACCCTATGTTAGCTTGAGATGTATTTCCCTCCTTCATTCTTTGATATCATGGTACATCTTGTTGTCCACTTGACTAGGGAAGTGAAAATGTTGGGACCAGTTTTCTTGCATTGGATGTATCCCTTTGAACGATACATGAGCGTTTTTAAAGGTGATGTTCGAAACCGTTATCGGCCTGAAGGGAGTATTATTGAAGGTTATGTGGCGAGAGAGGTTATGGATTTTTGCAATGACTTTCTCAGTGGTAATGACACTCCTAATAATGACAAGAATATTGAGGAGGGCAAAGGAATTTTGGGATCACGGGTGAAAGTAATCAGCCGTGAGCAGTTGGAACAAGCTCACTTGTATATTTTACACAATATGGACGAAGTGAGTGTTTATATCGAGGAACATACCAATTTCATAAAGAGAAAACATCCTCGAGCAAGTTCAATGTGGCTTGCTAGAGAGCATAATAAGACTTTTACTAAGTGGTTTGAAGATAAAGTCTTACATCAACTATCTCAAACACCAAATGATATTACAGAAACTATCAAATGCCTCGCCTTTAAACCAAAACCGAATGTTATGTCTTATGAAGGGTTTGACATTAATGGATTCACATATTACACAAAGCGCCAAGATGATAAGAGTGTCGTCCAAAATAGTGGGGTCACTCTTCAAGCGTCGACTATGTACTTTGCAAGTGCAAAGGATAAGAGTCCACGTGAAGCTAAAATGTCATATTACGGTGTCATTGAAGACATTTTGGAGTTTGACTACATAGATTTCAAAATTCCGCTCTTTAAATGTAATTGGGTTGATAACACCAAAGGAGTTATAGTGGATGAATTGGGTTTCACTTTGGTGAACTTTGAAAAGATTGGCGAGAAGGGTGAACCATTCATATTGGCATCACATGCGAAACAAATATTCTATATCGATGATCCTGCAAATGATAAATGGTCGGTTGTTCTTCATGGTAAAAGACAGTTCATTGAAGATCCTATAGATGAAGAAGAGTACTATGATAAGTATGATGACTCCAGTCCATTCTCAGTTGGGTTGCCAACTCCACAAAATATTGAAACTAATGATGACTTATATGTGCGCGGAGATCACAATGAAGGATTGTAAATTGATAAAAGATCACAATTTTAGAGACATGTATGTTTATACAAATGCTAAATGTTTGCCTTTTTCTAGTTTATACAAATTCTAAATGTTAGCCTTTTCTAGTTAATACAAATGTTAAATGTTTGCCTTTTTCTAGTTAATACAAATGCTAAATGTTTGCCTTTTTAATGACATTTTCAGATGGCTGACCATGATGAGCATGATGTCCATGATGAGCATGAAGTCCATGATGAGCATGCTGTCCATGACGAGCATGGCGAGGATACCAATGTAAGTTCTAAAAACATATCCTATATTTCTATAAAATTCATTATCTTCTAGTTATGTCATATATCCTATATTTCTATATTGGGCTAAGTCAGTGTGTTTATTTTTGTCAAATTTTAGGTTGATGATGCACATGTACCCACTGAAGCACTGGAGCAACTTGATGCGCAGCACCAAACACTTAACAAGAAAAGGGGCATCACTCTGTTGAAGAAGTTAATAGCGCTAAGTGGCAGTGGATCCAAATTGGTTGTGGAGTTTGATAATGGAGGAAATGCAATTGGAGTGAACCGCAATAATTTTGTAAACTATCTTGGGTGTACCACTCGGAGCCATTGTGGTGTTAAGTATGATAATTGGCATAAAGTTCCTCAGGGGAAAAAAGACTTGATATGGAAGGATTTATGCGTGAGTTATTATTATTTGCAATTCTATTTTGTAGATTACAAATTCTATTATTTGCAATTCTATTTTGGATACTAGTTAATAACATTTCTATTTTACATAATCTGTTTGCATTGGATGAGAAGTTGCATCGTAAAAGTGTGATGCAATGCGCTGGAAAGATGCTTAGGAATTATAGGACAAATCTAAACAGAGAATACATAAAAGAGGGTGATAAGAAGAAGAAGTCAACCCTTGAACAATGGAACTTCTTGGACAAAGAAGATTGGGACAATTTTGTTGCTTCAAGAAAATCTGAAGAATTCAAGGTATTAGGCGTCACTCCCAATTTAATTAATATACATTGTATTCACCTATTCAATATTAACATTTAGTGCTACTAACCAAATCATTAATGTGCATACTAACTAGGCCCTCAGTGACGCACAAAAAGCAAGGCGTGCACTGAATGTGCATGACCACACTATGGGTCCAAAAGGCTATGCAAGCGTTCGCCAAAGACTACAGGCAGAGTCTGCGGCTACTCAGGAGTCTGCTCCTACTCAGGAGTTTGCCACACCCATGCCTCGCCATGATATCTGGATAGCTGGGAGGCAAAACAAGAAGGGTGAAATAAAGAAGCTCGTAACTGTTGAGGCAGCTGCAAACATGGTAAAATACAACTCTTAGAGCAATCGTTTGAATATTGATTATTTGTGGTGTTAACTTACCAATTTCTGTTGATGGTGATTAGTGGGACCTGCACGAGCAGAGGAAACAAGGTACGTTCATCCCTCAAGGCACAAGGGATGAATTGATAGTTGCTCTGGGTAACCCAGAGCATCCTGGACGTGTTAGGGGTGCAGGCGCTAGTGTGGGCATCAAAGCATTCTTTGGGCCATCCCAGCGCAAACCCAGAGCGGGACTTTCTCAAGAAGAGGTAACCTATTCTTTTTTTAGAATGTTACTGTAAAAGGAAATTCAATAATAAGAAGCTAATGTTTCTTTTATCCATGTATAGGAGAATAAGAGAGTCGAGGATATAGTTGCTAAAAAGTTCAACGATGCAGTTGCTGAGAAGGTCAAGGAAGAATTGCTACGGTGGCAGGCATCTCAGGCTTCCAATCAGCCTATGGCGACCCACTCTTCTCCTGATGCACAGACTGCGAGTAATCCTGGAGACCCATCGCCTAACACGTGTGTTGTAAGTATTGTTTATGACATTGTAGCTAGTCTTTTCAAGATGATATGTTTTCAAGATGATATGTATATATGTATAACATTCTTTACGTAAATTTGTAGGCATTGAAGCCATGCCGCTTAAGAATACAAGACTATGTTGTTGCAGAGGCACAGGCTTACTCGTCCCTTCCTGGGGAAAGGTTTCACGGGACTCCAATGCCACAGGGCTACGTTTGTGTGGGCCCATTATGTGTGTTACCCGATTGGAGGGAAGCTACATTGCCATATCCCCACCCGAATATTGATACACTTGCTGAGGCAGAAGGCGGGGTCATATTGTGGCCCAAAGTAGATGTCGTCTACACTACTGAAATTGTAAGATAAATTTACATTGATTTAGACTGTTAATGTGTATATATGAGGTCAACTGATCTGAAATTATATCTACAGGTTAAAAAGAAGACACCAGGAGCACCTAGGCCTCCACCTCCACTTCCCGCATTACCAACTTGGGTTCCAACTGACCTAACATACCCGTTAGGTCCTGCTTGTAGGGGAATGGCATGTTGGCTACGGGCACATAATATACATTGCCCGATAATTGTTTCTTTAGATGCAGATTATGCTGGTCAATCATACGATAGCTCTTTATTTATACAAGATATTATTGAGTTGTTTATGTATGATTGGCTGAATACATCAATGATAGAGACATGGATAAGGTGAGATCTTATTTATACATCCATATACCTTGTGTAAGATCCGGTGATCTGGTTTCTTATATATTAATGCATACGTAATACATGTTTTGCAGCTACTTAGTCGAAGATCATTGCAAACAATTTGCATTTGATCATGTGGGATTTTTGATTCCATCATTGATTAGTATGGTAGCTAAAGACCCGGATAGTGTTCAACAATACTGTATAGATGCTTTTAAAATTTTCGGTCAGCAAAACAAGAAGATAATAATAGCTCCATTCAATGTCAAGTAAGTTTACTTTATTTATAATTTGGACTTAAGAAAATTCCATTTTTATTGTGCATTTTGAGTTATTAATTGTTAACTTTTTACCTCTAGCAGTAGACATTGGGAGTTACTATTTATTGTCCCCGGGACATTCACAGTTTATTATCTAGATCCCGCGGGAAGTACATTAAACACTAAAATTGGACACGTAATGAGAATGCCATTATTCTAGTGAGAAATATTTCATTTTTGTATCTGTTAACATCTGCTATTACATTACTATTTACTTATGCAATTTACTGTGTTATATTAACATGTAGGGGTTTAGATGCATTCAAAAAGGCTGGAGGAACGGTCCCAACAAAAAAGAACCAGCCAATAAATTGGAAGAACGTACAAGTAAGTTCCCGACTCCAATGTATATATTATTGATGTGAATTGTGCTTAGTTGTATTATTTTGTATGTTTCAATTTATAGTGCGCTACACAAGACAACGGTTGGGCATGCGCATACTATGTGATGTGATTTATGCAGATGATTATCCGACATGCCGCATTGGACATCGATAACATACATGAGGTATTATATATAGTCTCATTAGTTAGTATGAAATATATCAATCTTATTTTTATATTATTACTTATATATATACATCATTCTCTTTGCAGGTGTTTAAAACTGACCACACTATAGGTAAATGCTTAAAAAATATACATGCTCCATATACGAAGGAAGCATTAGATGAAATAAGAGAAGAATGGGCAAAAGCCGTACAAGCAGTGGCAACTGTAAGATATAATTGGGATGTTGATAGTGATAATGAATGATACTTTGTAAATGAATATTTCTGAATGTTAATACATGTATTTGAATGTTTCTATATGTGTGAATGTGAGAATTGAATTGATGTCTAAATGTATCTACTTGTGTGAAATTTTCCTTGGGACTTTTGCAGGTTTGTGGCCTGTTTGTAGGCTGATATCAATGGACGTTGTAAACCTACAGTTCAGAAAACTGAACTGCAGGTTCTCATCCTGCTGACCAGCCACAGCAGGCCTGCAAACTGATATGAAAAAAAAAGATATAGGCGTCGGTTATTTACAGAAAACCATCAGCAAAGACCTACAGCATCGGTTATTGGATAAAAACCGACACCTAATATTACAAACAACCCGACCGTGCAGGAAAGCACGGTCGTGGTGGAAAAGGCGTCGTTTATTCATATAAAACTGACGCCTATAGTACTAAACACGGCCGTGCAGGGAAGCACGGTCGTGTCGTCTTGAAGTATGGTGTCGGTTGTTTATAGAAAACTGACGCCGAAAGGGTTCGCGCCACAGAAAACGGCATCATCTAGGACACTTTCTGCGTCGGTTACCAATTAAACACCGACGCAGAATGTGTCCTAGATGATGTCGTTTTCTGTGGCGCGAACCCTTTTGGCGTCGGTTTTCTATAAACAACTGACGCCTGTAAGTTAAATAGGCGTCGGTTAAAAAACCGACGCCAAAGTGTTAGACCTTTAGCGGCACCCACATAGGCGTCGCTCGGAAACCGACGCCAAAGTGGGTTAAACAACCGACGCTAAAAGGCATTTCTGTAGTAGTAAGGGAAGATGAGCTTGATGTAGCTTTAGTGCCCACACGTTTGCACGGGACCGGTCTCTAGGTAATGGGGATGGTAAGATCCACATCCACAATGTCATCGTCTTCATCATGTGGCTTCTCAGGGTCGTCATGGCTGCTTCCTCGGCTTCATTGTTGTCCTCGTCATCGTCGACCGACCACCTAAGGTACTCGACTCCTCTTAGATTGAAAATAGGGTCAAGAAGGCTACGCTTCCGGTACCTTCCTCCCACTGTGTAGCATGCATACATCGCATCATAGTGCATGCTGAGGATGCCCACCTACCGAAAGTGTTGGATATCCAACATCTTGAAATATACCACATGTGTGAAAGTGGACAGGTCGAGACAGAGGTGCAGCGCAATAGAGATAATCATCCCACCAAAAACAATTGGCACTTTCCTCTGCACCATGCGTAGAACCGTGACCATGTGGAGGATAATGAAGAACCCAAAGTTAACGGGTTCTCCCTCCAACAATTTGTAAAGGAAGAAGAGGTCCGTCTTTTGGATCTTCCCTTGGGTTTGGGCAGAGCGGGTGAAGATGGTGTTGGTGCAGAGGTGATGTAGAATCTGAGAAAAAGGATGCTCGATGTCGGTGATGGAGTTGATGTGCCAACTGATGCAGATACCTTCTAGTATGTCACTAAAGAATGGATCATCCACCTCGAGTAATTGATGCTGACATACCCAGCATAGGTTGTAGGTGAAGCCCACTTGCTCTATCAGTGCATGATCTCCATAATGTGTTGGCAGTATCTTCCTTTGCATAAGCTCCTCGTAGATCTTCTTGATCTTTGGAGTGGTGTGTTGGATGTGGGTTGGTCGAGGGACCAAATCTCCTTGCCCCACTGACAAAGATGCACCCTCCTTGGTGGCATGGCAATGATGCAAGAATAATGAAGGAGAAAAAGGAGTCAGTGAAGAGTGTTGGCGCCTGGTGCTATCTTGCTCAGAGTTGCAGGAGGAGTGGAGGATGAAGGTTTGAAGAAAATGAACTCCCCACCCCTCCTTTTATAGCCAGTGGCCACCCAGAAGTGGTAGAGTCACTACTACAGAATTATTGTCGATAGTACTGAGATATATGCATGAATATGTGCCTCAGTTGTATCGACGACTGACGTTTGCTGATGACTTGACTGTGGATCACTCAATGTCGGTAGTATTGAGTTCAAGTCAGTGGTACTGACTTGTGGTGCGGATCGATACTACTGACTGCTCGATGAAGATCGCATCTGCTGTTGAATTGGACACATGCAAATTGTTGACATCATTAGTTGGTACTACCGACATGTGAGTCGGTAGTACCGAGCTGCCCATTTTGCTCGATATTTCTAAGAATTGTCTCAGTATCTAGAAATTGGGAGCGCCCAAAAAGTCGGTAGTACCGACTTTGATTTTCGATACTACCGAACACTTATTAGTCAGGCGCGTGAAATCTTCAGTGACTTGGTGGTACCAACTTGTCTAGTCGGTAGTACCAAGTTGTCCTTTGTTTGGCGTATGACCCTTTGATACAATTTTGGTACTACCAACTTGTGGACTCGGTAGTACCAACTCTGTAAGCTTCTGCACACTCAAACAAATGAGTCAAGGTACCTTTTTTACATAGAAAATAGTAAAACAAAGATGAAGCAACAACTAGGAAACTAAAAATTTAACATAAGCAAAAATAAAGAAAGGTTGGGTTGCCTCCCAACAAGTGCCATTATTTAACATCCTAGACTAGACATGTATAAGAGTAGGAATTTATGGGAGCTTAACGAGTTGTATTTCTTCTATTCACTTATCCACTTCCCTACCAAAATAATGTTTCAATCTTTGGCCATCAACAAGGAATGACCTCACCCTGTCTCCTATCTTCACAACACTGTGAGGAAAGACCTGTAAAACCTCAAATGATCCACTCCATTTGGACCTCAGCTTGCCTGGATGTAACTTAAGTCTAGAGTTGAATATAAGAACCTTTTGTCTTGGATTAAACACCTTATTCAAGATGTGACGGTCATGAATCTTCTTAGTTCTCTCCTTATAAATCCTAGAACTTCCATAGGCATCCATCCTCAGTTCATCTAGCTCATTCAACTCTAACAATATATTCCTACCTGCTTCATCCAATCTGAAATTTATCTTTGTCAAAGCCCATTTTGCCTTATGCTCAAGCTCCACTGGTAAATGACAAGCACACCCATAAACCAACCTAAATGACGTAGTTCCTATAGGTGATTTATAGTTGTCCTATATGCTCAAAGAGCGTTATTCAACACAAAATTCAAATTTGTCCTGTTAGTTGAGACTGTCATTTTCAAGATCTTCTTCACCTCCCTATTGGACACCTCAACTTGTCCTTGTGTCTGTGGGTGGTAGGGAGTACCCACTCGGTGTTTCACCCCATGCTTACTCAACACAGCTTGAAATTTCCTATTGGTAAATGTGATCCATTATCACTAATGATCAATCAGGGGACACCAAATATGTAGAAAATATGATCCTTAATGAAACAACACATAACTTGTGCATCATTGTTGCGAGTTGGAATTGCTTCCACTCACTTGGATACATAGTCAACATCAAGAAATATGTATAGATTAGAATTTGATGACATGAAAGGACCCATAAAATCAATTCCCCACAAATCAAACACTTCAATTTCTTGAAAAACATTTAGTGGCATTTTGTGTCGTGTAGATATATTCCCTATACATTGGCATGCATCACAATAAAGAACAAAGTTGTATGCATATTTAAATAGCATTGGCCAATAAAAACCACTCTATAAGACTTTGACCGCAGTCCTAGAGCTAGCGTGGTGCCCTCCTATAGGTAGAGAGTGACAATGTGACAAAATGCTCTCAAACTCACATTCTGGTACACACTTCCTCATAATTCTATCCCTGCATTATTTAAGCAAAATGGGGTAATCCCAGACGTAGAACCTCAATGAATGGAAACATTTCTTCCTCTCTTGGTATCCCCAATCTGTAGGCATCTCTTTACATGCTAAATAATTGACGATCTCTACGAACCAAGGATCCTTTGTTTGAAGAACAAAGTTGTTCATCAGGGAATTCTTCAACAATTGGAATATCTAAATCATTTTCATTCACTCTTTCCAACCTAGATAAGAGGTCAGCTACCACAATCTCCACTCATGTCTTGTCCCTATTCTCTATGTAAAATTCTTGTAATAACAGTATCCACCTAATCAGTCTAGGTTTTGCATCTTTTTTTGTAACATGTATTTGATGGCAACATGATATGTCCAAACAATCACTTTGCCCCCCACTAGATATTGGCAAAAAATTGCAAATGCAAAAACAACAGCCAAAGGTTCTTTTCTATGGTCGTATAATTAAATTGAGCATTATTTAAAGTTTTAGACGCATAATATATGATTGTATGAGCCTTGCCTCAGTGTTGACCCAACACAACTCCCACTGCATAGTCTGAAGTGTCACACATTAGTTCAAATGGTTGGCTCCAGTCCGGGGCCTACAAAATGGGTGTGGAGATCAACTTTTCCTTTAACATCTCAAAAGCTTTCAAGCATCTTTCATTGAAACAAAACTTGACATCCTTTTCTAGCAATTCTAAAAGAGGTTTTCTGATTTTAAAAAGTATTTTATAAATTGACGATAAAACTCAGTGTGTCCTAAAAAGTTCCTCACTCCCTCCACCGATGACGGTGGAGGTATCTTGGAGATGACCTCTATCTTAACTGGATCGACTTCCATGCCCATATGAGACACCTTATATCCAAGCATTATACCCTCACTCACCATCATATGACATTTTTCCCAATTCAAGACCAAGTGGGTGTCCTCACACCTTTATAAAACCCTATCTAGATTATACAAATAATCATCGAATGACTCTCCATACACCGAGAAATCATCCATGAAAACCTCCAAGCATTGCTCCACCATATCAGAAAAAATGGCGAGCATACAACATTGGAACGTGGCGGGTGTGTTACAAAGCCAAACGGAATCCATCTATATGCAAACGTGTCGTAAGGGAAGGTGAAAGTAGACTTCTCATGATCTTTTGGCTCGATTAAAATCTGATTATAACTAGAATATCCATTGAGGAAACAAAAATGTGAGTGACCGTCGAGTCACTCCAAAAGCTGATCAATGAAGGGAAGGGGGAAATGATCTTTTAAAGTGATGACATTCAAACATTGGTAATCTATGCATACACACCACCCCATAACTAACATAGTTGAGATTAACTCACTAGCAGCATTTTTTGTGACAGTGATCCCCCTTTCTTAGAAACTACTTGAGTTGGGCTTACCCACATAGAATCTGAAATAGCGTAAATTATACCAACCAATAGGAGCTTGACCACCTAATTCTTCATGACCTCAGTCATGATGGGGTTGAGTCTCCTCTGAGGTTGAACTATAGCCTTGGCTCCATCTTATAGCTATATTTTATGTTGGCACAAGCTAGGAGAAATTCCTTTTATGTCTGCTAACGACCACCCAAATGCGGCTCAGTGGTTCTTTAGAACTACAAGCAACTTCTTCTCCTCGTTGCTACTCAAGGATGATGATATAATAACTAGGAGCTTCTCTTCTATGGCCAGGAAGGCATACTTTAAATGTGGTAGTAATGGCTTCAACTCTAACTCAGGTGGGCTCAATAGAGATGGGACCAATGGCAAAGGAGGTGGTCCAAGATCTTCAAAATGTTTTGTGTAGTAACATGGTACCACCTTCAGCACTAGATCGAGCTAAGCGAGAGGTCATGTGCGTTGCTTTTTTTTCATCCTCTATATTCATCAAGCACACCTCTAAAGGTAGCTGTGGATATGCCTACACAATGGAATTCACAACAACCTCTTTTATGGTGGTCAGGTAATAATCTTCTTCATCATCCTCTGGGTAACACACTATTTTTGCTAATGAGATCACCTTGGTGTTTTCCATGATATCATTTGCTAATGTGCCCTTATCTACCTTAGTCATCACATGGGCCATATCAAGGAATGGCTTACCCAGAAGTAAACAAAACTTTCCCTCCACTTGTTGAAGCATGTTGAACTGTGCTTTTCCCCCATAGCTTTTGAGTGCTCAGGCATCTTGATCTCAAACTGCTCATCCTAGATACACATGGTCAAACACCCTCTTCCCATCTCCAAATCATATCAACTGTAGCTTGAAATGGCCTTCCTAGTAAGAGTTCATTACTATGATCATCCTACATTTCCATCACCATGAAGTCAGCAGGGAAGACAAATCTATCCACTTTCACTAGAACATCTTCACAAATGTTGTATGGCTTGACCACAGAGTTATCTGCCAATTGGATAGTCATACTAATTTTCCTAGACTCCTTAAGTCCTAGCTTCTTCAAATTTGACAAAGGCATGAGTTTGATGCTTTCCCCTGAATGATAAAGAGCTTCTTTAAGCTTGGTCTTCCCTATGAAGCAAGTGATGTTGAAGCAACTTGGATCTTGTCTTTTTGGAGGTAATGTTCCCAGAATGAAGGCGCTCATCTGTTCCTTTAACACTACCACATCAAATTTAGGTATCCTCCTCTTATTGGTGATTATATCCTTCAAGAACTTTCCATACGATGGTATCTTCTCAATTTCAAAAAGAAGTGGAATGTTGACAGATAATTTCTTGAAACCATCTAGGAACTTCTTGAAGTGTTGATCTACTTTATTTTCCTTCAAACTATTTGGAAAAGGCATTGGGGTCACTGGCATCCTCTGTTAAGGTGGGATGTATGCTTTTGTTCTTATCCCCTCAACATCATCAGCCATCTCCTCGACTGTCTTCTCCCTTGTTAAAACATATGATTCATCTGCATCCACTGTCATTATCTTATTTGTTGCTCATGTAGTGTCACATGTATCTAAACATGATGGTGCATCATTTAGTAGTTTCATACCACTGTGGAGTAGAACTGCCTTGACGTGTTGATTTCCTGAAGGCACATTAGTGTTAGTTGGGAATCCCTACTGGCTTGGCTACTTCAATGTGACCACATCCACAGCTATTTGTGAAATTTGAGTTTCAATGTTGCGGACATGTTCCCCTTGGTTCTAGAGTTCTCTTTGAGTCTGACTGATGAGTACTTCATTCTGTATAAGTAGCTTTCCAAGCATTTCTTCAATACAATCAATCTTCTTGGGATCCATGTCCTATTGATATTGTGCTTGGCCACTAAACTGTTGTGGCTTAGGATGTTGTGCCTGTGATAGATCTTGTTGGAAATTGTTGGGATCCTTACATGAAAAGTTAGGATCCTTCCTCCAAGATTAGTCATTTTTCTTGTACTATTGTTGATGATGCACAAACTTGCATTCATATTCTTCACCTTTTGAAGATGGTCCATCCTTAGCACACAACTTTTTGGCAATTAAGTCCAGCTTCTCATTCAACGTGGAGATGACCTTAGACTCCCTAACACTTTAGAGGGTTGTCGGGATCTTTCTCTCACCTCCCCATATCTAGTTCTTTGACATGTTCCCTAACATCTCATGATAGCGGGCATGTTTGTTGTTGAGGAAGAAACCTGCTCTTGCACTATCAAGTGTAGTTCTCTCTCCCTTGTGCAGACCGTAGTAGAAAATCTTTGCATGTCCTAACAAATCAATGTCGTGATGAGGGACCTTCTACAGCATATTTTGGAATCTCTCCCATGCTTCAGAATATGATTCATTAGCATGTTGTCTGAAATTATGGATCTTCTTTACCATGTCATTTATCTTTTGTAGAGGAAAGTAACGCTCAAAGAAGTTGTCAATCATTTGATCTCATGTCTCAATGCACTCATCATCAAGGTTGTGAAACCAAGATTTGGCACTCTCTACCAAAGATGATAGGAATAGCTTCAAGTAAATGACAGTCGTCGATACTCTATCTATCTTGATCATATCACAACTTTCAGCAAAGTTATTGATATGCGTAATAGGGTCTTCAGAATTGTGGCCTTAGAATGCATGTGATTTTACTAATGAGACCAATCATGGACCGAACTTGTAGTTGTCGACGTTGATTGCTTGTTTTTTGATTGGCCCTTTTTTAGTAGTAGAAGAAGAAGCCTTGATCCTTTCCCAGACCATCTATTATTCTGCCTCTACTTGATCGCCCATATTTGTTGATTCAAGTTCCTCAGGAGGATCGGGTCCTTCAGGTGGAGGTGTTGGTAGTGGAGTTCGGTTGAATCTGTCTACATGTCTTCTAAATTCCCATTCTCTGTGAAGGATTTTTTCTTAACTGAAACCCGATGAAGATGGCTCTCTATAATTGTGGGTTTGGGTGTGCACCATGTACTAGTACCTGAAAGTAGTAAAATAACTATAAGAGCACAGTACTGGTAGTGGAAACAATCAGGATATTATAATTTAGATTTGAAATAAATGAAATAAAAATTAAAAAGGGTTGGCCTAGAGTGGCCGACCACAACACCCATAGTGTTGGATGTTGTCGTTTCCCCGATAACGGTGCCAAAAACTTAACATGTGTTTATTGTGCATCAAACGCAAGTGAAAGTAATTGAGCAATATAGGCCTTGTGAGGCCCAAGTCAAAAATAGGGAAAGGGAATCCAAATACTACTACTAGCTATGATCTAATCATTTAGGCCGGTAAAAAAGGTTGAAATGGTTTAATAGAATAATAGCAATGCAAAAATGAGACAGAATTAAAGAATAAGAAACTCATAGTGGACAAATTCCTTAGGATAGTGGTTTCACCACAGATAACACAATGACTAACCTCTACATACTAACATCTATCACCCCCATCTCTAGATAAAGAGTATGTAGCAAGAACTACCCACTCCCGTAGTGCGGTTAACTACCTATTCTAATGTTAATTCCATTTTCATAATAATTAGTTAATTAGATATGTGCTTTACGATATACTCTCGGTTTATCCTCCTGATTATGCTCCACCTTTCCCAAAGGGTGTAGTAAATGGGTAAACCTTTGCTCTTCCAACCCTTAACCCTTCTCCCAAAATGATTAAGGATCTAATTATCTATTAATGGTGATCAAGCACAAATAGAACATAGCAATCTCATATGTAACATCCCTGACCTGGGTTTAGGTCTAACCCTATTTGTTTGGCTTAAATAATTTTCTTAGAACTTTAATATAATCCTCTAAAGTATTTTATTATTGTGTGACAAACTTATGTTGCAAGTTTGGTCCTGTTTGAATAATGTTTGAGCAATGTTCCCTTATTTTGGACCAAAATGCAATTTACCCAAGATAAGGGGTTATATTGCAATATGTCACATGTTGAATGTGCCTTAAGTGTTTTAACATCATAATAGAGAGAATGATGCTAAGTGGTGGCTTGTGGAAATCCTAAAATTCCAAGCTTGAATTGGTTTGAATAATACTAGTGCCTTGAGTACCAATTTTGGTACAAATTGTAATTTACCCAAATGTAGGGTTAATATGAAAATTACAACCTATAGAGTGTCCCTACTCCCTCTATGTATCATTTATAGTATGGATAAAGAAGGAGACACCATGTTTTAAACATATTTGAGTAATGGTACTCTTGATGATGAAAAGACCAAGAAAGGGTTGAATATGAAACCCTAATTTAAGTTGTATTGGGTTGTAGACTTGATATGGGAGTGCCTATAGGACAAGGAGCCATAGAGGGGATACCATATTGGTTTGTGGACTCTTGTAAAATTCCATGACGGCCTAAGCACCTCAAGGAGGTGAAGTGTATCGGTTTACAACTTCCTTGGAAAAGTTGCATCGGGTTGTGAATAAAGTGGTGATTGAGTTGATATATCTTACCCAAAGAGATAACTGATGGATGAGATATTATCTCTAGATTATCCTTAAGTGTTTTGCATTTCAATATAAATGTGAGTGCATGCATTTAAATGTGTCAACCATGCATGGACATGTGGCACCTAGTAGCTTAAAATGATGACACCTCATATACACTCTTTTTCATGAACCTCAACTATACATACCACTCCTTTCACCTATTAGTGAAAATTTTCGAATCTTACCACCCTATTTCTCTTATATATAGTGCATATAGTATTGGTATCATGAATAAGTGAAGGGGTATCATTCATAGAGCCTTGATATCGTCCATAGCAAAGTGATATCGACCAAGTGAAGGGATATAGGCCACAAGTGGTGAAGTAACGTGCATGGTTCTAAGGAGCAAGAAGGGGCTCAAGTCTTAACCCTAAGGTGAGGCCATGATCATCTTCAACCTTGGATTAAAGCATGGATCTAGGGTTTAGATCTTCCTTTACTTTCTTCTTCACCAAATACTTATCCATGGTGATTCTTTGCCTATATAGGAGTTGTGAAGCTCATCTTCAACCTTAGAAATGTGAAGCTTTAGAGCTTGGAGCTTTGAAGTTGCTCTTAAGGCGGGTTATATAACTTGAACCCAATTATGTTATTATTCACCTTCAATTCTATTGTACTTGTTGATCTATTTCCAATTTCGAATTCTATTGAGTAATTGATGATCCTATGAGTTCTAAAAGTTGATTAGGATTGTTGTCCATAAACTAGAACAGTAAGAGTAAGAGTCTAGAGGTTGATGATGATGACATCATCATGGTCCAACCCAATATCCAGTTGAATCACCTCTAAACCCAGGATGATTAGAAACCCTAGATTATGAGCAGCCCAATATAGGTGATCCAAGTACCCACCTCAAAACATGATATGGTGATTAGTTATACCTCATGGACGATATGAATGACACATACACTCACCTTGTACATGATATTGTGTCAAGTAGATACCCTAACCCGATATGCTAACCCAATATGATGGGGTGAACATATCACTAGCACGATACAATGATGAAGTATATACCTTATGCACGATATGATGATGAAGTGCACACCTTGTGCATGATATGGTATCAAGCATATACCTTATACACGGTATGAGGTCAAACACTCACCCTATACACGATTTGGTGCTAAGTACCTCTAAATTGAGATGATAAACCCTAAATTATGAGTAATCTGATATGAAGTGATCCAAGTTCCCACCTCAAGCACGATATAGTAATGAGTTTGTACCTCATGGGTGATATGAGTAATACATACATACACCTTGAGCATGATATGGGGCCAAGCATTGACCTTGTACATGATATGGTGTCAAGTAGATACCCTAATCTGATATGGTGTTGAAACCTAACATGGAATGTGGAACCTGATGTACATTGGAACCCCAAACCCTTATTCATTTGTACACTTGAGTTGGTTTAGACTAACCTGATATTTAGCCTATCACTTAATCTATGGTGAAGGGTAAACCAATACCATGAAGGTTTTATAGGATATAACCCGATATGCAAACCCTAATGATGAGGTAACCCAATATGGGAGCATGATATGGTGATAAGGATATACCTCAAAAGTGTGTTATGTCAAGTGATAAATTAAGATGTAAAGAGTTTAGTACATTTTGATAAGTATAAGCTAGTGTACCTTGAAGAGAGAGTTGAGCCAAATTAATAAAGTATGATGTAATCAACATCCTGGTGAGGATGAGAGAGAAACTCATACTTATAGAATAATCATGTAATGAGCATACGTGTTTCATATAATACATATTAATGGGCCTCGTAATCCATGTGAGATATTGTACAACAAGTATAATGATTATATAGGTATTATGACCTAGTGATGGTTGTTTCCTAGTGAGAGGTGACAAGATGTTTATATAAGTCTCGTGATTTGGAGATTGTTGTAAGAGATGCAATGTTCTAAATAAACTAAGAAAATGGAAACCCTGTAACATAATAATACTAATTAAAGGTTATAATGATAATAATAAAAATTGGTTATACATGCTTTATGGTTATAGCCAAATAAGGGCTATAGTGTTTTGAATATGCCAAAAGAGATATGAGGAATACTTGTATCACATAAAGTATGTGAATGGGTATGATGGCTTGACCGAGGCATAATGCCTAGTAAAGGTGATGTGGTATTCAATGATGAGTTTAAGGGATTGATATCCCATAATGAAAGTGAAAAGGTATCCCAACTACTACAGAATCCTTAGAAATATGATGCATATTCACAGGATTGGTATAATCTAATATCTGGCTATAATTTTGCAGGAAACTAATACTCAGCTGGAACATATTCACAGTATTGGTATGATCTAATACCTAGCTATAATTTCACAGGAATTGGATAAACCAATACCTGGTCTGAACATGATAATGTATATTCATAGGATTGGTGTAAACCAATACCTGTCCGGAATATGATAATGTATATTCACAGGATTGGTGTAAACCAATACCTGGCCAGAACATGATGATGTATATTCACAGGATTGGTGGAAACCAATACCTGGCTAGTAGATTGTCTGAGGCTAACAACTAGAAATGAGAATGATTCATTGATATCATACCATGATAGTATTATCACAGGATAAGCTTGATGTGTTGATATAGTATGATGGGTAAACGATATATATGTCCTTCATATTCCTTATAAAGTGAATAGATGATTTACTACTCTATCATAGATAGTTGCAATGCTTTAAAAGAAGAGAATGCTCTAATCTACTTACCAATAGTGATTAATCTTGCTTATTAATATAAAAGAACCTCTACTCAGTTTTATACCATTTACCTGTGATAATAATATTGTTGACAAAGAGTTATATCTCTCACTGGGACAATTGTCTCAACCCATGGGATTCACAATTTTTAGGTGGACATGCATGAGGAGGTAGAGAGTGCATTATAGAGGGAGAACAATAGCAATAGGGGCAGCAGTAACAGCTCAGGTTGAGTATTCTGTATGTCGTGTCTTGTAGATAGAAGTCCTATGTGTCGTCTCTGTACTCTCAGGTCCTTGGAGTCAGTACGTAATGGTTTTATAAATGATCTGAGATTTTGTCTTGTATGCCTTTAGGTCTTATGTTGCTTCAGTATATGTTTTGACAAAGCAACTGGTATATGCTATCCTCGAGATGAGATGGTACAATGTATGTACAATGTGAACCAAGATTGTACATAGTACTTTGGTTCTTTCTTAAGAATTTCTTGGAAATGGATCTCTTTGCAAAATGGTTTTAATTTTTAGTGATTTTTGTTAATCCACATTTAATGTTTATTCTACATAATTACTATGATAATTTGACTGTCAGTTGATAGAGGTCATCACAAGTTTTGGTATTAGAGCCTAAGGTTCGTTGAGTCTATAGAGACATAGGACTAAGGTGTTACGTCTATTCTAGTATCCTCCAGTATATCTTATAGTGACTTCTGCTTATGCAGAAGAAGGGGTAAAGCTTAAAGATGTCTAGAGAACACGAGGAACACGTTGTTGAAAGAAATGTTGTTGTACCAATAGGAGGTGTAAGGGATCATGCAAGAGAGGAATTAGTGCCTGAGAGTCCCCATTTTGATGAAGTTATGCCAGAAAACCCATCCTTTCATGCTCTTTTTGGGCAATTGATGACCACAGTAATGCATATTGCAGATCGGATGCCAGCACCAACACATAGGGCAACAGTTCCCAATGAGGGACATGGGTCTAGTAAGACTTTTGAATGACTATGTCGTGTAGGAGCTATAGAATATGCTGGAACAACTGACCCAGCAGATGTTGATCTATGGCTCACTGGGTTAGAAAAGGCTTTTAAGATCCTTAGTATCCCAAATGTTGACAAAGTCAAACATGGTGTATACCTTTTGAAGGGTAGTGATGGCCATTGGTGGGCCATAGAAGAGGTAAAGAGAAATGATGAAGAGGTTGGTTGGGCGGAATTTCATCAAGAATCCGTCAATAAGTATTTTCCACAAACATACTTAGATGAAAAGATTTCACAGTTTGAGAAGGTTCGGCAAGGAACCATGTCGATTAATGAGTATGAAGCTAGGTTCATGGAACTTCTATGGTTTTGTCCTCAAATGGCTGCTACTGAGTAGGAAAGGATCTGACATTTTGATAAAGGATTGAATGTTGAGGTGTCTATCTCGGCAACTGCATTAGAAAGTAGAGAGAGATTCGCCACATTCATGGAATTTGTCCAGAGGATAGAAAGGTCTATGACAAAGAAACATGAGGCAAACCTCAAAAGGGGATCTACATAGTCACATGAATAGTTGATTGGTGGTACTAAACAACCAAAGTTTTCGGTGTCACCAGTTCAACAACAATTTAGTACACTAATGCAGTGGTCACCAAGCGAGGACCAAAGTTGGAGTATACCTCTAGGAACTCCAAGTGTACCTTTAGTATCAACAAGGATCTTGTCTAGGTCACAAAGTGAGGTCCAAGCTTGCCATAAATGTGGACATATAGGACATCTGAAGTGGTAGTATCCAAGAAGAAATAATAAGGTGACCCAACAACCAAGGCATATTCTGCAAAGCTCACAAGGACCACAGTCTAGTGGAGTAAAAGGACAAGGATGAAGACAAGTGTCACAGTTTGGTCCATCTACTTCAGGTAGTAGCGGACAAGGCGACATTAGATGACAACTAGACTCCATGTGTTGAGTCAACCAAGACACTAGATAACCTGTAAGAGGTAACATGCCAGGTAGAACTTTTCATTCTGAATTATCTATCCTTTTCTTCTCTCTTCTTACTCGTTATAAAAGATGATAAGGTGTAAAAGAGATGCCTGGAGAAATCTAGAGATACTAAATAGTAAAATCTAAAAAGATGTTAAAAGTAAGAAACATAATATAAAACAAAATGCATACTACCTAATTTCAGTTCTTGCATACCCTGGCCAGGTATTCAACTATTGAAGGCAAGGTAAGTATGAGACTTAGATTGCTATATTTTTTATTACGATGATCAAGTAGTAATTTTGAGACAATCTAAAAATCATAATGAAATAGGAGATGTGGCACATATATTTCTACCACATCCTAATTGTTATAAGAAGGAATTTGAGTTAATCACATATAAACTTATAAAGAAAAGAAGATGTTGAGTATAATGTATACCTTGGTCCGAGGACCTAGAGGTAATGGTTACCTGATAAGTGGTAACAATTTTCAATGATGAACTAAGGGTTTGAATACCTAGATCTAGTAATCATGATAATAATAATACTAAGGAATGATGACATGTAATCATCTTTATAAAACAAGATTGAATGACACATGAACAGTTGAAAGTTCATGCAATAATCAAAAGAGGTGATAATATATTTTCTTTGATAAACAACCCTAGATAATGATGGGGCGATATTAAGGAATATGTTTACTTGTGTTCTTCCCTTTCAGGGACATGGCAATCAAGTAAGTCGTATGACACTTAATGTGCATGGGATAGAAGTAACCTATCGATGGGTACTTTGAAAAGTGTCAGCTAGTCATTTTGGTTCCAAGATAGAGTTATATGTGATAAGTAATGTTCTGAGATAAAATAAAGACCCTATTATATGTTAGGTTTGGTAATAACAACAGAAGATGGAAATGGTGAGGATGTGATTTGTTTTTGGGTACATGTAACGCATACCAGGGTAAGGAATCCTAGTATCCAAGAACTTTCAACGGTATGACAAATGAGAACATAACTCCTGATAAGATGATTAATGTTGATTACTTAGGAGGGACCAACTGTGAGATCAGTCTAATTACATAAAATAGTATGGACATCATACGTTAATGATTTATGCTCTGAATAAACATGACATCAATAAGGATGTATTAATTGAAGAGATAATAGTAGGATCATCTTGGGAAAAGCTTATCATGCTAAGTATAATTCCTTAGAAAAATCCTATCTAGATCTGTTGAGGCAGCTTATACAAATAACACCTAGAGATACCTCTGAGATAGTTCTTCTTTGATAGGTAGCCTCACCTTATGACAAGAAAATAAACAGCTAATAGGATGGTTGGTACAAGTCATAAGTAAGTTAGTGTTGTGTCGGTAGATTAGAATGGCACAACAGAAGCATGATAAGACTTGTAGTCCCAAATGGGTGACAAAATGTAACTCTAGTATTTCCTTGAAGGAGAAATGCTAAACTAAGTGAGGGGTATGGGGAAATTCCCAAGATCAATAATCTTGTTACATAAAGCTATAAGTTGAAAAGATGACAAATCAATGAGGTTTGACACCTGAGTTATACACAGTATGTATAGTACTCCTCTGACTAAGAAAATGTTACCTGATACAAAATTGATTTTGCAATCAGTGATAAAAAGGACAGTTGAATATGTGTCATGTATGACAGATTTTATGAATACCCTATATGGAAGAACTTTGTTCCGGTCAAAGTTCTACGGCATCTCCATGACATCAAGGTGTTATATATATATATATATATATATATATATATATATATATATATATATATATATATATATATATATATATATATATATATATATATATATATATTTCTATACTATCATGTATTAGACATTTGGCCACTATGTATCCGAGGCATACTATATATATATATATGTGTGTGTGTGTGTGTGTGTATGTGTGTGTGTGTGTGTGTGTGTGTGTGTGTGTGTGTGTGTGTGTGTGTGTGTGTGTGTGTGTGTGTAGACTATCATGTATTAGACATTTGGCCACTATGTATCTGAGGCATACTATTTTATCATCTCATCGATTCTCGTTAGTTTGTAGTTCCGAGCGGACATGCTTAGCGTTGTAATCTTAATCCCATGTACCCTTAACTCTTTGATTTGAATCTATCTTATGAGTTCTTGGTATGTTATCCCATATTTTTATTATGACATTGGTCTACTTATTTCTCTATATTTTATCTCTATTTGGTGTATGTTATATGTGGTTGCTTGTTTAGTTTATGCCTGTAGAGAAAACATGTGCTTTATAGATCTTCTACCTCCTACCTTTTTAATATGATAAAGGGGGAGAAATGACCTCAACCATATTGTTTTATTGCTTATATGATCCTTTTCTTGTCAATTATCTACATATCATGTGACTTGCCAGAGGACCATATAGTATATCTATGAGCTATGGTTACTTGTGGAAAGACTAACCATGCAGGCATAGTTAAGCATGTATCGAGGAGAGAAAATTCACATTGTTCATTCATGTATCCCCTTGCATTTCACAAGGTAAAGGTTTAACTTTCACATCACAAAGGTGAAAGTTTAAATGTCATATCCTTTTCAATGTATTGAGGAATGGTTTGTCATTGTCAAAAGGGGGGAGAATGTTGACCGAAGTGTTACACATTGTCCATATTTTGAAAATGGCTTAACCTGTTACACCCCGATATCACAATTTCCATTAATCATGAGATTAGGGCATAAATTGAGGATTTAACGTAATCCAAAGATCACCCTTAACTTTTTCTTCTTTTTCAAACTTTTTTTTCTTGCAGCAAACCACATAAACTAACTTTACAAGGGAATCTAAACATTGATTTCTCTAATCTGATTTCAATAGTAAAAATGCATGTATGAATATTCATTATGTTTCTCATACTTTGAAGCACATAAGACTTGTTGATTTGTATATATTGCTAAAAGAGAATTAATGTTATACATCGTCATTTACAACTCTCTCTTATTTCTTTACAAGGACCTAGAGTGACAAGGACCGACCGGACTTAACTATACTCAGACTTAAATCTTGTGGCAGATCTACTCTGATGCAATGATATCTTCAATCCCCACATTTTCCCTAAAAATTGTGAGTAGAGGGGTGAGCCTACTCGCTCGGTGAATGAGTACTTCAAAGAAACAGTCTAAAGCACTGATATAATTATAGATATACTTTTGAGCAACTGATATCAATTATAAAAACAATAAGATTTAAAGAGATTGATCATTGACAATCATAAATATGGTAGGATACTCTAGAGATCAACAAGAGTAAATCAATATATGAGCATGCTTGATTAATTTCAACGAGAACTAATAATTCAGAAACATAAAAAGAATAATTGTCGGGAAACTGTCCTCGAATCTTTCTTAGCCTTTCTTACTTATAAGAAGCTCTTTAAACCTATGTGAACATATTTTAGCTTATGCCCTGATCATATGCAGTGTACTCTACATATGAAGACTTGTAGCGAACTACGATCTCACCGTACAAGACTTAGCTTAAAACTCAGGAAGCTAAGCCTAGAACTGAATTTGAGTCTTCTTGACTCAAACTATCACATCTGACTAAGGTGGCTAAATAGTTGGCCTTTAACTGGACCTCTCCTTCTAGGCTGAGTACACAGGCGAGGGGTCTAAGATGCTCTGTGGGCCTCATCTTGGTACACTCTGTGGGTACCTCTGGGTTACCATCGGAATCTCTGGTTCATGTTGGGTAACCTATCTTCTCTTAGGAGACTTCCTCAAGGGCTTCGTCTCCCCGCACTCTCTGTGGGTGCGATCAGATCTCCATATACTGGTTGCTGCCAAGGTGGATCATTTCCTCCCTACAGTGCAGACATCCGTAGGGAATCTATAATGTTTAGGGCACCTATGTCTATCTCGAACACCTGAAAACCAGCGGGGTGAGACAATCGAACATTGTCCCAGCGAGAAACATAACTCCTCGCTGAAACTATAAAACCAGAAGGATAAAGCAACAGTAGAAGATAAATAGTAAAACGTAGAATAATAATAGTCTATGCAGTAAGGCTATCTGTACCATCAAGCTTACCAGGATGTATGGAAGACATATCATCAATTGTCTCTTTATGGAACATGATTATCAAGATAAGATATATTTCCACATAACATGAGGAACATATAAGTAACTACAAGATATAGCAAGATTAATTACACAAGCAAGGCCTCAATCAATGTTCCGCATTTTGCCTTAAGCAATAAATACTATGCGGCTGGATTACGTATTTTTATGTCCTGAGGAAGTGAACCGTACCGTTCAAATCCAACCGACGGCTGCGAAACCCAGAGTTGGTGCCATACAAGGTCACATGGAAGAGTCGGACTCCACGACCTACCACCTCATGGTCAGTGTACGAGTACAACACAAGTAGGACCACAGTCTCATGCTGAAGTGGTCTTAGCCACAGGGTCAGACTACCCTCTGCCTAGCCCACCTCGTTACAGGTATCGGCGCTAGTGAAACTGAGCCACGGGCCTGTTCACCGTGCTCTGAGCCATGAACGCATTCATGCTCCCATATCACATATCCTGAGCCATGGGCCTATTCACCATGCTCTATTCATATCCCGAGTCTACAACCAAAGCTACACTCGAATCCTCACTATTTTAGGCTAGGAGAAACCTCGCATATTCAACAATATGCACTCCGGGTTAACCTGTAAGAGAACCCGTTTCACCATCACCAACTCCTGACAATGATGGATCTATGGCCAGAGCAACTACATGATATATTCCACTGTGGTTAATTAATATCTTTTATATGGATTGCAAGATTCAACCAAGTTATATTGCATGTAAACTATAACAGGAAATAAACAACATAAAACTCAATGTTATGCTTTATTGTAATCACATCATCCTGATCCATCACAAGGATCCAGCAGTATATGTTATCACTTGGCCTCTTGCCAAACATCCAGATCCATCTCAAGGATCATCACATACCATGGGATCTCAATCCCTCATCATGTATTGCCACTACCTCTCAAGGCTTACATTATCAACATGGGATAGCAATCCCCAGTACTTAGTCATGTACATCATACTGATCATTTCAACATCAAGAGTAACAGTCACAACAGAGTTACTACACATGTACATATACCTCATAGCCCTTTTTACTAGGCTATGCATCACCTGCATGGTTAGTAACAACAATCATAGGCTTCAATAGTATGACCATGCTATCAGTATAAGGTGACATTTGATGATTATATACTATCTTAATCGAACATCAACTTATGATCATATGCATAAGGTACATCACCAAGCCACCCACATTACATGCTTATTATTCTCCTTAGCATAATACAGATAATCAAGGTAATCTCATTCATGTGTATAGTCATGCACAGATAAATGAACAAGCTTTATTATAACAAACGCTATTAATCATGCAAGGAGTCACCATCGTTTTAACAAGGATATAATGCATCATAACGGCTTTCCTCACTAGAAGCACCAAGAACCCTCACTAAAGGTTGTAACGGGCAGCATGCCCTCACCTATTGTTCATCACATAATGGCCAGCAATCAACAACGCCGCGTCAGAGTGTCGTGCACCAAGGTATTGTGCAACACAGCAAGGGAGTGTAATGCGCTACGAGGTGTTGGGTACCCAGCCCTATCGAGTAACGCATGTATCGGGCAGCAAAGCAACGCCCTTCACAAGGTACGTATCGGGAGACACACAAAAGGGCTAAACGTGATGCCCGTCACAAGACCACTAGCAATGTCCACCCCAGGTGCATGATAGACAAGGTATTCTACAGGTGTAACGTCTAAGGTGTAGCTCAAACTATCAACCAGGAACACATCATCCAGCCAACAAACTCATGGCCTAACGGCCGTCACGGGGCAAGGTGAGATTGTGACGCCCGTCAAAGAGACCAGGGATATCGCCCCTCACCAACATGGTCTATCGCCCAAGGGTCTAGGTCAAGAGGGTTGTCGGGCAACACCTCCCCACACTCATAACGACCAAGGTATCACTCACAAGATCAACATCTACCTCGAGCACAAGGGTACCCAAAACCCTAAAGGGTCAAGAAAATGGCTCACCTCAATCGACTAAGAAAGAGGGGTCTTGCACATCAACTATCCCCAAACGACAACACAAGGAAAACCCTAGAAAGAATCACCACGATCACTAAGCTCACCCTTCTAGTCCATGGTGAAAGGAGAGTATTTCTCAAACAACTAGAACACAAGCTCACCTCTCAACTTAAACGAGAGAGGAGTGTTGCTCATGATGCTAGGACTCAAGCTCACTCCTCAATACCTAGGAGAGAAGAGAGTATTGCTCACCAAGGAACCCTAGAACACATGGTTCGGCCAACAAGAACAACTAGGCAAGAAACAAAGCTAGCAACATATAAGAACATGAAAGGAGGTAGTATAGTTAGGGTTAGGAGTTATGCAACCCGCCTTAAGCAAGCTCCAATCTCCAAGGAAGGATCGGCCACCAAGCTAGCTCCTCCAAGGGTGTCATCCACCAAGATTGCAAAGGAGAAGGGTGTCGTGCACCAAGGTAGAGGAGAAAACCAAGAGACTAAAGGATCCCCAGCAAGAGGAAAAGAACACATATATAGAAGGGGATGGAGGAGAAAACAAGGTAGAGCAAAGCAAGGTGTCTTCCTCCTAGGGACACTTGTCCTAGTGCACGAGCGACCACTCTAGCAAGCCCTAAACACATGTCCAAGGCCATTGCCACATGCAAGCATCAAGCACCAAGTGTCCACTAGTGGTGACACAAACGAGGTCAAAGCTTGGTCAAAGGTCATGGGTGACACACTCCCTTCTTGGCCGATACAAACACTCCTGGCCGACACAAGGGTCCAACCAACCAAAGGCAAGGCACCTCAAGGCCCAAAAAGCTCAACCAAGCCCAACAGAACTCCAAGCAACGAGCCCAAGCCTTCCTCTCTACACTAGAGGAAGCAAAGAGAGAGAGGAACACCTCACAAGGTGGCAAACTTGCCCACAAACCCTAAACTTGGGTTATTAGCAAGTAGCACCTCCAACTCTCAACAAAGCACAACCAAACCCTAATCACCACTAAAGGTGATTAGCAAGCACCAAAGCATCAAGGTTAAGCAAAACAAACAGGGTAAACCCTAAACGGAGGTCAGGGTCCTTACATCTTGGGTCAATTGCACATTGACCCCTCACTATACTTTTTCTTATTTCAGCTGAATTTTCTATCATAAAAATATTACTATAATTCATCTACTGATAAGGTCTAAACACATCCAAAAATTATGAAAATTTTACATGTTTTTTAGATTGAGTTTCAGATCTCCGGTTAAAATTTTAGATCATTTGGAGTTACCAATAAATAATTAAAAATAAAACACTACACTGCTGAAAAGCACTATGTCAGCATTTTGGTTGAAGTATAGTTCGACTGAGAACCACATTCAAAGAATAATCAAATATTCAAAAAAAATCTCAAATATGCATGATTGAGTTATTCATATCATATCTAAAATTAAATTAAATACAAAATTTGTAGAAAATATGAAAAATCATTTACCACACTGCTATCCTGATCAAATTCCATATTCATGTACTATCAAAACCCTAATTTTTGTCGATTAGGGTTTACATTTCTCAAACCCTAATTCTTCAAAATAAAATAATAGTTAGAGTTTCTTCTTAGGTTTGAAACATCACAATTTATTTACTATCATTAATCAAGTCTAAATGATGTTCAATCTAATCAAGCATGTAATCATTCAAGTAAACCCTAGTTTACTAATTAAGCAAAAATGTGGTCATTACATAACCATTCCATTTGTATTCTAATATGTCTACTTGAGATTGATTTTAGGCATTAGGTACATGAAAATGATCAAATTCATTAAGCCCTAGCTTGATCTAGTTCAAGTCAAAAGCTATGCAAATGTACTTTTCTAGAAAACACCCTAAATCCCTTAGGATGATTTTTGTAATCATTTGTATTGATGTAATGACTTGTAACTAAGATGAGAAAAAACTAGGAGCCTGAAATTTGAATGCTTAATCACTTGAATGACATTTTTCAAAATTCATTCCATGGACTCTTTCGATCCATTTTTACAGTTACAGAACTTGACTAATCCCCTTACTGGATTTTGAGAAAATTCAAGCTCGGTTCAATTGCACACACGCAGAACTCGACTGATCGCTACACTGTGAAAAATTGAATTAATTGTTCAGTAGAGTTTCATCTAGGATAAACTCTACCGATGTTCAAATTGTCTTTGGGGTATAGTGCAATCAGTCAAGTTGACTTATTAAAACTCAACCGAATGCACTATATAAAAAGTGTAGAAAAAATGTTTCTATCCGTCAGAGTGTTGTAAACTCAAAATTATATCCACTGCAACCCTCAAAATGGCTAGAAATCATTCCTTAGTGCTCATACCCTTTACTGGACACCCCCAACAACAAATAGGACCTCATGAAATTCATTCCAAGGTTGCTCTTTCATGCTATTCAAGCTCCTAGTGATAGTTGAGTGCATCCAGTCCACTTGAGCCCCTTTCTCTCTTAAAAAATCAAAACATCCATATGAGTGAGATAGGATCTTTGTGAGAGAACTACTTCATTGTAAACTTGTAAAGCTCTCAAATCTTCCATTTCCCCAACCCCTTTCTTCAAGATCAAGTTGGTGAAAGCTTCTCCAAGTGAAAGAGAAGGTGCAGGCTTCTTTAAGCTATAGAAGAAGATGTAAAAAGCTTCTTCAAGTTAAGGAGGAGGATAAGACGGAAGATCCTAGAGTGGGGTGGGTAAATCCTTCAAGGTAAAAGACTCAATGCAAAGAGGGGATCTCCTTGGTGAAGGTGACTAGCTGCTTGTAAGAGTGGACATGACCTTGGTGAGGTATAAGACTCCATTTCTTGAATAGGTAAAACCTTGGTTGTAAGTTTATTGGCTCCCTTAACCTCAAAGGGAAGTTGGGTATCCTTGTCCCGTAAAAGGAAGGTCAAATTATATGTCTTATATTGGAGTATATGTATACATAGGTTGCAAAATCCTAGACCTTGGTCTCTCTAGGTAGTGGACTGATTCTCTCCTAGTTTGGAGAGTGGAATCACTCTAAATAGCTTGTTCAAGTGCATGTTTCAATCTCTATCATCCTTGCTATGCATGTTTAGATTGCCATTACATTCCCTATTAGCAATTGTGCCGAGTTGAAGTAACTTGAAGGTCTAATTATTTTTGTGCAAGTGTTTTTATCTCTATTCACCCCTCACTAGAGCCCTTTGATCCAACAGTTAAAAGTTCAACTCAATGAAGAACAACCCCAAAAACCCTCAATTCAGCCTCCTAATCCAAGGAAATCGAGTTTGGAGGCACGGGGAGGGAAGAACGGAACTTTCAACAACATTCACAGACAAAAAACAAACTAGAGAGAAGAATGGAGAAGCAAAACAAGATGAAAAATGTGAACAATAAGAGACAAATTGGGGAGGGAGAACGAAGCTTGGAACAACATTCTCACACCAAAAAAATCTTGATCAAAGGATGGAGAAGCAAAACTATATGAAAGAGGTGAACGTTAAGAGAGAAAAAAATGTAGTCTTATATAGAGGAAGAAGAATCACATCCGCTTATCCAAGGATTTTTGGAGAAAGGCTGAGCTTTGGTCCTGGTCACCTCAAACTACCTCTTAGGATCTCCAAACATGAAATTAGAATTTCCCAATGTGAAAATGATGAAATTGAGAATGAATGCTCATTTATATATCCATCTAGTCAAAAAATCAACTCCCCCCGTTTACAAATTTCAATTGGATTCATAGATCGACGGGCTCAACAAACTTGAAAACATTGCACAAAGTGGCATGTAAATTGGATCTTATCATCTTGGCCTAATTTCAAAAAATCAAAACCTCAAAAACATCAAATCAAACCTAACCAAATCCACAAAAAATCACAATTTTAGAACATGCGTAATTAAATCAGCTCAAGTTCAACATATTTGAATTATATTCACCTCTATATTAGCCCACCGGGCCCAACAAATTCAGTTAGGAATCCACTAATTCAGTCCAAGCTCAATGAAATCCTGCCCAAGTTCATCATATATCAATATTTATACAAGGTCCTCAACTCGGACATATTGCTTTAGCTCGACCCACATTCAAATGATATCCAACCCTAGTTCAAGACATGTACACATTAACACATGGAAAATAACTTATTAAATTAAAAATGGGTACTCAAACACATTGGGGGTAATTCAACAAGAGTTCAACTTTACCCTAACATAACTCACCACCAATTAAGCAAAATTCATGGGAATTTCACCAAATTTCCACAATACACATGAACACCTTATTTTCAATTTTCCAAACTCAATTATGCTAGTATACTTAGCATGTGTTTATTTGGCTAGTGCAGTGCTGACACGGAAAGCAGACCCCATGCAGTAAATTATTTGTTGTTTATTATATGGATAAGATGATACATAGGTTGTCTCAGAGTTTTATTAATCTGATAATCTTCAAATAAGCTGCCACATGAATTCTTCATGATAGAAAATGGGTTAATATGTCGTAGACATCAATTTCCCGATAAACCCTTCTAACAAATTTCTTAATGTATGTACCGATAGGGTATAATAGACTTTGTCCAAACAAAGAAAAAATTACATACATGTCTACCAAACACTAAACATCTTACTATCAAGTTTATTTGTCATTATCCCAAATATCAATTATCTTACACAAAGTTAACATACCATTGGTTAATTTATCCATGGCAACTAAACTCACCACAATGATGTATCAAACACAGCCTTAGCCCATTTTGATATTGTACAAGTATATCTCATCAAAAGCATTAAGTTATCTTATAACAACTCAAACAAGCTCTAGAATGTCTATCACATCAAATATTCTCAAATGATCAATTCATGTGAAGTATATGTTCAACACATACAATCAAGCATATCGATTCACAATTTTCAAATTTATCTTGTTGCATGTCAATAGATTTAACCATGTCGATCAACAAACATGCATTATTTACTATCCACGTCGCATATGTATTCATTAACCATTACCCAAACTAAGGTTTCTAATGACATTGTGCATTGTCATCATCTTAACCATTAATTTGAGGTTAAGATTTATCACTTGATTCAATCATCGTATTAGAGTTTTGTATTAACTAAGATAAAAAGAGATTAAGATAATAGATACATGTAAACTAGGATTTAAGGTTAACTTTCAATTGGTTCTGTAAGGACCCTGACCTTCATTTTGGGTTTACCCTGTTTGCTTTGTCTCAATCTTGTGTTTAGAAGCTTGCTAATCACCTGAGGTTGTGATGAGGGTTTGTTGTGTTTTGTTGAGAGTTGGAGGTGCAACTTGCAAATAACCTAAGTTTTAGGGTTGATGTGCAAGCTTGTCACCTTGAGAGATGTTTTCTCTCTTTTTGCATCCTCTAGGGTTGAGAGGATGAGTTGGGCTTGTTGCTTGAGTAGTTTCGGGCCTTGATGAGCTTTGATGGGCCTTGCTTTGCTTTGCTTTGACTTGATAAGGGTTTGTATCGTGCATAGGAGAGCTTGAATCTCTATGTCACCCAGGATTGTGTCACCCAGGAGTGTGTCGACCAGTGGGGTGTGTCGCCCATGTTACCACTACGACCTTGCTTTGTTTTTGTCACCATACCTTGGACAAGTGGTCGATCCTCTGTTAGTTGGTGGCATGACATGTGCATGTGGTTTATTAAGGTGGTGTGGCTTTAGACAAGTGGTGCCTTGGACATGCACATGTGGAGCAACACCAAGGTGGGTGCCCCCATAGACCCTCTTGTATATATACAACCATTTCTTTAGTTTCTTAGCTCTTTAGTTCCTTTAGTTCTCCTTTCTCCTTTAGTGGCTGATACCCCTTCCCTTGGTAGAGCAAGCTTGGTGTTCGATCCCCTTTAGTAGAGTCTTCTTCTTCCTCTAGGTGGTGGTTGAACCCTAGAAGGGTCTTGCTTCCTTAGTTTGGTGCTTTGGAGCTAAGAGCTTAAAGCTTGGTGCTTGGAGCATTAGAGCTTGAGGAGCTCACTTGAGGTGGGTTACATAACTCCTAACCCTATCTATACTACCTTCTTTTATGTTGCATGTTCATATATGATCTTGATCGGCCTTGCATCTTGTTGGATATGTTTCTTGCTCTAGTTTGTACCTTTAATCTTGTTGGACTTAGTGGGTATGATGTTGATAGATGTATGACCTTGGACCTTATTGTCCGAACCTATGGATTAGGTTTTCCTTGGGGCAATACCCCTTTCTCTCCTTGGTTTTGAGAAGTGAGCTTGAGTTCTAGTGGTGTAGGCAAAACCCTTCTCTTCCTTAGTCATTGAGAGGTGAGTCTATATTCTAGTTGCTTGGGCAATACCCTACTCTCACCATTGATTTGAGAGGTGAGCCTTTGGTTGTTGATGACCTAGTTAAGGTTTAAGGGTTGACCGATATGGATGACCTACCTTAATGCTTGATATGTGATGGAGGTTGTGCAATACTCCTCTCTTGGTTGTTGAGAGGTGAGCCAACTCTCTTGATCTATTAGGGTTTGATGATGGTGATCTTGAGGTTGGTGATGACCAAACTGATATGAACCTTGTTCTTTGCACGATACCCCTCTTCTAGGGCTTTTGGCTTGGATGATATGTTAAGTTGAGTTCTATTGGCTTTGTTGCCCGAGATGGTTTTGGGAGTAGATACCTCTATTTTGTGCCTTGGGCGACATAGGGTGGTTTTCTGTTTCCCAATATGGTGTTTGGGTGGTGGACCCTAGTTAGGTGCCTTAGTGGTGACTGAGATGTTGTGCTTAACCTAGTTGGACAATAGGTCATCTCGCGGTGCCTTGGTGTCATTTGTTGTAGTGGGCTTGTTGGGCGTTACAGTGTTGAGCTTGGGTGCCATGAAATTGGCCGATATAGTGAAGATGGCTGCCTGATATGAACCCTAACCCTAAAGGGCGATAGGGTCTTGACCGACACATCTAGTTGCCCGATACACCCCCTTGCTTCTTGGATGCATGATACTCTCCAGGATATGCATGCATGATACCCTCTTGGATCAGGTTGCATAACACATCACTAGCCCTGGTTGCACGATACCCTTGGTGCATGGATGCATGACATGGATGGTCGATATGTGTGGCTAAGTCCCCTAGTCGTTAGAGTTTTAGTGAGGGATATGATCCTGCCCGCTACACCTTTGGGTGAGGGATGGTGATGCCCACCAAATCTCTAGTGAGGGAAGATAGTACCTTCGGTGAGGGTTGTGCTTAACCCGGGAAACCCTAGTAGTTACTTTCTTGTACCTTGTGGATGATGGGTTATGGATGAAAGGTTATGACCAATGATGTATGACTAGGCTATGGTTGTGTAATCCTTAGGGATGTATTCCTTGATAATGATCATGCTCATGAGATATTAGGGCATAGTGAATGCTCATGGTTTGATAACAATAATGTAATTGGTTTACAAGATACATCTTTGTGCTTCAAGTAATTATAATCATGGATGTTGATCCAATCATGTACCTTAAACCCTAATAGCATGATAATCATAATATGTTTCTCTAAAGATCTATATGATTAGTGATTTAAGTTATCTCTCTTGATATGCATACTAACCATGCAGGTGTATCAGATGGATTCATAGCCAGATAAGAGCTATGAGGTTTATGTGTTTGAATAACCATGAATGATGATAATCCTTGTTGATGAGATAACATGTATCACCAGTATGATGAGAAAGCTCTATTGACCTGATAAAGGCTGAGTGCATAGTTGAGGTGTTATCCTCTGATGTTGAGATAAGGGATTGCTATCCCATGTTGATGATGAAGCCTTGAGGGGTAGTGGCATTCTGTGGTGAGGGATTGAGATCCCATGATATTGTGATAATGACAGTAATAATGTAACTCAATGTTGTTTATGATGTTTACAACTTGGTTGCCTTAAAAATCCACATAAAATATACTAATTAACTACAGTGGAACATTTCATGTAGTTTTCCCTGGCCATAGATCCACCATTGTCGGTAGCTAGTGATGGTGAAATAGGTTTATCCTACGGGATTGCCTGGAGCACATATTGTTGAATATGCGGGGTTTCTCCTAGCCAAAAATAGGAGGATTAGAGTGCAACTGCGGTTGTGAACTCAAGATGTGTAAAAGAGCATGGTGATCAGGCCCATGGCTCAGTGTGAAGGAGCATGAATGTGTTCATGGCTCAGGAGCATAGTGAATAGGCCCATGGCTCATGATAAAAATGGTAAACTGTGTGAGCTAACCCTGTGGCTAAGGCCACTCAATCAAGAGATTGCGGTCCTGCTTTGGTTTTTGTGCACTAACCACGAAGAGATGGAGTCTGGTTCTCCCAATGCCCTTGTATGACACCGATTTTGGGCTTCGTAGTCGAAGATTGGATTTGAGGGGGACGACTCACTTCCTCAAGGCATAAAAAATCGTAATCCTGTTGTATAGAATTTATTGCTTAAGGCAAAACACGGAACATTGATTGAGGCCTTTCTTGTATGGTTGATCTAGTTTTACCTTGAAGCTATTTGTACGATCCTTATATTTTGTGATAGGTTCTTATAAAGCTTATCTTATCAATCATGTTCCATAAAGAAATATCTGGTTATATGCCTCCTGGATATCTGGTAAGATTGTTAATAATATAAGTTTTGCTCAGGATGATGCTCTTATGATATGCAAATATCAGATTCTGCTTTACCTACTTTTCCTGAAGTTTTATAGTTTTGGCAGGGAGTTATGTTTCTCACTGGGACTGTGTGTCTCACCCTTTTGGTTTACAACCTTTTCTAGGTGATCGCGCTAGACGTGGTGGTGGTCGTGAGGTTGTGGCTGAGCAGCAAGAAGAGTAGTAGGAGGCAAGAGATGGATATGCTGCTATTTTGGTTATTTTGTAGTAGAGTCCTAGAGTCATCCATGTACTCTCAGGTCATCGGAGGTGTTTTGACGATGTTTTACGATGTTTAGCTTATGTAGCTTTGTATATCCTACTACTGGCCTGATGTGGCCCGTTATGTATGTATCAACAGGTGATGAACTCTTGTACTGGCAGGACAGTTGGCTCCTATAAGTTGTGGACATATGTCAAGGCATGTAAATATTTATATAACATGTTTCCTTATAGGATGGGGATCTGGATGTAATGGTTTCTTTGTTTATCTATTTTCCGCAATCGGTTTTAATTAACTTGTGTTTTTGGTAATATGTGGTTTATGGTGTTTCTGCACGTTTTAGCGTGGCATTTTTTTGTCTGTGTGATAGCAGGATGTGGCGTTACAAGTTTTGGTATTAGAGCTCTAGGTTTGCTGAGTCTACAGGGATCTAGGACTAGGCTTGTGTCTGTTCTTGTGAGTTTTCCAGATTTTCTTACAATAACCTTCTGCCCTCAGTGGAAGATAAAGCTTAAAGATGTCTGGAAACCATGAAGAACATACTGCCGAGAGCAGTGATGCTGCATCTGTTGATGGAGCACGAGTGCAAGCACATGAAGATCGGGTGCCTGAGGTCCCCCAACTTGACCCAGTCATTCTTGAAAACTCTGCCTACTAGTAGCTTATGGGGCACTTGATGGCTATAATGGATCACATGGTGGATAGATTGCCAGTGCCTCTGCCAAGAGCACAGGCTCCCCATGGTGAATCTTCGGGTATTATGAAGACCTTTGAGCGGCTTCACCGAGTTAGAGCTATGGATTATGCTGGAACGGCTGATCCAGCGGATGCATATATGTGGTTGATAGGTCTAGAGAAGGCCTTCCAGATCCTTGACATCTCTGAAGCAGACAAAGTCAAGCACGATGTCTACCTTCTAAAAGGTAGAGTTGGCCACTGGTGGGCCATCAAGGAGGAGAAGTGGCCTGGTGAGGTGATCTATTGGGAGGTTTTCCGATGGGAGTTCGTGAGCTGATACTTCCCGAAGACGTATCTGGATGAGAAGATCAACTAGTTTGAGCATCTGTGCCAAGGATCGATGAGCTTCACTGAGTATGAAGCTAAGTTTATGGACCTATTGAGGTTTTGTCCTTACATGGAAGCAACAGATGATGAGAGAATCAGGCGGTTTGAGAAAGGTCTGAGTGTCGAGCTGTCGACACCTACTGTTGCTTTGGAAAATCGAGAGCGGTTTTCCATGTTTGTGGAGTCTGTCTGAAGGATTGAACGGTCAGTCCGAGAGAAGAGAGAGACTATGACCAAGAAAAGGTCTGCTCAGTTTCAGAAACAGAGGATTGATAGCCACAAGAAGCTGAGGTTTTCTGTGCCTTTTGTGAGGCAAGGTTCTAGTGCACCATCACAATGGTCTCCGAGTAAGGGAAGAGGGCGTGGATTTTCGCCATCCAGAGCTTACAACACAACTTCAGTAGTAGTGACAGGGCTATCTAGGCTGCAGTTAGAGGATAGGTCATGCTATCTCTATGGACAGACTGGGCATTTGAGGTCAAATTGCCCAAGGAAAGATGTCGAAGTGACGCAGCAGTCGAGGCAGAATCAACAGGGGTCGGTTAGACAACAGTCTAGTGGTAACAAAGGGCGAGGACGCAGTCAAGCGTCACAAGTGGGATTGTCTGCTCAAGGAAGCAAAGGACGTGGACAACAAGCAACAGCTCGATTCTATGCTATGAGTCAGTCGGAGGCAATAGTCAACCCGCAAGTGGTGGCAGATCAGATGGAGTTATTTCATTCTGATTTCTCTTCTTCTTGCTTTATATCTGTTCTGGTTGACTCGGGTGCTACGTACTCTTTTATTGCACGTAGTATGCTTGATAGCTGTCTTTTACCTGTTAGCTGTAAGAAAGATAGCTTGTTGTTAGAAACCCCTCTTGATGGTTCCTCGATGCTTCGAGAGGTGTGTCTATCTTGTGTTCTATCTTTTTCGGGACGCAGTATACAAGTGGATCTTATACCACTTGATTTGCATTGATTCGATGTGATCCTTGGGATGGATACCTTAGAAAAGTATAAGGTTGTGTTGGACTGTGGTTCCATGCAAGCGGCGTTTGTTGACGGCGATGAGAGGTGGATCTTCCAAGGAGATAGAAAGTTCCTTCTGACATGTTTAATATCAACCATGGGCGTTCTTAGCTCACGTTGTGGATACCAAGGAAAAAGGTCCTAGCCTTGAGGAGGTGCCTGTTATCCGAGAGTTTGTGGATGTGTTTCCTGATGAGTTCCTCGGTGTTCCCCCACCTCGAGAGATTGACTTTGAGATTAATCTGGTTCTAGGAACACAACCAGTTGCTCAGACACTGTACAGGATGGCTCCAGCTAAGATGGCAGAGCTGAAGAAGCAGTTACAAGAGTTGCTGGATAAAGGTTTCATCAGAACGAGCACATCATCGTGGGGTGCTCCGGTCCTATTTGTAAAGAATAAGGATGGGTCGATGTAGTTGTGCATAGATTACCGACAGTTGAACAAAGTTATGATCAAGAACAAGTGCATGTTTCCAAGGATAGATGATCTATTTGATCAGTTGTGTGGTGATACAGTGTTCTCAAAGATCAATATATGGTTTGGATATCATCAGTTAAGAATCAAGGATGAGGACATACCAAAGTCAGCTTTTAGGATGAGGTATGGTCACTTTGAGTTTGTGGTTATGTCGTTCGGGCTAACCAATGCACCTGTTGTTTCATGGATCTAATGAACAAGGTGTTCCGTCCGTTTCTAGATCAATTTGTTGTAGTTTTTATAGATGGCATCTTGATCTATAGTCGGTACAGTCAAGAGCATGAACAACATCTTCGACAAGCATTGACTCTTCTACGCCAACATCAGTTGTATGCCAAGTTTTGTAAATGTGAGTTCTGGTTGAAAGAAGTGACTTTCTTGGGTCACGTGATATCTGTAGAAGGAGTCAGGGTGGACCCTAAGAAGGTAGACTCAGTTGCAGAATGGGAGCAACCAAAGACGCTGACTGAAGTTCGTAGTTTTCTGGGTTTAGCAGGATACTATCGAAGGTTTATAAGGAACTTCAGCGTGATCGCATTACCGTTGACAAAGTTGACCAGGAAGGATGTACCTTTTGTTTGGGATGGTCGTTGTCAGCAAGCTTTCCAAAGTTTGAAGGAAAAGCTGACTAGTGCTCCAGTGTTGGTTTTGCCAGATCCTGGGAAAGGCTATGTTGTTTTTTGCGATGCTTCCAAGAAAGACCTAGGATGTGTGCTGATATAGGAAGACCATGTGGTTTCTTTTGCTTCACAATAGCTTAAGAAACATGAGGAGAATTATCCGACACATGATTTGGAGTTTGCAGCGGCGGTCCGTGCGTTAAAGATTTGGAGACACTATCTTTATGGGGAAGTGTGTCAGATCTTTACAGATCATAAAAACTTGAAGTACATCTTCTCGTAGAGTGAGATGAACATGACAACATCGCTGGATGGAGCTGATCAATTATTATGATTGCACCATTGAGTATCATCCTGGTAAGGCAAACGTGGTAGTTGATGCACTTAGTAGAAAGTCTTCTTCTCCTCCTATGAAGAAGGCATAGTTGAGCTCCTTGGTATGCTATAGACGGGATATGTTTGTCTCTTTGCGGCAGATGAATGTACGGTTGCAAGTCTCCTTGTTAGCAGGATTGTTGGCACAGATGCAAGTAAAGCCTACATTGAGACAACAGATCAAAGACGCACATCAGGCAGATGCTTTAGTTCAGTTAATCAAATCAGAGTTTGGCAGTGAAAAGTGTGATGGGTTCCATGAGTTTGAGGATGGACTAGTTTTCTATCATGGTAGGATGGCAGTCCCCGATGCTGATGATCTGAGAAATCTAGTGCTCGAGGAAGCACACACATCAATGTATGCCATGCATCCAGGTGTCACCAAGATGTATCATAATCTAAAGGAAATGTATTGGTGGCCTGGCTTGAAGAGAGATGTATCTGAGTTTGTGGCTAGGTGTGTGGTATGCCAACAAGTCAAGGCTGACCATCAAAAGTCGGCAGGTACGTTGCAACCCATGTCGATACCACAATGGAAATGAGATCATATAACCATAGATTTCATAGTTGGTCTACCGAGGACAGCTAAGAATCATGATTCCATTTGGGTGATAGTGGACAGATTGACAAAGTCTGCTCATTTCATACCTGTGAAGACAACGTATGCAGTAGAGAAGCTTGAGCAGGTGTATGTGGATGTGATAGTGTGTTTGCACGGTGTGTTGGGTTTTAGGGGAGACATAGAAGGTAGTGGAAACAAAAAAAAATCTCCTGAACCCAGTATAAAGGAATCGTGTCAACATCTATACAATAGGAAGGATGGTTTGTAGAAACATACCTTGTCCCAAGGCTTGCTCGGCGATGTTACCTCATGGCTTGCGTGGTCTTCACCTCCGGTCTTGTATGGTGTCTATGCAACTCCTGGTCTCACCAAGACTATCGGGATTGATAGTTGTCCTCCGAGTGGCAGAAGTCTCCCGCCTCTATAGTAGTCCACACGGACCACCTGGAACTCCGATCGCCTTGTCGCACAAGGCACCGGAAGAAGTCACACCCTCCTATCGGCGTACTAGTCACCGACACACTCTCCTTCCACCAGTCACTTTTCTGTAGTTGTCTTTCCCTTATTGTGCCTCCCTTATCGGGTAGCACTTGCTCGGGCTCTCCTGGTTACCACAACCAGAGAGAACGACAACTTTGTAGAGAAACTGGTGTTCTAAGTGTACTGAGAGAAGCCCCTAATACCCCTATATATAGGAGGGTCAGGGGATAGGGTTATCTACCCTGGGCAATGCGGGATTAAAGAAGGACTAGAAGGGTTCGAGATTTTCCACAAAACAACCAACTGCGCCAGCTGAACCGATCGGTTCACACCTGAACCGATCGGTTAGGGCACCTGAGTCGATCGGTTCACTTCTGAAACGATCGGTTCACTACCCTGGTCAATTCCCTATTGACTTTTCCTCTTTTATTTCGAATTGATCCAAATACCAATCCTTGTTCCAATCAAATTGGACAGGTGAAACGAAGAGAAATTTCTTGCCGACCTGACTTTCCCAACTTGCTCGTTTGGACCAGTTGAGCTGATCGGTTCAACCCTTGAACCGATCGGTTCAATCTATCCTGAGCCAATCAGTTCATCACATGAGCTGATCGGTTGGGAGTGCAGACTGTGCATAATCAGTCAATTGTAGTTTCAATCAATCGGTCCAACACCTTGAACACTATGATATTGGGCTATAAATTGATTGAGTGTTTAATTGAACTACTAAACTCCTTTAGTAATCAATTTAAACATCATTTGTGGACAAACTCCTCTTCCAGGTTAAATCCTTTGTGTGTGACCCTACAGGTCCATTTCACATTGGCAGTGAAAATCCATAACACTTATGACTTCACAAGCAAAGAGCGGTGCCTAGTCACACATCAGTGCTACCCAAGTGAAATAGAAAGTTGGAGAATGTTGGTTGTTTACACTAACGAGTTTCAATCATAAGAATGGTCTTTTACTCAACTAGTTATATCCCACAAGTATATGAGAGTAGTTGTAGTCGAGGTCGAACACAAGGAGTGTTGGTTAGTTAGGCGCAAGGGTTATGATTTTCAATAATCTAGATCGTTGTACACAAGATGATTGGATTAGAACAACTAAATTATAGATTAAAAACAAAATAGTAAATTATCACTTAGAAAAGGTTAAGATTTATATTTGGAAGGATCTTAGACTTGGGATTTCACTATCACATCATAGCTTATATTAAAATACGAATTTAAACATGTTAATTAACTTGCAAAGGAGGTTTGTAGTCATCACTCACCTCCCGGTGAAGTGATGACGATTTTAACTCCATACATCACTCTCGTGTATGTATTTCATTTCAAATCACAAACCTTGCTCCTCAACATAATCCCAGCCACTGTCGCGGTCAAGGACAAGTTGTCAAAAGAGTAACTCCATACTCTCAAACACATCTTCTCAGATTATGAAAGAAAGCATAAAACATGCAAGTATGATGGCCAATCACACAAATAAGCATTTTAGATCTGAAACAACTCTTGGAACATGCAAGAAACTAACATTTAGTATGAAATTCAATGTTCATACAAGCTATGACATGGGAGTTACTCTGCCATGCCCAAGAAAAAGAGTCTACTCGTCCATGATAGTGTACAGCAGAAAATGTGCAAAAATTTCAGAGTTTAGCATAGTTTAGAGAAGGAAAAACTAAGCTATCCCAAGGTGTAACCAAAGAAAGGTAGAATTCCAACTTGAGGACGAAATCCCACTTCTACAGCTTCTCCAAACTGGGCAAACTCTCTCCCAAGAAGCTTGGTGGAGTGAAGAAGCTCTGCTGCACCTTGGAGAAGAAGAGAAGAAGAATGGAGGTTCTTTGGCAAGGAACCACCTCTTTTCTCCTCCAAATCACCCTCCTCTGCTCTAGGCTTGCTCTGGGATGAGGGAACTGACACAAATGACCGAGCATAATCACCCATTAAGTTTCCACTTCGTTTTAAACAAAAACTCATATTTTTCAAAATGTTGAAACTGCCAGGTGCACGCCGTGCACCCAAAGTGCACAACGTGCAACTTTCCAGAAACTTTCAGTTTGCTCCAGAATGCACTGTGCATGGTGTGTGCTGAAGAAATGCACACCCTGCAACTTTCCAGAAACTTTTAGCTCCCAGGTGCACGTTGTGCAATTGCGTGCATGTCGTGCAACTTTCCAGAACTTTAAGTCTGCTCCACTCTCCTAGGTGCACGGCGTGCACTTTTGGTGCACGGCATGCATTTTTGGTGCACGACGTGCACTTGGCTATTCTGGGCTGTTGTGTATTCTGCTCATAACTTTCAGCGTGTAGGTCCAAATTACATGTCGTAAAAAGTGGTATTTGCATAGTTTCGAACCCCAAAACATGTAGATACTTGAGGAGTGATCCAATAAGAGATAATATGATATATTCCTCATCATTTCATTGCAAAATATAGTATCTACAATCCAAACCATGAGACAAGTAAGAATAGCTAAAAATATAGAATCTAGCATGAATGAGAGTGATAATTGAGTCAAAACAACATGGATATGCAACCAAACATGATCAAAAAGATGATATGATTTGTGCATATCAAATCCCCCTAATCTTAAACCATTTCTTGTCCTCAAGCAAAAAGACCATAGAAACATAAATGAAGAATTGTCAAGTTCATGAATAGATCAAATGAAATGAAAGATGTGTATAAGACCAAACCAACAATTATTAACATGTTTATGCTCATAGCCATCAATTCAACTTAAACACCCAAGAAAGAGATTTTTAGTTCAGCAGTGGTGGTCACAATTAAATGAATCAATCAATTAAACAACACTACATAGAATTTTGATGACCAAGCCAGGCAATTAGTGGATGGGCAACTCAAACTCTCAACTATTAAGGATACAAATGATGAAATCTTAGTTAAAATTGACAATTTTAGATGTACTCTCCTTCTTTCCCAAAAATTATATGACAATGGATTATGGGTTCCGACACTCAGTTGCTAATGTAGGCTTATGCACACGTGGAATGTCAGTTGGGGTATTTTACCCTCTTTTAAGACATACCACCTAACCATTGTGGCCAGACCAGACTTACACTAGGCTAGCATGATATGTGGGCAGTTTAGCCATCTTTTATGGGGTATAAAGATGAGATAAGCCAAAAGAATTATTTTTTTCAAAACATAGGAGAGTCAACTAAATTGCAACATTAGCTAGATTTCATTCATTTGTTTTGAAATTATTTTCACTAAAAGAGTGGTTGAAAATGCACTAAGAGCTTGGCAAGGGCATCTCGTATTCCAAATGATGTTTTAAAGTTGATTTACTCACAAAAATTGAAACCATTACATGTTTTAAGAAATCAAGGATGTGAAAGATGAATGTTCAGGCTAGAAGCATAAACCAGAGTTAAGCACATGTTGATGGCCAAAATGTTTCATTTGATTAATGCATTCCTTTTACAATTTCTCCAAATGATATTTCTCATCAAAAGAGGACAATCAGTTAAGAATAGGAGTTCTATCCACATATAAAAGATAAATCTCATATCATACTAGATTTGCCACCAGAAGAGCAGAATTGAAAACAAAAGACTGAAATGTGAACACAAAATAAAAGCAAATGACAAGAAGCAAATAACATGAAAGGGAAAAGCTAAAAGAACTAGGTTACAATCCGGTTGCTCCCCCCTAAGCTTGAAATCTGCAGTGTCCTCACTGCATAAATCAAACTAAAAAGGTTGCAACCAGGCACCTCATCATGGTGGAAACATCAAAGTCCATGGAGGACCGGTGCTCTGATTTGCAGCTGGAAATTGTTGTGCTAAAGATTTATGCCTCCTTGCAAATATGTCCTTGATTTGGGGCAAGAGAAAGCACCTATGAGTTGCAACAATAATAGTCTTTTGTATGCCAATACTATTTGTCTTTTCATTCTTCTTTGAAGCATCATCAAAATATGAGTTGGGAAGTGTAACGACAGTTGCCAAACTGACAAACAAATCATTACTAATTAAGCGGAATTTAAACATAAACAACAGATTAACAAAAATCACTAAAAATTAAAACCATTTTGCAAAGAGATCCATTTCTAGGAAAACTCTTTAAGGCATAACCAAAACTTTATATACATCATTGTTCACATTGTACATACACTGTACCATCTCTTCTCGAGGATAACATATAATAGTTACTTTGTCAAAACATATAATGAAGCAACATCAAACCTCAAGGCTTCCAAACCAAAACCTCAGATCGTTCATGAAACCATAACGAACCAACTCCAAGGACCTGAGAGTACAGAGACGACACATAGGACTTCTATCTACAAGACATGATAGACAGTACACTCAACCTGAGCTGTCACTGCTATCCTTGCTGTTGTTGTTCTTTCTCTATAGAAAGGTCTTCACCTCCTCATGCACGTCCACCTAAAAATGTGGTTCCCACGGGGGTGAGACAATTGTAAATTGCCCCAATGAGAGATATAACTCTCCGCCAGTAACATTATTATTGCAGCTTAAGAAGATAAGTATGAACAGAGGAATCATATTTGTTTAACAACCGTTAATTCAATGTTTAACATATTAGAATATCATTCTTATCTAAAACATTGCAGCTATATCTTGGAAGAGCAACATGCCACTTATCCTTTAAGGAATATGAAGAACATGTATAACATTTATTCATTACAGAATCATTACCACAACATTAACTCTCTTCAGGCTTAGATCATATATCTAATGCCTGGCATTGTCATTGTGGAGTCATGGCCTGTAGCCGTACTCTTTTCACAAAGTATTGGGATCTTAATCCCTCAACTTATCAAGTACATTTCCACTTGTTAATAAGTTCATCATCATGATTATAGAATCTGGGTATTTGAACCCATATCTCATCATAGGATACTTATTACCACTTATTAGGTAACTTCATACCTTCAGGTCATCTGACCAAGGACATTATGAATCTTGCTACACAAAGTATTGCACATAGTTCACAAAGCTCATATCACCTCTTATTACCCCTTAATAGGCAACAAGGCATATTATAGCTTATGAAGCTCATAAGCAGTCTAAGATAATTAGCACATCATGTGACTCATTAATTGTAGGTTACCTCTCACTAAGCAACAAGGCATATGAAAGCTTATAAGGCCTATAGAACATTTTCAATATACAGTACATCATAGCCCATACCTAGCTATGCTCATCTTCTCAACATATCTACATGATTAGTAATCATGATACAATTACATATCAGTACCATGCAATACAAGGGTTATCTTATTACATTCATAACCCATTAGTCTGTATTTGAGCTTTACACAGGATTACTCTGTGTTAGAACTTCACATAGCATCACCATGTATTAGGGTTTCACATAGCATTACCATGTATTAGGGTTCACATAGCATTAACTTGTATTAGGGTTTCACATAGGATTACCATGTATTAGGGTTCACATAGCATTAACTTGTATTAGGGTTTCACATAGCATTACCCTGTATTAGGGTTCACATAGCATTAACTTGTATTAGGGTTTCACATAGCATTACCCTGTATTAGGGTTCACATAGCATTAACTTGTATTAGGGTTTCACATAGCATTACCCTATATTAGGGTTCACATAGCATTAACTTGTATTAGGGTTTCACATAGCATTACCCTATATTAGGGTTCACATAGCATTAACTTGTATTAGGGTTTCACATAGCATTACCTTGTATTAGGGTTCACATAGCATTAACTTGTATTAGGGTTTCACATAGCATTACCCTATATTAGGGTTCACATAGCATTAACTTGTATTATGGTTTCACATAGCATTACCATGTATTAGGGTTCACATAGCATTAACTTGTATTAGGGTTTCACATAGCATTACCCTGTATTAGGGTTCACATAGCATTAACTTGTATTAGGGTTTCACATAGCATTACCCTATATTAGGGTTCACATAGCATTAACTTGTATTAGGGTTTCACATAGCATTACCCTGTATTAGGGTTCACATAGCATTAACTTGTATTACGGTTTCACATAGCATTACCCTGTATTAGGGTTCGCATAGCATTAACTTGTATTAGTGTTTCACATAGCATTACCATGTATTAGGGATTCACATAGCAAGGAATCAATATGGATAACATAAGTATTCAATCATACTTATTTATTCTCATCATTCCTCATTAAATGAATTATCAACACACAACATGAGTTTCTCTCTCATCTTTTCCAGAACATGATTACATCATAGTTTATAAGGTTTGGATTAACCTTTTCATAAGGCATGTTAGACTATATTCATCAAAGTGCATTACATCTCAGTGTAGAAATTGACATGACACATTTCACATGTCACACATCCAATTATATTAGACTTATAACACATCAAGGTATATCATTATTAGGGTGTTGGATGTGACATCTATCATATCTTGATGTATCACTTCCCTCAACACCTTTATCTTACTTGAGTTCATCCACTTAGCTAGTATTAGGGCATTCCCATCCTAATACTTTATTCACCAATTTATCACATTTATCATGTAATGTATTGGCATTAGTCACTCACTTAGAATATACAACCATTGCCAACGATATGGACTCATCTCGAGTTAAGGCATTGTTGATATAGGGTTGACCATTATCAACCACTCTAGGCATTTCACCTATCAAGGTATTAGCCATACCATTACTTGGTGTTACACTCATAACTTCTAAGAGTGTCTTTATCTCACCTTTACAAGGTGTATAGGGTTGAATCATGTGCATATATTCACGATATCGGGTTGGAGATGTATAAGCCCTCACCATATCAGGCTAGAAGCACATGAAAACCATCCATATCGGGCTAGAGGTGTATGAACACCATCCATGTCGGGTTGGGGTTGATTATGTCGAGAACATGGTACATATATGTGTCATGCAACCATTTCATACAAGGTCATGTAGGCCTCATGATACTAAGTACCAATGATGTATCATATGATTATACTGTACATTAGCACTTGTTACTCTTCGCTTATATCGGGTTACCCAAATTAGGGTTTCTTGTCATCTTACAAGTATATAATCGACCTTGTATCATTCATGGAGTCTATAATATACTTCCTATCATGAAAGAGGTGTATACTACACCTCCATATCATGCAATAAGGTATACAATCATGTTCATAACATTTTAGTGAAGAAGGTACATCATCATATCGGGTTAGAGCTATTTGTATATATGCTTGAGCCCGATATCACTTTTACAAAGTGACACCATCTTCTTCAAGCTCTAGACCTTTGTTCTAACTATTATAGTTCATGTAAACAGGTCTAAGAAACTACTAGAACTCATAATTTCATCAACCATTATAGAAAATTTCGTAATTAAAAGTATTTCACTAAGTATAGCAATTTAGGTGATGAATAATAACATGACTGAGTTCAAGTTATATAATCTGCCTTAAGAACGACTTCAAAGCTCCAAGCTCCAAAGCTCCACGTTCCTAAGGTTTGAATATGGACTTAACAACTCCTCTATATGCAAAGAATCACCATGGATAAGCAATTGGTGAAGAAGAAAAGAAAGGAAGATCAAAACCCTAAATTCATGCTTCAATCCAAGGTTGAAGATGATCTTATCCTCACCTCAGGGTTAAGTATGAGCTCCTTCTTGCTCCTTAACACCTTTGCACGATACACTAGTGTCCTTTCACTATATGACACCCCTCTTGCACGATATGTCACTCACTTGCACGATATGACACTCACTTGGAGTCAAAACTTCACTCTATGGCCGATATCACCCTATATGGCCAATATCACCTACTTGGGCGATATGCTCTTGCCATGGGCGATATCCCAAGGCCCATGCACGATACCACAGCATTCCTTCACGATATGGAAGCTCTATGCACGATACCTTAGGGTAGGAGGGTGGTAAGGGTCGCAAAATTGCACCAAGGGGTGAAACTAGGGGTATATATATACTTGTTGTTCATGAAGGAAAGCAAAAAATGAGGTGTCAACATTTTGAGCTAGTAGATGCCACGTGGAATGCATGGGTGACACGTGTACATGCATGCATCAACATTTATCTTGTATTGCAAAATGTTTGAGTATCATCTTGAGATGCAAATTCGTCCATTAATTATCCATTTGGATAAGATATATCAACAAAATCACCACTTTGTTCACAATTCATCACAACTTTGCTAAGGAAGTTGTAACCCGACACACCTCACCTCCTTGAGGTGCTTTACACGATATGGACTTTTCCAAGAGTTCACAAAACGATATGGGACACCTCCTTGGGTTCCTTGTCCGATAGGCACTCATATATAAGCTTTTCATCTTGATAAAACTCAAGTTAAGCTTTCATATTCAACCCTTTTCTTGGTCATTTCATCACCAAGATTACCATCACTCATAATTGATTCAAACATGGTGTCTCATTCATTATATCTCCTCTAAATGATACTATGAGGGAGTAGGAAAACTCTAGAGGTGTTAATTTTCATATTAACCCCACATTTTGGGTAAATTACAACTTGTACCAAAATTGGTGCACAATGCACCAGCATTGTTTCAAACAAGTTCAACTTGGAATTTAGGCTTTCCACAAGCCACCACTTAGCATCATTCTCTATATTATGATGCTAAAACACATAAGGCACGTTAAACATGTGACATATTGCAATATAACCCCTCAAATTGGGTAAATTTCACTTTGGTCCAAAACAAAAGAACATTGCTCAAACAGCATTCAACTGGGACCAAACTTGAAACATAAGTGTGTCACATGATAACAAAACACCTTATAGGATTATATTAAAGTTCTAAGCAACTTTATTAGTCAAAAAATAGGGTTATATCATAACCCAGGTCAGGGTCATTACAGGAAGAGTGTTCTCATTATAAAGTAATGTGTCATCTAGAATGTGAGGAGGAAGGACATGTGGCTTGCTTGAAGAATCAACATGTAGAGCATGTGTTGTAGCTTTCTCCCCTTTAGTTGAAACTTCATAATCGTCATGGGTATCAACATCATCATACTTTGAAGGATATGCCTCTATAACAACTCCATTCTTCAATGTCACCGGCCTGAAATATGTAGGATTCATCTTCGATGGACTAGGCAAGAAAGGTGGAAATTCTTCTTTGCTAAAAAGAGCTTGCTGGGTAATTTGTTTCTCCAAGATGTGTACATGAGTGGTAATATCGTCCACCTTAGAAGAGAGTTGGAAAATGGCACCCTTCATTGATTGTCTTTGTTGATGGAACTCCTCATTTTGCTGCATTTGAGTTGAAATAAATGTTGCAAGCATGGACTCTAATCTAGAAGTTACTTGTGGTTGTTGTGGCTGAATGAAATTTGGGTTTGCATTGTTGTAGAAGTCCGGTGGAGTGTAGCCCATTGGAGAATAAATAGAAGAAGCATAACATGTAGAAGATGAGTGTCCAAGCAACCCACATGAATCACAAATAATATTGGCTGCTTGAAATGGTTGTGTGCTTAGCTTATCAAACATTTGTGATAAAGTGTCTATCTTTGCTGCAATTATGTCTATAGCACCAACTGTGTGATCTTCCCTTTGCTTTCCGGAAGTAGTATGTGAAAAGGATGGGTGGTAGCTTGTAGTCGGACTCCATTGGCAATGATTTGCTGCCATATCTTCAATAATAGCATAGGATTCTCTATAAGATTTGTTCATTAGAGCTCCATTTGCAGCTGCATCAATAGGCATCCTTGTATTGTAGCACAAACCATTATAGAAAGATTGCAATTGTGGCAACACATCCCACTATCACACAGACAGTGAGGTGTTACGCGAAAATGTGTGGAAAACCCCATAAACCACTATTTACCGAAAACACGGGTTAATTAAAACTGATTGTAGAAAGCAGATAAACTGAGAAACTATTACATTCAGATCCTCACCCTGCAAGAAAATAGGTTATATAAACATATACAAGCCTTGATACGTGTCCACAGCTTAGGAGATCAGTTGTCTAGTCATCACATGAGTTTATCACTTGTTTATACATACATAACGACCCATATCCGGCCAGTAGTAGGATATACAAAGGATCAACAGCTATACATCATGAAACAACATCAAAATGCTCCCAAGGACCTGAGAGTATAGGGATGACTCTAAGACTCTACTATAAAACAACCAAAACAACAACATGTCCATCTCTTGCCTTCTACTGCTCGTCTTGCTGCTCGGCCGCAGCTCCGCGACCACCACCACGTCTAGCTCGAACACCTAAAAAGGGTGTAAACCAGCGGGGTGAGACACACAGTCCCACTAAGAAACATAACTCCCCGTCGAAACCATAAAACTCAAGGAAGATTAAAGCAATAGCAGTAGATAACTGATAAAAGGTATAACAAGAGCAATCTATATAACAAAGCTATTCATACCATCTAGCTTACCAGATGTACGGAAGGCATGTACCCAAGCATTTATTTATGGAACATGATTGACAAGATAAGATTTATAAGATCTTACCACATAACATAAGGAACGTATAAGTAACTGCAAGTATAACAAGATCAACTACACAAGCAAGGCCTCAATCAATGTTCCATGTTTTTCCTTACGTAATAAATACTATTCGGCTGGATTACGTATTATTATGATCTGAGGAAGTGAGTTGTACCGCTAAAATCCAACCTTCAATTGCGAAACCCAAGCCGGTGCCATACAAGGTCAATGGAAGAGTCGGACTCCACGACCTCCCACCTTGTGGTCAGTGCACGAGTACAACACAAGCAAGACCGCAGTCTCATGCTTAAGTGGCCTCAACCACAGGGTCAGCTCCATAGGCTACCCTCTGCCTAGCCCGCCTCGGTACAGGTCTCGGCGCTAGTGAAACTGAGCCACGGGTCTGTTCACCGTGCTCTGAGCCATAAACGCATTCATGCTCCCATCTCACATATCCTGAGACATGGGCCTGTTCACCATGCTCTACACATATCCCAAGTCTGCAACCGCAGCTGCACTCGAATCCTCTCTATTTTAGGCTAGGAGAAACCTCGCATACTCAACAATATGCGCTCCAGGTTAACCCGCAGGAGAACTCATTTCACCATCACCAGCTCCTGACGATGATGGATCTATGGCCAGGGCAAACTACATGATATGTTTCACTGTGATTAGTTAGTACATTTTAAGTGGATTGTTGAGGCAACCAAGTTGTAACACATGCAAAACATAAAGTTACATTATTATTACCACCATCATGCTATTTTGGGATCTCAATCCCTCATCACAGGAAACCACTGCCTCAACAGGCATTCTCATCACTTGGGATATCAATCCCAGATCATCATCAGAGGATAACACCTCAACTGGGCACTTTAGACAAACTCGGGTCCTCAGACCATAACACATCATGCCTATTTTCTCATCATCAAGAGTAACCATTAGAACAATGTTATTCAAACGTATTTACCTCATAGCCCTTTACCTGGCTATACATCCGTATGAACCTTGCATGGTTAGTATGCACAATCATCATGGATTAACAGAAAGATCACATTATCAAACATATATGACTATATGCTTTATCAATCATGCCTCAACCTGTGACCATAGACATAGGTCGTATCATCATGCAAAGCATATTATATGCTTATCATCTACTCAGCATTATACATATCATTCCAGATGCTCATAACCACATGAAATGTCATGTCAAGATACATAGATGTGATCTACTATATCAAGCATATCAAGGGTCACCATTATAAACCAAACGTGATTCATGAACAAGAGCTAGCATATAGGTTTTCTAGAAGGAACAAGACCCTCACTAGAAGTTCCCACTACCCTCACAAGAAGTGTGATGGGTAGGGCACCCTCACTAGAGATAGCATCGGGCAGGGTACTCTCACGCATAACAGTCAAGCAACCAGCAAGGATAACGGGCAGCACCTAGGGTGTATCGTGCAACGCTGTGTCATGCACCTCATGTGTCGTGCAACGTTGTGTTGTGTACCACAGAGTATCGTGCACCCACAGAACCTATCGTGCAGCTGAGCCCATGGGTGTGTCGAGCAGCAGGCGTCGAGCAACAGGTGTAACGTGCGTCCATGTGCAACAGCCATGGTTACTACTACGCCATGACGCCCAGCACAAAGCTAGCCACTGAGCTCTATATCATCAAAGGTGTAACAGGCACTTGAGCCAGGCGTGTCGTGCAACCAACTACTAACGGGCAACCAAGGCATAACAGCCACCAGCATAACGTCCAGCTCAGCCAGAGAGATAGCGTGCAACGATGCGTTGTGCACTAGGTGTATCGTGCAACAACATGCAACTGAACCCAAGGGGTGTGTAGCAAAGGAAGCATAACACTCAGATATTCACATGCTATCGGCCAACACACATAGGTCTAGGGCCAAGGGTAACGCCCACCACAGAACTAGCTAACAGACCTTCCACAACATTAAGGTATAATGACACCAAGCCACCTCCTAGGTTATGTGTGTCGGGCAGGGTACTCAGCATAGTGTGATGCCCGACACAACAAGGCAAGGACCAGGGGTGTGACGCCCATCCCAACACCACAACCTGTCGACCAAGGCTCTAGGCCAAAGGAGGATATCGAGCAACATCAACCTTAAGACCATATAGGGCAAGATGCAACCCAACAAGGTCATCACCAACCTCAAGCACAAGGCCACCAAAACCCTAAAGGATCAAGAAGATGCTCACCTCTCAACAACCAAGAGAGAGGGGTCTTGCACACTTCTTATCACCAATCAGGCAACACCAAGGTCAACCCTAACTAAGGTCCACAACCACCACAAAGCTCACCTCTCCAATCCCAGGTGAGAGAAGGGTGTTGCTCAAGCAACTAGAACACAAGCTCACCTCTCAACTTAAACGAGAGAGGTGTATTGCCCATGTTACTAGAGTTCAAGCTCACTTCTCTAGACCAAGGAGGGAGAGGGGTGTTTCTCAATAAGAAACCCTAGAACATAGTTCGGCCAACAAGGTGCAACTAAGCAAGAAACCAAACTAACAACATATATAGTTGATTATGATCAAAAGAAACATATAAGAACATAGAAGGTAGTATAGTTAGGGTTAGGAGTTATGTAACCCGCCTTAAGCAAGCTCCAAGCTCCAAGCCCTAAGCTCCACCACAAGAAGAAAGCAAGGCACTCTAGGGTTCGGTCACCACTAGAGGAAGAAGGAGACTCCAAGAAGGATCGGCCACCAAGCTTGCAAAGGAATAGGGTGTCGTGCACCAAGGGATAGGGGAAACTAAGGAACTAAAAGGATCCTTAGTAAGAGAAAGGAAACACATATATAGGAGAGGATGGAGAAGAAACCAAGGTAAGACAAGATAAGGTGTCGCCCACCTAGGGAAACTTGTCCATGGGCAATGCCACCACTCTAGCATGTCTTAAACACATGTCCAAGGCCATTTCCACATGCAAGCATCAAGCACAAAGTGTCCACTAGTGGTGACACAAACGAGGTCAAAGAGGTCAAAGAGGTCCATGGGCGACACACCTCCACTCCATGCCTGACACACTCCCAAGGGCGACACAACTCAGGCCGACACAAGCATGGCCGACACACCTAGGCCGACACAAGGCTCACTTGCCTGACACAAGGTCCAACCAAGCAAAGGCAATGCACAACAAGGCCCAACAAGCTCAACCAAGCCCAAGGCAGCTCAAGCAACGAGCCCAACCCTTCCTCTCAACACTAGAGGAAGCAAGGAGAGGGAGGAACACCTCACAAGGTGAAAAACTTGCCCACAAACCCTAGATTGGGTTAATTGCAAGTAGTACCTCCATCTCTCAACAAAGCACCAACAAACCCTAATCACCACTAAAGGTGATTAGCAAGCAACTAAGCACAAAGGTTAAGCAAAGCAAACAGGATAAGCCCTAAATGGAGGTCAGGGTCCTTACATTAATAGAATCCAATTGCTTAGACCATGATGTGGACAAAGATGTTGAAGATCTTTGAACCTCTCCCATGTATCATACAAGGTCTCTCCATCCCTTTGAGAATAATTGATGAGTTGACGCCTTAGCTGCAAAGTTTTGCTAGGTGGAAAATATCTTGCCAAAAAGACCTTTAGAAGCTCCTCCCAAGTGTCGATTGACTTCTTTGGCAAAGTATAGAGCCATGCCTTGGCTCTATCTCTAAGAGAGAATGGAAAAAGGATTAGGCGTATCCCATCAGTAGGAACGCCATATATCTTTATGGTGCTTAACAACTGTAGAAATTCAGCAATGTGGAGGTTTGGATCCTCCATTGGTGTCCCTCCAAATGCATTCAGCTGTAGCAATTGTATGATGGCTGGGCTAATAGAAAACTCCTTTGCCTCAAATTCTGAAATATTAATAGGCCCACTCATGTGCATTGTAGCTGTACCAAAGTAGTCCTTAAGAGGAAGGTCATCCTCCTTGACTAGTTCTTCATGTGGACCTGGAGGATTAGGTGGATGTGGTGTAGATGGTGGTGGTGTATGTGGTATGGATGAAGGTGGTGGGTATGAGGGTGTGGAAGAATGTGGTATGGGTGTTGGTGGTGTATATGATGGTGGTGAATTAGGTGTGAATGATGGTGGTGTGGATGAAGGATGCATGGATGAATGTCGTTTGGATGATGGTGACATGGATGATGGTTGTGTGGGTTGTGATTCCTCCATACATGTTTGGGTTTCACTCCTTCTTGCTCCATGAGGGCTGCAAATGATGTGTTCATTTTCTGAATGTAGAGATATGCATGGTTCAAGGATCTATTTATGAACACCCCATATGCTCCTGCAAATAAACAAGGTGAGTGAGATACAAAAACAAATATGGAAGATACAACAAATTATGATGATCATGATGAATTATGATTTATGGATATGATGGTGGATATGAAGGTTGTGATCTAGTCTCATTTACTTATCAACAACTCTTACTCTAACAGGAATATTGATGCTCCCCGGCAACGGTGCCAAAAACTTGTTGGTTGTTTACACTAACGAGTTTCAATCATAAGAATGATCTTTTACTCAACTAGCTATATCCCGCAAGTATACGAGAGTAGTTGTAGTCGAGGTTGAACACAAGGAGCGTTGGTTAGTTAGGTGTAAGGGTTATGATTTTCAATAATCTAGATCATTGTACACAAGATGATTGGATTAGAACAACTAAATTATAGATTAAAAACAAAATAGTGAAGTATCACTTAGAAAATGTTAAGATTTAGATTTGGAAGGATCTTAGACTTGGGATTTCACTATCACATCATAGATTATATTAAAATGCGAATTTAAACATGTTAATTAACTTACAAAGGAGGTTTGTAGTCATCACTCACCTCCCGGTGAAGTGATGATGATTTTAACTCCATACATCACTCTTGTGTATGTATTCACAAACCTTGCTCCTCAACATAATCCCAGCCACTCTCGCGGTCAAGGAAAAGTTGCAAAGAGTAACTCCATACTCTCAAACACATCTTCTCAGATTATGAAAGAAAGCATAAAACATGCAAGTATGATGGTCAATCACACAAACAAGCATTTTAGATCTGAAACAACTCTTGGAACATGCAAGAAACTAACATTTAGTACGAAATTCATATGTTCATACAAGCTATGACATGGGAGTTACTCTCCCATGCCCAAGAAAAAGAGTCTACTCGTCCATGATAGTGTACAACAGAAAATGTGCAGAAATTTCAGAGTTTAGCATGGTTTAGAGAAGGAAAAACTAAGCAATCCCAAGGTGTAACCAAAGAAAGGTAGAATTCCGACTTGAGGATGAAATCCCACTTCTACAGCTGCTCCAAACTAGGCAAACCTCTCTCCCAAGAAGCTTGGTGGAGTGAAGAAGCTCTGCTGCACCTTGGAGAAGAAGCTTGGAGAAGAAGAGAAGAAGAATGGAGGTTCTTTGGCAAGGAACCACCTCTTTTCTCCTCCAAATCGCCCTCCTCTGCTCTAGGCTTGCTCTGGGGTGAGGGAACTGACACAAATGACCGAGAATAACCGCTCATTAAGTTTCCACTTCATTTTAAACAAAAACTCATATTTTTCAAAATGCTGAAACTGCCAGGTGCACACCGTGCACCCAAAGTGCACGACGTGCAACTTTCTAGAAACTTTCAGTTTGCTCCAGAATGCACTGTGCACGATGTGTGCTGAAGAAATGCACACCGTGCAACTTTCCAGAAACTTTCAGCTCCCAGGTGCACGTTGTGCAATTGTGTGCACGTCGTGCAACTTTCCATAACTTTAAGTCTGCTCAACTCTCCTAGGTGCATGGTGTGCACTTTTGGTACACGGCGTGCACTTGGCTGTTCTGGGCTATTGTGTATTCTGCTCATAACTTTTAGCGTGTAGGTCCGAATTACATGCTGTAAAAAGTGGTATTTGTGTAGTTTCGAACCCCAAAACATGTAGATACTTGAGGAGTGATCCAATAAGAGATAATATGATATATTCCTCATCAGTTCATTGCAAAATATAGTACCTACCATCCAAACCATGAGACAAGTAAGAATAGTTAAAAATATAGAATCTAGCATGAATGATAGTGATAATTGAGTCAAAACAACATGGATATGCAAACAAACATGATCAAAAAGATGATATGATTTGTGCATATCAGAGAACAAATTTCAATCCTACAATCCATGAATGGTGTTACAGTGAATGTATAATTCCTTTGTCACTAATGTCCTAAATGAACTCAAGGCATGGTACAGTCATCCTTTCAATCTTCATCCATTTCCTTGATCTCAGAGCAGACTGGGTGAGATGTGTGTGACATCAATATCACATATTGATTCACACATGCATGTGCATGCCTTTCTCAATCCTACTCATAAAGTGGCCATGGACATCAAACTCCCTTAGGAGGGACAAATCCCATATCTATCACTCACCCCTCAAAAGCCCCATGTGTCAAAGTCACCCAATCATCACATTTATAACAACCCATGTTTCAGGACTACGTTTGATGATGTCATAGTGTACCCAATGACATGTGTTGAGTGTAGTGATTTCAGGTCGAAGAATCACACTCACCACCATCACTACGAGAGCTGACTGTGACTACCAAATCATGGTTCCTTGTGTCACTCTCACAGTGGGTCTGTCTGGTACACATGTTCTCTAACAAGTACCTATGTGCTTGGTTTGATATCACTATATCATGGCTAATGAGATTCTATCATCAACCAATACATAATCTAGTCTTTAGTGTTATTGATGTCTATGGTTATTTCCATAATAACAACCGACTAGGGACAAAATAAGAATGTATACTCTTAACATCCGTATGATCTCATTGTTTAGGTCCTTAACCTAAAAGCATATGTCATCGAGTAAACAGTTCTTTAGACATCTATCATGTTACACTATCATCTCAGAAACAGTTAAAACATATAGATCGGAAATTGCCTTTATTATTATTCAAATCATTTACAAAGTATCCCAGTACAATCATCACATGACTTGCTTTATGGGCATACATACTAACAGACTCCCACTTGCACTTAGAGCTAGTCATGTAGGAACCTCAGTCCTTGTGACCTAGCATGACCATCATGCTTCTGCTGAGAAAGGGCCTTAGTCAGTGGATCAACTATGTTGTCTTCAGTTGGTACTTTGCAAATCTTCACATCTCCTCATTGTACAATCTCTCATATAAGATGGAAGAGCCGCAATATGTGCTCGGACCGCTGATGTGATCTGGGCTCCTTATCTTGAGCAATAGCTCCATTATTGTCACAATAAAGCTCAATTGCATCACAGCTATTGGGAACTACACCAAGTTTAGTGATGAACTTCTTGATCCACACAACCTCCTTTGCTGCATGTGAAGCAGTAATATACTCAGCCTCTGTAGTAGAATCAGAAACTATTTCTTACTTGGAACTCTTCCAGCTCACAGCTCCATTATTTAGGAAAAATACAAATCCTGATTGCGATCTATAATCATCTTTGTCGGTTTGGAAGCTTGCATCGGTGTAACCTCTTACAACCAGTTCTTCCTCATCGTTGTATATAAGGAACTGATCCTTAGTCCTTCGCAAGTACTTGAGGATGTTCTTTACAGCTGTCCAGTGAGCATCCCCAGGATCTGACTGGTACCTGCTCATCATGCTGAGGGCATATGAGACATCTAGGCAGGTGTGCACAACATAGCGTACATGATGGATCTGATGGTTGATGCTTATGGAATCCCATTCATACGCTCCCTCTCTTCAAAAGATTGGGGACATTGAGCTCTAGAGATGGTGACTCCATGTAACATGGGAATGTTGCCTCTCTTTGAGTTCTCCATGCTGAACTGCTTCAGCACTTTGTCAATGTACGTGCTTTAACTTAGTCCGAGAAGCCTTTTAGATCTATCTCCATATATCTTAATACCTAGAATGTAGGATGCTTCTTCTAAGTCCTTCATTGAGAAAGTATTCCCAAGCCAAGTCTTTACCTTCTCTAAGGTTGTGACATCATTCCCCATCAATAGTATGTCATCCACATACAATATGAGGAATGTGGTCATGCTCCCACTAACCTTCTTGTACACACAAGGTTCATCTTCATTTTGAATAAATACAAACACTTTGACTTCTTCATCAAATCAAAGATTCCAACTCTAAGATGCTTATTTCAATCCATAGATTGACCTTTGCAGCTTACAGACTTTATTGGCATCCTTTGGATCTACAAAACCTTCAGGTTGTGTCATGTACACATCCTCATTTATATTCCCATTAAGGAATGTGGTTTTAACATCCATTTTCCAAATCTCATAGTCATAGTAAGCCGCAATAGCAAGCATGATCCTGATGGACTTAATCATGGCAACTGGAGAAAAAGTTTCGTCATAGTCAACACCTTGAACTTGTCAGAAACCCTTTGCATCCAATCTACCTTTATAGGTTTGCACATTGCCATCCATGTCGATCTTCTTCTTGAAGACCCACTTGCACCCTATGGGTTTTACCCCTTCAGGTGGTCCCACCAAAGTCCATACTTTGTTGGAGTACATGGATTCCATCTCGGATTTCATGGCCTCAAGCCATTTCTCATAATCTGGTCCCTCCATAGTCTCTAGATAAGTAGTTGGATCATCATCTATGATCAACTCACCACCTTCCTGAGTCACAAGGTATACAAACCTCTCAGGTTCAAGGTGTGTCCTACTAGATCTACGAGGTCCTTGTATTACTTGAGGAGACTGAGATTCCACAACACTTTGTGAATCTCTATGTTCCTCTTGTACATCTACCGGTTCAATGTTTTCTTGTTGGGCTTGAACCTCTTCAAGCTTTATTTTCCTCCCATTGTTTCCTCTGGAAATAAATTCCTTTTCTAGGAACACAGCTGTCCTAGCCACAAACACTTTGTTGTCAGTAGGGTGGTATAAATAATATCCCCTCATTTCCTTGGGGTATCCAACAAAATAACATTTATCGGACTTGGGTCCAAGCTTATCAGGAAACATTTTCCTGACGTAAGCCTCACAACCCCAAATCTTAATAAAAGACAAATCGGGATGTTTCCCATGCCATATCTCATATGGTGTCTTTTGAACCGATTTAGATGGTACTCGGTTAAGTGTAAATGCAGCGGTTTCAAGAGCATAACCCCAGAAGGAAATCAGAAGATCAGCAAAACTCATCATTGATCGCACCATATCCAGTAAAGTGTGATTCCTTCTTTCAGACACACCGTTATGTTGTGGTGTTCCAGGCAGAGTCCATTGTGATACAATACCACGGGCTCACAAAAGGTCCTCAAACTCCTGGCTTAAGTATTCTCCACCTCGATCGGATCGAAGTGCTTTAATACTTTTACCAAGTTGGTTCTGTACTTCATTCATGAAATCCTTGAACCTTTCAAGGGTTTCTGACTTATGTTTCATCAGGTACACATAACCATACCTATTGAAGTCATCAGTGAAGGTAATGAAGTACTGATACCCATTTCTGGCATTAGTTCTAAAAGGCCCACATACATCAGTATGTATGAGTCCTAATAGATCACTAGATCTCTCACCTTTACCTAAAAAGGGAGTCTTGGTCATCTTGCCCAACAAACAAGATTCACATGTCTCTATTGATTCATAAGCAAAAGAGTCTAGATAACCATCTTTATGGAGTCTAGAGATGCGCTTCTCATTTATGTGCCCTAGACGATAATGCCAAAGATATGTTTTGTTTGAGTTGTTGAGTTTTTTCCTTTTGGTGTTTACGTTGTATACACATGTCTCTAGATCTATCAAGTATAGACCATAAGACATTGGGGCACTACCATAAAGGATCCCATCTTTTGAAATGGAACATTTTCCATTCTTAATGAGAAATTCAAAACCGTCCTTGTCCAAACAAGAGACAGAAATGATATTCCTATTTATGGCAGGTACATAATAGCAGTTCTTCAACTCTATTATTAGCCCACTAGGTAGAGTTAACTCATAGGTTCCTATGGCACTGGTGGCAACTCTTGCCCCATTGGCAACACGTAGTTCAATCTCGCCTTTCCCCAAAGGCCTACTTCTCTTAAGATCCTTCACATTTGAACAAATGTGAGATCCACATCCGGTATCAAGTACCCATGACAAAGAAGTAGTAGAGTTAATCTCTATCATGTATGCACCAGAAGTAGATATCTCTATCTCTTGCTTCTTCCTCCATCGTTCCTTCCATCCTCTCCATGTTTTGATCGCAGAAGATTCTGACATTGGTTTGGCGAGAGAACCCTTCTCTCCCTCACCTTTTTCCTTAGACTTTGTTCCATTGATCTCCATCAATGAACTATTCTTCTTCTTAAACGTACATAAAGTGGATTTAAAGGCTACTGGTATATTTGGATTGTGCAGAACACTTCTCACAATCCCTAACCAGTTATGGAATTTATTCTCAATTAATTTTCCCATTTTAAAAGATGATTCTTTTGCCATTCTACAAGAGAAAATTGCATTTTTCAAAACTCCTTTTGATTTGATTTGATTTGAATAAAATTTGATGATAGTTAATTAGGCCTTTAATTAATTAACACTCCCACTATTTTAATTCAAATTGACAACCCTCTCCATCAATTCAGAAGATTGCAGCATACAATCTTCTAGTGGGTCAAGATCCTGAAATCCTCTGAGTCATGGACCAACTAGGGTTGTCACCCAAAACTTAGATCTTCCATGTAGGCAACTCTTGCCAATTGCATCATATGCAACTCTTGAAAGATGGCATGTGCAACTCCTTTCCATGATCACCTCCATGCCTCAAGGTGCTAGATCCTATCTAGGTCACCTTGTTAAGTCCGACCCAAAGCCAACACGATGAATATGCACCCTTCTAGGGCAGACCCACATATCCATCCTTCACGCTTCCATGAGATAGACGGTGTAACACGCTAGGGCGTGCCCACACTTGGCTGATCAAGCTTTTCACGTGTGTCACATTTGGAAGGCATCTAAAACTTTAATATTTAATGAGAGATTTGGTTTTATAGGTACATATACATATCCAATCACCACAATACATAGTATGTATCATATACATGCTATATCCCACATAAAACATGCAAAGTGATAAAAGCGATGATTATGGCCATCCAAATGTGTTTTCTCAAGCCAAGAGGAATCACAGTCATCTAGGTCTACATCAAATGCAACCTATACAAGATGAACTCTGAGCTTTGCCTTTCTGGGTTTGATCAACTCATCTCCATGATTGATCGGCTCACCATCAGGCCGGTCGGTTGGGTGCCACCAGCCGATCGACTGGCACCTCCATCCGATCAGTTCACTGGTCGTCGTGCATCTCCTCAGGTCACCACCCGCTCATCTTGCTCCTCGAATTGGTCGTCTAAAACGCCAACCGATCGGTTCACGCCTTGAACCGATCATCTCAGTCGTCGTCAGGTTGTCTGCCATTCTTCAACATAACAAGAAATAAAATATCTATCATATTTTACATTTGAAAAAGGAAACCCCGAGTTATATTCAGGGGGGTAAAGGTAGGAAAGAAATCTCGAGTTATCTTGAGTTACATCAAGAATAGGAGATAGGGAATCGGTGCGCAGACCAAGATGCAAGCAACCACATTCAACCAAGCATGCATAGGGTTTATTGACCATAATCATGTTGTACATCCACCACAAAACTCGTTTAAGGGTGACGCATATTGAGTGCATTTATATTACATATCATATATGTATATTAGGATTTGTGGATTTAGGATTGGACATGTATAAAGCCAATTTTATTCGCATCGTATGCAATAAATAAAGGCGACAAACCAAAATCGATCACATCGATAATCTTAAAGTATAGAGTAGTTGGCATGGCTCTGATACCAATGTTGGGTTTTAGGGGAGACATAGAAGGCAGCAGAAAAGAAAAAAAATCTCGAACCCAGTATAAAGGAATTGCGTCAACGTCTATACAATAGGAAGGATGGTTTGTAGAAACATACCTTGTCCCGAGGCTTGCTCGGCGATGTTACCTCACAGGTTGCGCGGTCTTCACCTCCAGTCTTAGACGGTGTCTGTGCAGCTCCTGGTCTCACCGGGACTATTAGGATTGACAGCTGTCCTCCGAGCGGCAGAAGTCTCCCACCTCTGTAGTAGTCCACACGGACCACCTAGAACTATGATCGCCTTGTCGCACAAGGCACCAGAAGGAGTCACACCCTCCTGTCAGCGTATTAGTCACCTACACACTCTCCTGCCACCAGTCGCTTTTCTACAGTTGTCTTTCCCTTATTGTGCCTCCCTTATCGGGTAGCACTTGCTCGGGCTCTCCTGGTTACCACAACTGGAGAGAACGACAATTTTGCAGAGTAACTGGTGTTCTGAGTGTACTGAGAGAAGCCCCCAATACCCCTATATATAGGAGGGTCATGGGACAGGGTTCTCTACCCCAGGCAATGCGGGATTAAAACAGGAGTAGAAGGGTTCGAGATTTTCCACAAAGCAACCAACTGTGCCAGTTGAACCGATCGTTTTAAGCATGAGCTGATCGGTTGGGGACCTGATCTGATCGATTCACACCTAAACTGATCGGTTGGGGCACTTGAACCGGTTGGTTCACTTCTGAAATGATCGGTTCACTGCCATGGTCAATTCCCGATTGACTTTTCCTCTTTTGTTTCGAATTGATCCAAATACCAATTCTTGTTCCAATCAAATTGGACAAGTGAAACGAAAAGAAATTTCTTGCCGACCTGACTTTCCCAACTTGCTCATTAGGACCAGTTGAGCCGATCAGTTCAACCCTTGAACCGGTCAGTTCAGTCTATCCTGAGCCGATCGGTTCATCACATGAGTCGATCGGTTGGGAGTGCAGACTGTGCATAATTAGTCAATTGTAGTTTCAATCAATCCAATACTCTAATCAATCGGTCCAACACCTTGAACACTATGATATTAAGCTATCAATTGATTGAGTGTTTAATTGAACTACTAAACTCCTTTAGTAATCAATCTAAACATCGTTTGTGGACAAACTCCTCTTCCAGGTTAAATCCTTTGTGTGTGACCCTACAGGTCCATTTCGCGTTGGCAGTGAAAATCCATAACACTTATGACTTCACAAGCAAAGAGCGGTGCCTAGTCACACATCAGTGCTACCCAAGTGAAATAGAAAGTTGGAGAACAACTTTCAATCCTACAATCCATGAATGGTGTTACAGTGAATGTATAATTCCTTTGTCACTAATGTCCTGAATGAACTCAAGGCATGGTACAATCATCTTTTCAACGTTCATCCATTTCCTTGATCTCATAGCAGACTAGGTGAGATGTGTGTAACATCAATATCACATATTTATTCACACATGCATGTGCATGTCTTTTGCAATCCTACTCATCAAGTGGCCATGGACATCAAACTCCCTTAGGAGGGACAAATCCCATATCTATCACTCACCCCTCAAACGTCCCATGTGTCAAAGTCACCCAATCATCACCTTTATAACAACCCATGTTTCAGGACTGCGTTTGATGATGTCAAAATGTACCCAATGACATGTGTTGAGTGTAGTGATTTCAAGTCAAAGAATCACACTCACCACCATCACTGCGAGAGCTGACTGTGACTACCAAATCATGGTTCCATGTGTCACTCTCACGGTGGGTCTGTCTGGTACACATGTTCTCTAACAAGTACCTATGTTCTTAGTTTGATATCACTATATCATGACTAATGAGACTCTATCATCAACCAATACACAATCTAGTCTTTAGTGTTATTGATGTCTATGGTTATTTCCACAATAACAACTGACTAGGGACAAAATAAGAATGTATACTCTTAACATCCGTATGATCTCATCATTTAGGTCCTTAACCTAAAAGCATACGTCATCGAGTAAACAATTCTTTAGACATCTATTATGTTACATTATCATCTCAGAAACAGTTAAAACATATAGATCGGAAATTGCCTTTATTATTATTCAAATCATTTACAAAGTATCCCATTACAATCATTACATGACTTGCTCTATGGGCATACATACCAACACGGTGTACCCGCAACAATAGTCTCTGACAGAGGACCCCAGTTCATGAGTTGTTTTTGGGAATAGTTGCACAAAGCATTGGGAACACAGTTGAGGTTCAGTACCGCTTTCTACCCACAGACAGATGGACAGTCTGAAAGGACTATTCTGACTTTGGAGGATCTTCTCCGAGCTTGTGTTCTGTAGTTCCTAGGCAGTTGGTATGTGCATCTCAGTTTGATTGAGTTCTCCTACAATAGTAGTTATCAGCGAAGCATCGACATGGCTCCTTATGAGGCTTTATATGGAAAGAAGTGCAGATCTCCTTTGTGCTGGTATGAGTCAGGTGAGTATCAGCTTTTGGGTTCTGAGTTAGTGTAGCAGACAACAGAAAAGATTAAAGCGATACATCGACAGTTGAAAGCGGCATAGGATAGACAGAAGTCATATGTAGGCAATCGTCGATGACCTTTAGAGTTCCAAGTGGGAGACAAGGTGTTCCTTAAGGTATATGGGGCCATATCCAGTAATAACACGTGTTGGCAAGGTAGCTTACAAGTTAGAACTACTTCCAGAGTTACACAGGTTGCATCTGGTGTTTCATGTCAGTATGCTGAAGAAAAGTCATCCAGATACAGGGACAATGATACAACTAGTTGAGGTTGAGCTTGATGAAGACGTGACCTGTGAGGAAGGTCCAGTGATGATTCTTGACAGAAGAGTGAAGAAGTTGAAGAGGAAGGACCTAGTTCTTGTGAAGGTTCTTTGGCATCATCGTGGCGTCGAGGAAGCCACGTGGGAGCTCAAGGAAGAGATGAGGAGGAAGTATCCCTCACTTTTCTGTTCGGATTTTGGGGGCAAAATCCGTTTGTAGAGGTTTGTGGCTTGTAAGGACCCTGACCTTCGTTTTGGGTTTACCATGTTTGCTTTGCCTAAACCTTGTGTTTAGAAGCTTGCTAATCACATGAGGTTGTCATTAGGGTTTGTTGTGTTTTTTAGAGTTGGAGGTGTAACTTGAAAATAACCCAAGTTTTAGGGTTGATGTGCAAGTTTGTCACCTTGAGAGATGTTTTCTCTCTCTTTGCATCCTTTAGGGTTGAGAGGATTAGTTGGGCTTGTTCCTTGAGTAGTTTCGGGCCTTGATGAGCTTTGATGGGCTTTGCTTTGCTTTGATAAGGGTTTGTACCGTGCATAGGAGAGCTAGAAGCTCTGTGTCACCCAGGAGTGTGTCGACAAGTGGGGTGTGTCGCCCATGTGACCACTTTGACCTTGCCTTATTTTTGTCACCATACCTTGGACAAGTGGTCGATCCTTTGTTAGTTGGTGGCATGACATGTGCATGTGGTTTAGCAAGGTGGTGTGGCTTTGGACAAGTGGTGCCTTGGACATGCACATGTGGAGCAACACCAAGGTGGGCGCCCTATAGACCCTCTTGTATATATACAACCCATTCTTTAGTTGCTTAGCTCTTTAGTTCCTTTATTTGATCCTTTCTCCTTTGGTGGCCGATACATCTTCCCTTGGTAGAGCAAGCTTGGTGTCCGATCCCCTTTGGTGGAGTCTTGTTCTTCCTCTAGGTGGTGGTCAAACCCTAGAAGGGTCTTACTTCCTTGGTGGGGTGCTTTGGAGCTAAGAGCTTAAAGCTTAGTTCTTGGAGCTTTGGAGCTTTAGGAGCTTGCTTGAGGTGGGTTACATAACTCCTAACCCTAGCTATACTACCTTCTTTTATGTTGCATGTTCATATATGATCTTGATCGGACTTGCATCTTGTTGGATATGTTTCTTGCTCTAGTTTGTACCTTTAATCTTGTTGGACTTAGTGGGTATGATGTTGATAGATGTATGACCTTGGACCTTGTTGGCCGAACCTGTGGATTAGGTTTTCCTTGGGACAATATCCCTTTCTCTCCTTGGTTTTGAGAAGTGAGCTTGAGCTCTAGTGGTGTAGGAAAAACCCCTCTCTTCCTTAGTCATTGAGAGGTGAGTCTATATTCTAGTTGCTTAGGCAATACCCTACTCTCACCATGTATATGAGAGGTGAGCCTTTGGTTGTTGATGACCTAGTTAAGGTTGAAGGGTTGACCGATATGGATGACCTACCTTGATGCCCGATATGTGATGGAGGTTGTGCAATACCCCTCTCTCTTGGTTGTTGAGAGGTGAACCAACTCTCTTGATCTATTAGGGTTTGATGATGGTGATCTTGAGGTTGGTGATGACCAAACCGATATGAACCTTGTGCTTTGCACGATACCCCTCTTCTAGGGCTTTTAGCTTGGATGATATGTTAAGTTGAGTTCTATTGGCTTTGTTTCCCGAGATGGTTTTGGGAGTAGATACCTCTGTTTTGTGCCTTGGGTGACATAGGGCAGTTTTGTGTTGCCCGATATGGTGTTTGGGTGGTGGACCCTAGTTAGGTGCCTTAGTGGTGACCGAGATGTTGTGTTTAACCTAGTTGGACTATAGGTCATCTCGCGGTGCCTTAGTGTCATTTGTTGCAGTGGGCTTGATGGGCGTTATAGTGTTGAGCTTGGGCACCATGACCTTGGCTGATATAGTGAAGATGGCTGCCCGATATGAACCCTAACCCTAATGGGCGATAGGGTCTTGACCGACACATCTAGTTGCCCAATACACCCCCTTGCTGCTTGGATTCATGATACTCTGTAGGATATGCATGCACGATACCCTCTTGGATCAGGTTACATGACACATCACTAGCCCTGGTTGCACGATACCCTTGGTGCATGGGTGCATGACATGGATGTCGATATGTGTGGCTAAGTGCCCTAGCCGTTAGAGTTTTAGTGAGGGATATGATCCTGCCCGCTACCCCTTTGGGTGAGGGATGGTGTTGCGCGCCACATCTCTAGTGAGGGAAGACAATACCTTTGGTGAGGGTTGTGCTTAACCCGGGAAACCCTAGTAGTTACTTTCTTGTACCTTATGGATGATGGGTTATGGATGAAAGGTTGTGACCAATGATGTATGAGGCTATGGTTGTGTAATCCTTAGGGATGTATTCCTTGATAATGATCGTGCTCGTGAGATATTAGGGCATAGTGGATGCTCATGGTTTGATAACAATAATGTAATTGGTTTACAAGATACGTCTTTGTGCTTCAAATAATTATAATCATGGATGTTGATCCAATCATGTACCTTAAACCCTAATAGCATGATAATCATAATATGTTTCCCTAAAGATCTATGTGATTGGTGATTTAAGTTATCTTTCTTGATATGCATACTAACCATGCAGGTGTATCAGATGGATTCATAGCCAGGTAAGAGCTATGAGGTTTATGTGTTTGAATAACCCTGAATGATGATAATCCTTGTTGATGAGATAACATGTATCACCAATATGATGTGAAAGGTATGTTGACTTGATAAAGGCTGAGTGCCTAGTTGAGGTGTTGTCCTTTGATTTTGAGATAAGGGATTTCTATCCCATGCTGATGATGATGCCTTGAGGGGCAGTGACATTCTGTGGTGAGGGATTGAGATCCCACGATATTGTGATAATGATAGTAATAATGTAACTCAATGTTGTTTATGATGTTTACAACTTGGTTGCCTCAACAATCTGCATAAAATATACTAATTAACTACAGTGGAACATTTCATGTAGTTTGCCCTGGCCATAGATCCATCATCGTCGGTAGCTAGTGATGGTGAAATAGGTTTATCCTGCGGGATTACCTGGAGTGCATATTGTTGAATATGTGGGGTTTCTCCTAGCTGAAAATAGGAGGATTAGAGTGCAACTACAGTTGTGAACTCAAGATGTGTAAAAGAGAATGGTGATTAGGCCCATGGCTCAGTGTGAAGGAGCATGAATGCGTTCATGGCTCAGGAGCATGATGAATAGGCATGTGGCTCATGATAAAAAAGGTAGACTACATGAGCTAACCCTGTGGCTGAGGCCACTCAAGTAAGAGATTGCGGTCATGCTTTGGTTTTTGTGCACTAACCACAAAGAGATGCAGTTCGGCTCTCCCAATGACCTTGTATGGCACCGGTTTTGGGCTTTGTAGCCGAAGGTTGAATTTGAGCAGGACGGCTCACTTCCTCATGGCATAATAAATCATAATCTAGCTGTATAGAATATATTACTTAAGGCAAAACACAGAACATTGATTAAGGCCTTGCTTGTATAGTTGATCTAGTTATACCTTGCAACTATTTGTACGATCCTTATATTTTGTGATAAGTTCTTATAAAGCTTATCTTGTCAATCATGTTCCATAAAGAAATATTTGGTTATATGCCTTCTGGATATCTAGTAATATTGTTAATAATATAAGTTCTGCTCAGGATGTTGCTCTTATGATCTGCTAATATCAGATTCTGCTTTACCTGCTTTTCCTGAAGTTTTATAGTTTCGGCAGGGAGTTATGTTTCTCGGTGAGACTGTTTGTCTCACCCTGTTGGTTTACAACCTTTTTAGGTGATCACGCTAGACGTGGTGGTGGTCGTGAGGTTGCGGCCGAGCAACAAGAAGAGCAGTAGGAGGCCAGAGATGGATATGTTGCTATTTTGGTTGTTTTGTAGTAGAGTCCTAGAGTCATCCATGTACTCTCAGGTCCTCGGAGGTGTTTTGACGATTTTTTATGATGTTTAGCTGATGTAGCTTTGTATATCCTGCTGTTGGCCTGATGTGGCCTGTTATGTATGTATCAACAGGTGATGAACTCTTGTGCTGACAGGACAGTTGGCTCCTATAAGCTGTGGACATATGTCAAGGCTTGTAAATATTTATATAACATGTTTCCTCACAGGATGAGGATCTGGATGTAATAGTTTCTTTGTTTATCTACTTTTCGCAATCAGTTTTAATTAACCTATGTTTTCAGTAAAATGTGGTTTATGGTGCTTCCGCACATTTTAGCATGGCATTTGATTGTCTGTGTGATAGCGGGATGTGGTGTTACAGGTTTGTTGCATTTTATATTATTTTCAACAACTTATTTACCTCATGTTAATTTTTTAACTAGATTTACTTCATCCAATGTGCCCCGCTCCCCTTTGATAGTCCTTCTAATGCTTGAGTTGAACTTTCTATCTTTCTCCATATAATGTAAGGGGAAGTCATAAAGTTAACCTTTTGACAAGCTATATTTTGAATTGTTGTTTCTCATTATCCATCACTTTCATCAACACAAATTACATGTCAAAGCTTTCCTTTATCACAAGATTACATTCAACTTATATGAACAGTGCCAATCATGATAATACTCATAATTATTGCATCGTACGTTGCAAATCTTGAATTAGATGACTATCGATGAGTAAGTTACCAACCAAACACATCTACTTGATCTTTTACATCTAGTGCTTCTATATTACTAAGATTCACATACTCATATACCATGGTGACTAGTAATCGATATAACCATTCATGATGTCATCATCCATTCGTCATCATAATCTTCAACTCTAGAGCGATAAAAATGTCATCGTAAGGAAACCCTAGTAATTGCTCAAGCTCGTGCTTGAACTACAAGGGAACAATGAGTTACAGGAGATACATACTCCTCAATTGGATTTTGGTCACATAGTTTCTAATAATTAATAATGTAAATTGAATTATTACTCGATTGATTTCAAACTTTATGAATTGATTAGACTGTCAAGCCTCCAATTATCACAATAATTGGTTAAGGTCGACATGGTATGATCTGATCTGGTTTTATATCCATCCCTGTATGCACACAATTTTGGTTTGAATTGTCCCACTTAATTTTTGTGCCCTCCCCCATCTATGGAGATTTATGCTATGTTTGGTACGCAGTGAATGAAGTGGAAGGGAAGGTAAGGGAGGGGAGGAGAGGGAACACTTATGTTAGTGTGTTTTATCAATATGGGAAGGGAAAGAGAAGGAAAATATAAAAAACAATGTAAATATAAAAAACTCTATAGATGTGGAATGCTGGTGATATAAAACTATTTTATATATAATATTTAAATTTACATAATTATTTACACATATTATTTTACAAAGATGTCTACACAGAGGCACAAACAACAAATAAGATTATCAACATTTTCTGGATGATGAAGCCATACATTTAAAATAAATTCATAAGATGTAGATGAAGGCCGCAAATATTTTTTATTTGTTTATATGTTAGAAGTGTTACAATAAGAGATGTTTAAAATAAAAATAGTAATACGAGTTTTTTATATTCACTATGGTTATAGAAGTAGTTCCTTTATATTTTGTATTTACAAATTATTTTATACATATTATTTGATTAGCTCCCGCTACCATTCACCATATTTTCTTCAATTATGTGCTTTTTATTTTCATGTTTATATAACAATAAAAAAAATCAACTTTCTTAACAAAGAATAATCTTTTTTTTAAGTTGACGATTCATTCTTCTTGTCGTCTGGGTTCGAACTCATGACCTCTCGGTCTTACATCATCACTTTCACCATTGGAATGCCACTTTATTAGCAACAAAGAATAATATTCTAAGTTCCCTTCTAATGTATAAAATTGATTTTAGCTTTATTTTAGTTTATTTATATTTTTTTCACAAAAAATCCTCCAAATTTTATTAAATACTTTCCAATATTTCATGTCCTTCCAAATACGTAATATATATCTGGCATACTATTTTCTGTTCACTTTTTTTTAAGTTCATTGTATTTATAGAGGGCAGTGCAAGCAAATACATGCTTTGCCGATAGTTACATGTCATAATGTTCTAGTGAACATCGCTGAAACCTGACATAGATTATCTGATAAAAGGGAGCATGAAATGAAACAGAAAGCAAAAGTTCATGGGGGAGGCACCCCATAACATGTCTCTTTGAGAAGGTAGCATGTAGAAATAGATGGAAAATAACAAAATGTTGATCAGTGCCAGTTTAAGAAAAAGGTGCATCTATTGTTGTAGCAAACTGATGCCAGTCTCATCATCCACCATAGCCTTCAAATCACAAAGAAAATGGACCTCTGATTCTGACGTAGCATTTTATCGCACTAACAAACTCACTCGAGGTTGAGATCCCTGAGCTTTTTTTTGCTTAGTAAGATCCCCAAGCTTTTACCAAAACCAAAGTGCAATAATACCACCCGTAAGCGGACGGGTCTTATCGCAGTATAGTTAAGGATCGAACCCAAAGGACAACGTTTTTAAAAATCTTTGTTAATCGAATCTCGCTCGAGTTAAGGCTAATATTTAAAACAATTGATAGATTTTTAGGTTAATTAAACTAATAGTAAGAAAGTAAAAGTTGAATTAAAGTTTGGATTTAGATCAATGATATGGAATCGCTGGGATGGTATCGGGTTTCACCACCGTTATGCACACAAACATATTCAATTGCAAACAATCCAGGCAAGATATAACGATCCAAATAGAGCTGTTGCGGAACCCCCCATACGGGCGTTAGGTTCGCGTAAGAATCACCTTAGGCATCAAATGTCTCGTCACCAACCGGATCACTCACTTAGGGCTCTGAAGATACATAAATTCGACAAAGGTTGTGGGCCCCCTATACAGGCGTTGGGCACACATAAGCATCACCTAAGGCTAGATGGCTCGTCCCCTCGTGGATCATACACTTACGACCTCGAACAAATCCCATTCTATTTCTAGTTTGGGAGTCAACCGCATTAATCGATAAGTGAGTAGGTGATAGATCTACAAACTAACATTCGACGATAAACAAAGAAAATACAAAATCCAACTAAGGTTGTGGTCCTCCCTGAGGGATGTTTAGAACACAGAAGCATCATCTTAGGCTAGATGTCTCGTCCCCTCACGGATCATACACTTACGACCTCAAGGAATCCTATCAGAAGTTCTCATCAAGGAGTCGAACATCATAAACCGCCATTCTATCCCACATATATAAGATTTCTCAAAGTAGGAAAGAACAAGATGAAAGCAAGTAGATAATCAACTACGAACATACCAATTAACAATGAAATGGAAGGTTATATACATTGCCATGGAGAGTTTAACAAAATAACATGATTTACATGGGTAGCAGGGCTAGTCCTCGCACCCCAGCGAAAAGGTACTACTCGCTCATGATGCGAGAAACAAGAAGAATAAGAAAGAGAGAGAAATCTACCATGAACTTGGTGTAGAAGGTAGTCACAGCTCGGTGAAGAAGATATGGCCTTCTACGTCGTGTCGGAGCAGATCTGGACGTGAAAGGGAGATGCCAAGACAGACCGGATAGTCTCCCTCGCTCCGTCTTCCTTCTCTCCTTAGCCTCCTTGGTTGCAACACAGGCAGTAGGTGGAATGAAACTAGCATGGATGGCACTGGATTTGGATCGGACCTGTGTACAGGCAGCCTGTCGGCGTCCCAAAACCGATGCCCCCAAAAGGGGACCTTACTGATCCTATTTATAGGCACCAGACTGGTCCTCACATTTTTTGTGTGTTTCCAGTTCAAACGGTTTGGGGATATTTTTGCTCAAACAATTTCATAAAATATCTGTTCCAAACGGTTTGGGTGTTATTGGCTTAAACGGTATTAACATTTCCTTCATTCGGTTTGGCAGCAAAGTGCCTTTTCCATTCAGTCTTTACACAGCAGCAAACGGTCTTCATTTCTTAATGACCCAAACAGTCTTGCATGCTAGAGCAAACGGTCCACATTGCTCATTCGGTCTTCACTGCTTGCTCATTCGGTTTGCATGCTCTCTTGCATGCACATAGATGCCAACTAAATGGTTTGGTTATGTTTTTGCAAACAGTTTTGCTCTATTGATTTGGCACACGGTCTCGTACTTTCAGTAGCGTCAAACGGTTTCAAGTAGATAAAGTCTTGATCAGTCTTGGCTTATCAGCAGATCCAAACGGTCTTCTTGCCGCTCAAACGTCTGAATGCAATTTTATGCAAACAGTTTCATGCAGATTGCTTTTGGCAAACGGTCTTGTGCTAATGACCCAAACGGTCTGCATAGTTCAAACGGTTTTGATCATTCAATCTTCAAACGGTCTTCACGTCGACCTTGGGCTTCATTCATTCTACGTTGGTTTAGCTCACATTATTTCATCCATGCATGCCCATTCAGTTTTGCTTCAGCAAACGGACTGCTGCTCTTCACGATCTGTTGGGTTCATTCGGTCTTCACACGTATCTAGCTCAAATGATCCCTCAGCTTCATTCGGTTTGGTAATACATATGGTTTGCATGCGGCAAACGGTCTTCATCGCTCGATCGTTCAAACAGTCTGAGACCGTGACCTTTCCAAACAGTCTTGTTGACCCAGCTCTAAACGGTCTCGCAGACCGGTTCGAAATGGTCTGAGAGTATTGTGGCCATACAGTCTTCGCAGCTAAATGGTCTTCACGGCTGAACGGTCTTGCGACCTTGGCACCCAAACGGTCTGAAACTGTACGACGTCCAAATAGTTTTGAGGTGGATCTATCCATTCGGTCTTGAGTCTGAATGAATGAAACCAGTTGGTCAAGACTGGATGACCAGATCGTTTGGCGAGACCAAATGGATGAAATCGTATAGTGAGACTGAATGGATGAAACCGTATGGTGAGACCGAATGGATGAAACCGTATGGTGAGACCGAATGGATGAAACTGAATGGTGAGGAAGGTGGGTCCCACTCAAAATGGTTCAATTGTTCAACCTTGCCAAGACCTACATCAAATTAGCATAAATTCAGTTAAAATCATGATAGTTGGACAATTAAGTAATTTTGCACACATCGATATTTAGTAAATGAAATTGAATGTATTGAATCGAATTTGACCCAAGATGGTAATTGAAATTCCTGATGAATATGCATTCATCAAAATACCCCGAACTTAAACGTTGCTCGTCCTCGAGTAACACAAAATATGAAATAACCGCCAAATGAATACTTTCAATTTGTGTGATTGCCTCATCTTCACATCACGATTGTTTTCCTTTTGCTCAGTATGACTCAGTATCTCAACCTCCTGAGACCACTGAACACATCTTACCATATCTTTGTTCCTGAGTTTGCTTTCCAATATCACTTCCTCACTTTTTCCAACAACAAGCATGTCAAAGAGTTTTGTAAGAGTCCAGAGTCGCCCGCAAAACAAAAAGTGTGCATTTGATCTGATATTGGTGTATTTCAAGGTAGTGGAGGCTTTTATTGTGCCTTTAGGTAGAAAAGGGAGTGAAGGGTGATATGGAAAGAAGAAGTAAATCTCTCCTCTATTCGACTCGAGATTTTTATTATTTTTGCAATTTCATTTATTGCATTTTTTGTGTGAATCTCTCATCTACTCGACTTGAGGTTGCATTTCTTTTTGTGAGCGCTTTGGCATCTTTTTGTTTGCAAATATCTCCTCTATTCGACTCGAGATTGTATTTTTTTATGGTTTGCCCCTATTAATTTGCGAGGGGTATGGAAGAAGCGGATATAGAGGGAAGTAGCGTGCCACCCCGAACTTAGGGTTTGACACTATTTTGGCTATATTTGTTTCTTTTTTATGGATGGAGGGGTACGAAGATGATAGAAGAAGTGTAGAAGAGAGTTCAGATCAGAATGCAACTTGATTTAAAATTCCGTGCATCAGGTTGTTCTCTTTATCGTACTCTGCTCAGATAATGACTTGATGAGGATCCAGTGAGGATTCCATGTTATTGTTCCACTAGTCAGTTATGAAACATGATGTGTTTGATCCCTATCCGTCAGACAAACACTTGTCATTTTTGCATAAGTATCATGATGTTAGGATTCATAAGCTTCACAAGATGATTTCAATCAAAAGGCTAGTTTTCAAAATAAGGTCTTTTTGAGGATCTGCTTCGGATAAGGAGGGTATAATGATAAAGGCATAGAAATTGAAAACATGTCAAAATTTCATCAAATATTTGTTCAAATTTCTTTTGAAAACTTAAAAATTTTTGAAATTTTTATTTGAAAATTTAGGTCAAAAAAGTGACGATGAAATCTTTAGATGGGTGAAGGTGGAAAGTTAGAAATTTGCTCATCCTGAGCAAACTCTAAATCTGAGATGGAAGGGAAAGTTCATGCCATTTGGACCACTGGATGTGGTTGCATTCCAATCAGCGTGTTTCCTCAATCTGAAAATCTCAAAGAAAAATATCATTAAGAACTCAAAGTAGCATCTCACGATGCAATTTTTATTTAGTGCAAAATTCTAAAATTTAAAAATAGAATTGAGTAAAATTTCTAATTCAAAGTTAAAATGAATTTTATTTATCAGGTTGCCTCCCGACAAGCGCCTTTGTTTTACGTCGATGGCCCGACTTCATATCTTCAGCTTTAATGTGGTTCCTTTGGATTGGAAATATCTATTGTTGCTTTGGTGCTTATGTCGGCTGTGGTGAAATATCTTTTCAAACGTTGACCATTTTCCATGAATTCACCCGAATTTTCGCTCCATAAAATGAAAGCAACATGTGGGGAGATGTTTTTGACAATGTACGGTCCAGACCAGTGGGAGTGGAGTTTCCCTAGGAATAACTTCAATCTTGAGTTGAACAGCATAACTTGGTCTCCCACTTGTATGTCTTTTCTTTTTAAATGACCATCATGCCAAAGTTTGGTGTGTTCTTTGTAGATTCGTGTATTCTCATAAGCTGTCATCCTGAGTTTGTCCAGCTCTTAGAGTTGTAGAATCCTGGCTTGGCCAGCTTTTTTCATATCAAAATCCAGTTGTTTTATTGCCCACCATGCCTTGTGTTCCAGTTCTACTGGTAGGTGGCAAGCCTTTCCATATATTAACTGAAAAAGTGTAGTCCCAATGGGAGTTTTATAAGCAGTTTGATAGGCCCATAAAGCATCGTTGATTTTCATTGACCAAACCTTTCGATTGCGGCCTACAGTTTTTTCCAGAATAGCCTTTAGTTGACGGTTAGAGACCTCTACATGTCCACTTGTTTGTGGATGGTAGGGTGAGGCTACCTTATGTGTTACACCGTATTTTCTCAGTAAAGATTCAAAGATTCTTTCAAGGAAGTGAGACCCTCCGTCAGATATCACGGTTCATGGCACTTCAAAATGGGGGAAAATAATATCTTTGAATAATTTGATGATGGGTTTGGAATCACTAGTGATGGTTGGTATAGATTCAACCCATTTTGAGACGTAGTCCACCGCCACTAGGACATATGAAAATCCATGAGAAGATGGGAATGGACCCATGTAGTCCACCCCCCACATATCGAATATCTCTACTTCTTACCATAGATTCAGTGGCATCTCATCTCTCTTTGTTATATTGCCAGATCTTTGACATTTGTCACATGATAGGACAAAGTTGTAGGAATCTTTGGATATGGTTGGACAGAAGAATCCACATTGCAAAACCTTCAAGGCAGTCTTTTTAGAGCTCATATGTCCTCCCATTGGTCATAAGTGACATTGTTCCAAAATAAGTTGAGCTTCTTCTTCGGCGATACATCATCTATATAGACCATCAACACATAGTTTGAAAAGGTACGGCTCATCCCAGTAGTACCATTTCACATCATGCATAAATTTCTTCAGTGCATTTCCGGTGCATTGAGGATGAATAACCCCAGCAGCGAGGTAGTTCACAAAATCCGAGTACCACAGTATAACTTCTGAGACCTTCATTAGTTGATCATCCAGAAGGGAATCATTAATCGAAATCTTCTCGGTATCCAGAGTGTGGATGCGACTGAGGTGATCTGCTACCACATTCTTTGTACCCTTTTTATCTCTTATCTCTAAATCGAATTCTTGCAGCAGGAGAATCCATCTAATTAGCCTGGGTTTTGCATCTTTCTTTGCCAGAAGGTAACGAATGGCAGCGTAGTCTATGTAGACAATGACCTTCGAACCGATTAGGTAGGATCTGAACTTGTCAAAGGCATACACGACTGCTAGAAGTTCTTTCTCGGTAGTTGCATAATTCCTCTGGGCTTCATCGAGAGTTTTCGATGCATAATAGATCACATAATGTTTCTTCCCTATATATTGCCCTAAAACAGCACCCACATCATAGTCACTGGCATCACACATAATTTCAAAAGGGTGGTCCCAGTCGGGAGCTCTTATGATGGGTGTTGTTGTGAGAGCATGCTTTAGTGTGTTGAAGCTTTTGACACATTCTTCGTCAAAATTGAATTCAACATCTTTTAGTAACAAATTTGTCATAGGCTTGGTTATCTTTGAAAAGTCCTTTATGAATCTTCTGTAAAATCATGCATGACCTAGGAAAGCATAGACTTCTTTTACATTTGTTGGAATAGAAAATTTATAAATCACTTCAATCTTAGCTTTATCTACTTCAATTCCTCTATTGTTGACCCTATGGTCGAGGACAATGCCTTCCTTTACCATAAAATGGCACTTTTCCCAATTCAGCACAAGTTGTCCTTCTTCACATCATTTGAGGACCAGGGAGAGGTGCTTTAGACATGAATTGAATGAATCTCCGTATACAGAAAAATCATCCATGAAAACTTCCATAATGGTTTCGGTGAGACCGGAAAATATGGCAGCCATGCAATGTTGGAAAGTTGCAGGTGCATTGCAGAGGTCGAACGACATTCTTCTAAATGAGTATGTTCTGAATGGGTAGGTAAAAGTATTTTTCTCTTGGTCGTATGGATGTATGGGTATTTGATAGAATCCAGAGTAACTGTCAAGATAATAGAAATATTCTTGGTGAGCCAACTGTTCCAAAATTTGATCAAGAAAAGGCATCGGGAAATGATCCTTTCTAGTAGCCTTGTTCAACTTTCTGTAATCAATACACATCCTCCACCCTGTGACTGTTCGAGTGGGGATGAGTTCATTATTTTCATTGCGTATTACTGTAGTCCCACCTTTCTCCGGGACAACATGCACATGGCTTACCCATGGTGAATTGGAGATTGGGTAGATAATACATGTCTTGAGTAACTTTATAACTTCAAGGTGGACTACTTCTTTCATATTCTATTTAAGCTTCCTTTGATGTTCAATAGTTGGCTTGTGATCTTCCTCCATGGGGATTTTGTGCATACATAGTGCTTGACTGACCCCAGTGAGATCACTCATTTTGTATCTGATCGTCTTTCTCCTTTCCTTCAGTTCCTTCAAAAGTTTATCTTCTTGTTCTACTGTAAGATCTGAATTTATGATGACAGGACAGACTTTGAGTTCATCTAAAAACACATATTGCAATCCTTTCGGTAGGGGTTTCATCTCAGGAGCTTGTGGTTTTTCACTTGGTTCTTCAGTAACTTCCGCAGCCTTGAGCTCCTCAACCTTGGATTCAAAATCTTCTTCGGTAGTGTCAAGGTCAAGAACCCACTCTTAAACTCATTCACTGATGGAATTATCAGTAGAGGGGTTTGTTAGAGTCACTTCTAAAGGATCATCTTATTCATATCCCTCTTGTGTGAGGAGTGATATTTGTTTGATGCAGTCAATCAGATAAACTTCTTCTTGCATACTTGGTCTTCTCATGCTTTCAAAAAAATTAAATTCGAGTGTTTCCTTACCTAATCTAAGTAGCAAGGTTCCTACTTCAACGTCAATTAGAACTCTTGCGGTGGCAAGGAACGGTCATCCAAAGATGAGAGGATATTTGGCATCCTCCTTTATGTCCATGATGACAAAGTCACACAGAACATAGGAATCTTTTCCCACCTTGACAGGTACATCCTCAATAATTCCTAACTGACGTTTTATCGAACTGTCTGCAAGTTGTATGGTCATGCCAGTTGGAAGAAGTTCAGCAAACCCTAGACTTTTGCAAAGGATGAGTGGCATGATGGAGATGCTAGCACCAAGATATGCTAGTCCTTTTTTGCATGAAGAATCACCGATATGGTAGGAAATCCCAAAAGATCTTAGATCTTTCTGTTTCTTTGGCATCTTACTCTGGATGATATCTGAAGTGGTTTTAGCTAACTTGACTGTCTCATATTCTTCAGTTATATATTTCTTGGTGAGGAGTGACTTTAAGTACTTTGTCCAAGCTGGTATCTCAACCAGCGCATCCAAAAAGGGTATATCAACATGAAGTTTCTTCGTAGCTTCTTTAAACTTATTGAACCGAGTATCCAGCTTTGGTTGCCTTAAACGAGCAGGGAACGGTATATGAGGCTTGTATATAAGAATATCAGGTTCTGGTATTTTAGTTTCTTCATCAATAGGTTTCTCAAGACTTTCCTTATCTGTCTTATCAGCAATTACTAGTTCTTCTGGTTGAGACTCTAGTGTTGTTGAGTCTTGAATGATCACAGGCTCATCCTCATTAGTAACAACCACATGTGTCTTGATAGGAGGATCAGAATAGTCTTTTCCTGACCTAGTGGTTACTGCCTTCAATTGTTCTGGGTGCCTTGGGTTGTTCTCGGGTTGGCCAGCAAAAACCCCAGCTGGTGGCCTAATGCTAGATGCAAGTTGAGCTAGTTGAGATTCAATAGCCTTCTGCTGAGCTTGTTGGTTAGCTATCATAGTTTGCTGAGTTTGCAACTTCTTTTCAATGGTTGATAGTTTGTCATCAAGAGAAACTGGACCTACTTGCTGTCCTTGTTGTTGATAAGGAACTTGGTTAAGACTCTGGTACTGGGAGTTGTTTTGATAGTTATTGAAGTTTCTATTCTGAAAGTTTCCCTTGAAATGTCATTGATTTCCAAAATTCTGTTGTTGATTGTACTGGAATATTGGTGGCCCTCGTGGCTGGTTGTTCGAACCAAATTGATGTGAGTTTACTGCTCCAGAGGGGTTTCCATATTGAAATCCTGGATGATTCCTATTCTGATTCGGATTGTAGTAACTTTGACTAGGGATGGTATTAACAACATTAAGATTTTCCATTTGACCATTATCTCCTTGTCCACAAATGTTGTTTAGAACAACATCGTAAAGAACATTGCATGCTAATGTGGAATGATCAATACTTTTACATGCTTCACAGAATAATGAAGCTGACTTGATCTGTTCTTGTTGTCGAGTGGGCGAACGTCCTCTTCCAATAGCAGTAAGAGATGATTCAATGTGGTCTTGCTTGGCAACTAAGAGTTTTAATGTTTCAACGATGGACTTGAACTCGGGAGTAGCTTCAGCCATAGCTACTTTCAAGACTCCTTTACCTACATATCTTCCCCAATTGGCTTGATTTTCTGCTCCAAGGGTGACGACTCTCCATGCACTGTCATAACTTTGACGCATGAAGTTTCCTCCAGATGAGGAATCTAAGAATCTCTTGATATCATCATCCACACCCCTATAGAAAATTTCAATGAGTTGATTCTTAGGAATTCCATGGTGTGGACACTTGCGTAGAATCTCTTTGTATCTACCCCATGTTTCAACAAGAGTTTCTCCAGGGACTTGAGTGAAATTTGTTATTCGCCCTCTAATTTCATAGGTGAGAGATGGAGGGTAGAACTTTTCTAGAAACACATTTTGGAGTTGTTCCCAGGTGGTGATGGGTATTTCACTTTGTAGTGAATTGTACCAACTTATAGCTCTATCAGAAAGGGAATACTTGAAGATACGAAGTCGAATGGCATCGTCTGTGACTCCATTTTGTTTTGTCATAGCACATAGGTCAATAAATCTCAGAAGATGTTCTTGACTATCTTCACCTTGTTTTCCGTAGAATGGGTTGTTCTGAAGCAGGGTGATCCAATGTGCTCTTATCTCGAAATTAGGAGAATTGATGGGAGGAGGTTGTACTGGATGATGAACATTCGCAGCTTTGGGGATCGAGAATTCTCTAAGGTCCTTTTGTAGTTATGTTGCTTGTGTCGCTGCTTGTGCTACTTGAATTTCTTCTTGAACCGCAGCTCTAGCTTCTTGCATGAATCTTTCTCTCTGTGCATTAAGGGCTTGAGCCGCCCTTTGAACTATCTCCTCTTCTTGAGCCATTCTTGCTTGGTTCTCTCTATTTTGACGGTGGAAGGTTCTGTCGATCTCCGGATCAAAGCTGGCAGCGAGTCCGGAGTTGTTCAGGCGGCGCATGCACTAATCCTCCTAAAAATAGAAGGATTTTGAAATTGAGATCCACAAAGTAGAATCAAAGTCAAGTAGATGATTCATTGTATCAAAAGAAAAACAAAATCCTAGATTAGCCTTAAAAGAACTGAATTTGACCAACTGATTTCGTTGTCCCCGACAACGGCTCCAGAATTTGACGTAGCATTTTATCGCACTAACAAACTCACTCGGGGTTGAGATCCCCGAGCTTTTACCAAAACCAAAGTGCAATAATACCACCCACAAGCGGATGGGTCTTATATTTTGTATTTACAAATAGTAATACAAGTTTTTTATATTCACTATGGTTATAGAAGCAGTTCCTTTAAATTTTGTATTTACAATTTTTTTTATACATAGTATTTGATTAGCTCCCGCTACCATTCACCATATTTTCTTCAATTATGTGCTTTTTATTTTCATGTTTATATAACAATAAACAAATTTCAACTTTCTTAACAAAGAATAATCTTTTTTTTTAAGTTGATGATTCATTCATCCCATCGTCTGGGTTCGAACTCATGACCTCTCGGATTTACATCATCACTTTTACCACTAGAATACCACTTCATTAGCAACAAAGAATAATCTTCTAAGTTCCCTTCTAATGTATAAAATTGATTTTAGCTTTATTTTAGTTTATTTATATTTTTTTCACAAAAAATCCTCCAAATTTTATTAAATACTTTCTAATATTTCATGTCCCTCCAAATAAGTAATATATATCCATCATATTATTTTCTATTCACTTTTTTTTTGAAAAGTTCATTGTATTTATAGAGGGCAGTGCAAGCAAACACCTGCTTTGCTGATAGTTACATGTCATAATGTTCTAGTGAACATCACTGAAACCTTACATAGATTATCTGATAAAAGAGAGCATGAAATGAAACAGAAAGCAAAAGTTCATAGGGGAGGCACCCCATAACATGCCTCTTTGAGAAGGTAGCATGCACAAATAGATGGAAAATAACAAAATGTTGATCAGTTCCGGATGATCAGTGCTAGTTTAAGCAAAAGGTGCATCTATTGTTGCAGCAGACTGATGCCAGTCTCGTCATCCACCATAGCCTTCAAATCACAAAGAAAATGGGCCTCTGATTCTGACGTAGCATTTTATCGCACTAACAAACTCACTCGGGGTTGAGATCCCCGAGCTTTTACCAAAACCAAAGTGCAATAATACCACCCACAAGCGGACGGGTCTTATCACAGTATAGTTAAGGATTGAACCCAAAGGACAACATTTTTAAGAATCTTTGTTAATCGAATCTCGCTCGAGTTAAGGCTAATATTTAAAACCATTGATAGATTCGAGGTTAATTAAACTAATAGCAAGAAAGTAAAAGCTGAATTAAAGTTTGGATTTAGATCAATGATATGGAATCGTTGGGATGGTATCGGGTTTCACCACCGCTACGCACGCAAACACATTCAATTGCAAACAATCCAGGCAAGATATAATGATCCAAATAGAGATGTTGTGGAACCCCCCATATGGGTGTTAGGTTCGCGTAAGCATCACCTTAGGCATTAGATGTCTCGTCACCAACCAGATCACTCACTTACGGCTCCGAAGATACAGAAATTCAACGAAGGTTGTGGGCCCCCTATACAGGCGTTAGGCACAGAGAAGCATCACCGAAGGCTAGATGGCTCATTCCCTCATGGATCATACACTTACGACCTCGAAAAAATCCCATTCTATTTCTAGTTTGAGAGTCAATCACATTAATCGATAAGCGAGTATGTGATATATCTACAAACTAATATTCAATGTTAAACAAAGATGATACAAAATCCAACTAAGGTTGTGGTCCTCCCTAAGGGATTTTTAGACCACAGAAGCGTCATCGTAGGCTAGATGTCTCGTCCCCTCACGGATCATACACTTACGACCTCAAGGAATCTTATCAGAAGTTCTCATAAAGGAATCGAACATTGTAAACTACCATTCTATCCCACATATAGAAGATTTCACAAAGTAGGAAAGAACAAGATGAAAGCAAGCAGATAATCAACTACGAACATACCAATTAACAATGAAATGGAAGGTTATATACATTGTCGTGGAGAGTTTAACAAAAGAGCATGATTTGCATGGGCAGCGGGGCTAGTCCCTGCACCCCAGCGAAAAGGTACTACTCGCTCATAATGCGAGAAACAAGAAGAATAAGAAAGAGAGAGAAATCTGCCATTAACTCGGTGTAGAAGGTAGTCGTCGCTCGGTGAACAAGATACAGCCTTCTACGTCGTGTTGGAGCAGATCTGGACGTGAACAGGAGATCACAAGATAGACCAGACAGTCTCCCTCGCTCCATCTTCCTTCTCTCCTCAGCCTCCTTGGTTGCAGCACGGGTAGTAGGTGGAATGAAACTGGCATGGACGACACTGGATTTGGATCAGACCTGTGTACAGGCAGCCTGTCAGCGTCTCAGAACCGATTCCCCCCAAAAGGGGACCTTACTGGTCCTATTTATAGGCACCAGACTGGTCCTCACATTTTTGGTGTGTTTCCAATCCAAACCATTTGGGGGATATTTTTTCTCAAACGGTTTCATAAAATATCTATTCCAAATAGTTTGGGTGTTATTGACTTAAACGGTCTTAACATTTCCTTCATTCGGTCTGGCAGCAAAGTGCCTTTTCCATTCGGTCTTTACGCAGCAGCAAACAGTCTTCATTTTTTAAGACCCAAACGGTCTTTCATGCTAGAGCAAACGGTCCACGTTGCTCATTCGGTCTTCATTTGCTTACTCATTCGGTTTGCATTGCTGCCATCCATACGGTCTTCATTGTTTATTATTTTTTTTATTCAAATGGTTTGCAAGAGTGAAGCATTCAATCTCGTAGCATTCAGTTTGCTTTTCTAATCAGCAAATGGTCTTCACGTTTGACTGCCCAAACGGTTTGGTAGCAGATGCCTTCATCCAGTCTTCACATATAACTGCCTCCATTCGATCTGCATGCATGGTTCTTTACTAACGGTTTGGTATTGTATGCCTTTTCTATACGATCTCGGTTTGCTAATGATCTGCCTTTTCAATCAGCTCCGCATGCATGTAGCTTGAAACAAACTCCAAACGATTTGATGCAGTTGCTCTCTTGCACGCACATAGATGCCAACTAAATGGTTTGGTTATGTTTGTGCAAACGGTTTTGCTCTATTGCTTTGGCACACGGTCTCGTACTTCCAGCAACGTCAAACGATTTCAAGTGGATAAAGTCTTGATCGGTCTTGGCTTGTCAGCAGATCCAAACGGTCTTCTTGCCGCTCAAACGGTCTTGACGCAATTTTATGCAAACGGTTTCATGCAGATTGCTTTTGGCAAACGGTCTTGTGCTAATGACCCAAACGGTCTGCATAGCTCAAACGGTTTTGATCATTCAATCTTCAAACGGTCTTCACGTCGACCTTGGGCTTCATTCGTTCTGCGTTGGTTTAGCTCACACTGTTTCATGCATGCATGCCCATTCGGTTTTACTTCGACAAACAGACTGCTGTTCTTCACGGTCTGTTGGGTTCATTCGGTCTTCACATGTATCTAGCTCAAACGATCCCTCAGCTTCATTCGGTTTGGTAATCCATACGGTTTGCATGCAGCAAATGATCTTCATCACTCGGTCGTTCAAATAGTCTGAGACCGTGACCTTTCCAAACGGTCTCGCTGACCCAGCTCTAAACGGTCTCACAGATCGGTTCCAAATGGTCTGAGAGTATTGTGGCCATACGGTCTTCATGGCTAAACGGTCTTCGCGGCTGAACGGTCTTACAACCTTGGCGCCCAAATAGTCTGAAACTGTACGACATCCAAATAGTTTTGAGGTGGATCTGTCCATTCGGTCTTGAGTCCGAATGAATGAACTCGGTTGGTCAAGACTGGATGACCAGATCGTTTGGCGAGACCGAATGGATGAAACTGTATAGTGAGACCGAATGGATGAAACCGTATGGCGAGACCGAATGGATGAAACTGAATGGTGAGGAAGTTGGGTCCCACTTAAAATGGTTTGATTGTTCAACCTTGCCAAGACCTGCATCAAATTAATATAAATTCAGTTAAAATCATGATAGTTGGACCAGTTAAGTAATTTTGCACACATTGATATTTAATAAGTGAAATTGAATGTATTGAGTCGAATTTGACCCAAGATGGTAATTGAAATTCCTGATGAATATGCATTCATCAGATTCACCTTCATCTGATTCCTCAGTCTCCTCCTAGTCCTGCATTCATGCACATGGTGAGAATATGAAGATTTGTACATATTTGAGAGATGATGATATGCCTCACTCTTGACACGTTGTTAAAGTATCTATTGTTTCTTTCAATCCAAATGTTCCAAGTAATGGTGACTAAAATATCATCACCACTAAAGGATGTGAATGGTCTGTTTGGTGACAGGTCTAATTGATAGTTAGCTGATGAGAGATCAAGCTAAAAATAACTGAAAAAGTATGAAATTATGTTGAGTGAGAAATAACATTTGAAGAAAATGTGATCCATGATGCGATGATTTTGAGTCGCATTTATAGACTTGTTTGATATGTGTTTTATGCATTTATTAGTCATTTTCATGGTTAATGTTGCATAATTCATCTACTTTGGTCTATGCTACTTCTTTATGTCAAAGTTCCCTTATTTCAGCATTTTGAGTATTAATTATCAAAAGAATACGTTTTGTGCAGACTTATGTGGTTTCGTGTGTTAATTTCAGGAAAAACAGGTATCTGCTATTGTCGATACCATCGACAGTGGTCGATACCATCGACCAGACCACAGGTTGCCATCCGCAAGGACCAGAAGAAAGTCGATACTATCGACAGGGATGTCGATGGTATCGAGATACCATCATGTTGCTGGCGAGAAGTGAGTCGATACTATCGACCCATATGTTGATACCATCGACTAGTGGAGCTTCAGCAATGGTAAAAGGACAAAACTGACGCCTAAGAATGTCGATACCATCGACCCGCGTCGATAGTATCGAGATGGCATCAGACGCAAAGACAAAAGAAAAGAAGAACTGCCGATATCGCGCTAGGTCGATACCATCGACCCGCGTCGATGGTATCGACACCGTCAGATATGAGTTTGCTTCAGATTGATCTTAATCCGACGGCTGTGATTAATTGGTGACCTAACTTGGGAATTATACCTAATGACGGCGCCCAAGAGGGAAGCATCACGTCATTAGCCGCTACACACGTCCTGAGAAGGTGTGGAGAGAAGAACGGAGCCCAGAAGCACGCCCCAGCCGATCTGGACGCCGAAGAAGACGATTTCCACCACCGAAAGGCGGGAGAACGTGTATTCCACGCCAAAGATCGCTTGGATCTTCTCCGTTCAGGGGTTTCACCACTCAATCACGTTTTTCTCCATGTTTCCCTTTTTCTACTCCATGTTTTACTCTGAGATGAACATGCGGGGCTAATCCCCTTTGTCTTTAGGACCGGGAGTAGCCCGAGAATTCATTGTATAACAATTTTATCATAGTAATTCATATCTTATCTCTTAAATCTGTGGTATAATTTTGTTTTCTCAATTATATTGTTATGCTTGATCACCATAATAATAATCTAATGCCCTTAATTACTTTGAAAGAAGAATTAATGGTTGAAAAGAGATGGAATTTATATTAATTGACAAATCTCTTGAACAAGGTGGTGTAAGGTTAATAGTGGATATCGAGAGATCGTTTTTAATGCACCTAGTTTAGGGTATAGGTTACTACGACGGTGGAACCGACCTAGACGTAGGTAGTGAATTGTACCATGACAGTGGGCAATTCTGATTTCATGCCACTACCCGGATACAGAGATAGGATTGAGTGACTGCATAGAATTTAATCCAATGAAAACCCGCGGTGAAACCGCAATCCTAAAGATCTCATTTTGAATTGATTAAACCAAATATTTAATTGATTGCTTCATTTTGTTTCATTTTTATTTTCTTTTAATTTTAACAACAACTCCCAACTATTTAATCGGTCTAGCTGATCGCGAGTAGTTAGTAGGAGTCTTCGATAATTTCACGTATCCCTGAGTTCGACTCGGGCCTCACAAAGGCCTATATTACATTGATGCGTACACTTGCGTTTCTACACACGGTAAATTCGTGTCAAGTTTTTGGCACCGTTGCAGGGGATACGGCAAGTTGTCGGCACTACGAGTGCTACAAGCGGCCACTCTAGGCCACATTTTATTTTTTTTAATCATTTTAAAAATTCATAGTCTATTTTCTAAATATTTGCAATCGTCAAGCACTGTACTGAAATTAAATTTTTCTATTTGCAGGTACTGTGCATGGTGCAGACACGTAGTACCGACTACACACAACAAGCACCAGAGGTTCCACTGATGGGACCTGACGACGACGAAGGCCACAATCAAGACCATTTAGAAGAAACAGATTCAGAATCTGAACAAGAAGAAATGGAAGAGCCGCAGACAATATGGGAGAAGATCAAGGCTTCTTCCTCATCCGCTTCCAAGGGGCCGATCAAGAAGCAGGCGGTTAATATTCCGATATACAAGATTGATCCGGCTTTAATCAACTTGGTGAAGCCGAATGCTTTCCATGGGCTCAAGAATGAAGACCCCGTCGTGCATATAAGTCAATTTGTGGAGAATTGTGATATGATAAAAATAGACAGATTTTCACAAGATGTGCTCTACTTGAAGCTCTTCCCGAGTTCTCTAGTGGGAAATGTGCGAGAGTGGTTACATAACCTGGACGATGAATATGTGGAATCTTGGGACCACATGGTGGAGGTTTTTTTTTGAACGGTTCTTCCCGCCCGAGAAGACTAATGACATGATCAGGAAGATCCACAACTTCACCCAAAAGCAGGAGAGACCTACTCTGAGACCTGGGAAAGGTTTCAGATCATGCTCAGGCGGTGCCCGCATCACGGGCATGACAAGGAGACACAGGTCAAGATCTTCTATTTTGCTCTCTCCGAGCATGATAGAAGCAACCTCGATTCAGCCGGCTCAGGATTCTTCTTGAACAACACAGATACCATGTGTTGGGAAATCCTAAAGAACATGGCCAAGAAGCAATCGTGGGGTGAAAGAGACACTGTGGAGCATGTTTGGGTGGCAGGGGAATCTAAAGCAATCAAAGAGTTGAATGAGAAGATGGATCTTCTCGCGAAGAAACTGCTTGCAAAGGAGGATACTGAGTCCGAGGAAGAGGCTCAAGTTAAATTCATGAGGCAGCAGCAAGGCTACAGGAATAATGACTATTCATTGAGGAAAGACAAGAAGTTCTCCTGGAAGGATCCAAACAACTTCTTGCAAGATCCAGATGCAAAGCCCCAGCCGATAGCGGAGGATAAGAGCACAGAGCTGCTCAATCAGGTGATAAAGCAAAATCAAGAACTCATGACTACTTTCGGCCAGTAAATAAAGCAACAAGGGGAGTTTATGAACCAATTTGGGCAGACACTGCAGAGCCATGGGGCTCAAATGAGGACAATAAAGACGTCCATGGCACAAATGGCAGCGGAGATAGCCAATTTGAAGAAGTCGGCGCACCCAGGTTTTCTGGGTAATACTAATGTTCCAGGAGGAAACCAGCAGGCGAAGACCATCTTGCTAAGAAGTGGTAAGAAACTGTTAAACCCCAGAGTCGATGAACCAAGCAAACCCCAAGCAAAATTTGAAGGTGAGGCCACTGAGGAGCTGCCCATACCGGTCGCGAAACCAGTTGCGGACATAGCAGCGAATGCTACTGATAATCCTATTTCAGAGGAGGAGGAGGAGGAGCCTCAGAGAAGGACACCTTATGTGCCACCGCATCAAAGGGCACAGGCTGTCCCGGTCCCATATCCGAACAGTGCTAAGGCAAGGAAAGTGGATGCTCAATTTAAAAAGTTTCTAGATAGTTTTAGAAAGCTTTCAGTCAACATCCCTTTATTGGAAGCTATTGAGAAAATCCCTTCTTACGGGAAATTTCTGAAAGACATCATCACCAAGAAGAGAAAAAATCCAGACACAGAGGTTGTTGTGCTTAAGGAGCAGGTGAGTGCCTTCATCATGGGCACATTGCCACCAAAGAGGCAAGATCCGGGCTGTTTCAACATCTCATGTTACATTGGGAAAGTTAAGTTTGGTGAAGCACTATGTGACTCAGGGGCAAGCATTAACTTGATGCCTCTCTCTACATTCAAGAAGCTGGGATTAAAAGAGTCACGGCCGAGCAACATGACAATCTAGTTGGCAGACAATTCAGTGGTAAAGCCATATGGGATTTGTGAAGATGTGCTAGTGAAAGTGGATCGATTTGTATTTCCAGCAGATTTTGTCGTCATGGAGATGCAAGATGAACAAGGCAATGAGCTACTGCTCGGACGACCCTTCCAAGATACAACCAGCATGATACTTGAGATGGGGAGAGGTCGTTTGACCTTAGGTATAGGCGATGACCGATTTGAGATGGTCATGCCTTCCAGCGCCACTTCACCTAAATCCAAGGAGCAATGCCACATGGTAAAACATTTTGAGCATAATATATCACTTTGTCTAGGGAAGCCATTTTTAGATATGGCCCATGTAATGACCAAGGTGGAAAAAGGGATTTTGGCTGTGGACATCATGGAGCATACCAAGGTGGTATCTCTTTGCAAGGCTGTAGGTTTTCCGAACGATGAGGATGAGGACATTCCTCCCTCTACTGAGGATGAGGCTATAGAAAATTCAGTTTTTGATGCATATCCGGAATTACCACTTGAGGCATGTTTAGTCAATATCACTCATGATTGGATGAGAAGAAAATCCCTGAAGGAGTGCACCAAGATGCTTCAGATGTTGTCGTGCTTCTATGCGAGGTACTATGAGGATTTAGGCGAACTACCACCTCCGCTTCAATCATCCTTAATCAGCCCGCTGGAATTGGAGTTGAAGCCGCTGCCACCGCACCTCAAGTACACATTTCTAGCTGAGAAAGAAAAGTTGTTTGTGATTATTTCTGCTTATCTGAGTGCTGAGGAGGAGGACCAGTTGTTGATAGTGCTGAAGAACCACCAGGGAGCATTTGGGTGGTCTGTTGTAGATATCCAGGGGATTTCCCCTACTTTGTGTCAGCATAAGATTCGACTCGAGGATGGAGCCAAGCCGGTGATTCAACTGCAACGTTGACTGAATCCGAGCATGATGGATGTTGTGAAGAAGGAGGTGATTAAGCTTCTTTCCACAGGTATCATCTATGCAATTTCTGACTCGACATGGGTGAGTCCCACGCAGGTAGTCCCTAAAAAGGGGGGATTAACTGTTACTCATAATCTCTTAAATGAACTTGTCACCACCCGCTTGGTAACCGGGTGGCGAGTTTGTATAGATTACTGACGACTGAATGTCGCTACGCTAAAGGATCATTTTCCTCTTCTGTTTATTGATCAAATTCTAAAGCGCTTAGCTGGCCGATCACATTTTTGTTTTCTGGATGGGTATTCGGGGTACAATCAGATTTCGATTGATCCTAAGGACCAAGAGAAGTCCACCTTCACTTGTCCCTATGGAACGTTTGCGTACCGCCGCATGCCCTTTGTATTATATAATGCATCAGCGACCTTTCAGCGTTGTATGCTCGCCATTTTTTCTGATATGGTAGAACGCTGTCTAGAAGTCTTTATGGATGATTTCTCAATTTATGGTGCATCTTTTGATGAATGCCTTTACAATCTAGATAAGGTGTTACAACGTTGCGAGGACACACATTTGGTCCTCAACTGGGAAAAATGTCATATGATGGTGAGTGAAGGACTAGTGCTAGGACATAAAGTGTCTAGCAAAGGTTTGGAGGTAGATCCGGTAAAAATTGAGGTAATTTCCAAATTGCCCCCACCAAATTCGGTAAAAGGGATAAGAAGTTTCTTAGGTCACGTCGGTTTCTATCGTCATTTTATAAAAGATTTTTCAAAAATCGCCAAACCTTTATCCGAGCTTCTAGAAAAGGATGTTGTTTTTTATTTCAATGAAAAATGTTTACATGCGTTCAACGTGCTTAAGGAGAAATTAATTTCCGCACCGGTTGTGCAAACACCGGATTGGACCAAGCCGTTTGAACTCATGTGTGATGCATCCGATTTTGCCGTTGGAGCTGTGTTGGGACAGCGGGTGGACAATAAACCCACTGTGATTTTTTATGCCTCTAAGACTTTGAACGATGCCCAACTAAATTACACGACTACCGAAAAAGAATTGCTTGTCGTTGTTTTCACTTTTGAAAAATTTCGGCAATATCTAGTTGGATCGAAAGTCGTAGTTTGGACTGACCATGCCGCTATTAAGTATTTGATGGAGAAAAAAGATGCCAAACCTATATTGATTAGGTGGATCTTGCTTTTACAAGAATTTGATATCAAAATCAAAGACAAGGCGGGGATTTAAAATGTTGTAGCAGATCATTTGTCTAGGTTAGAGAGGGTAGATGAAAAAGATTTACACATACCCATTACCGAGACATTTCCGGATGAACAGCTTTTGAAAATGAATTCTAAAGATCTGTGGTTTTCATATATTGTGAACTATCTTGCTTGCAGGATCATCCCGGATGATTGGATGTATCAAGAGAAGAAGAAATTCTTCCATTCTTTACGATATTATTTTTGGGATGACCCTATTCTCTTAAAGCAATGCAGGGATGGTGTCCTACGCAGGTGTGTACCTGAGGTGGAATACGAGAGTGTTCTTCGTCATTGCCACACACTACCGACGGGAAAACACCATGCAAGCTCTCGTACGGCAGCCAAAGTACTGGAAAGTGGCCTATACTGGCCTACCTTGTTTCGGGACGCTTATGAGTTCATGAGGCAATGTGATTCCTGCCAAAGGGTGGGTAACATTTCAAAGAGACAAGAGATGCCCCTAAATGTTTTCCAGGAGGTTGAGGTATTTGATTTATGGGGTATAGATTTTATGGGACCCTTTGTGTCCTCAAATTCTAATTTATATATCCTTTTAGCTGTTGACTATGTGTCAAAGTGGGTGGAGGCAATACCTACAAGAACTAATGATTCCACTGTAGTGTGCAGGTTCGTTAAGGAAAATATCTTCTGCAGGTTTAGTGTGCCCCGAATGATCATTAGTGATGGGGGTATGCACTTCTGGAATCAAAAGTTCTTGGCATTATTGAGAAAATACGGGGTCAAACATAACATTGGTACCTCGTATCACCCGCAAACTCAAGGACAAGTGGAGGTCTCCAATCGAGAAATTAAAAAGATCTTGGAGCGTACTGTGGCTTCCATGAGGAAGAATTGGAGTGCCTTACTACCAGATGCGTTGTGGGCATACAGGACGGCATACAAGACACCTATAGGCACCATGCCTTTTAGGTTGGTGTATGGTCAGGCTTGTCACTTACCGGTGGAGTTAGAGCACAAAGCACATAGGCACTGAGGAAGCTCAACTTGAGTTATGATGAAGCAGGGAAGAAGAGATTACTTGAACTAAATGAACTGGATGAGCTGTGAATGAATGCATATGAGAACTCTCGGATCTACAAGGAGCGTACAAAGTTGATCCACGATCTCCACATTCAGATGCACACCTTCAAGAAAGGAGATCGTGTGCTTTTATTCAATTAGAGGCTGAAGTTGCATCTCGGGAAGCTAAAATCCTGATGGAGTGGACCATTCACAGTGGAAGAGGTCAGACCACATGGTGCAATCATGGTGCGCGATGGCAAGACTACATTTTTGGTCAATGGACAAAGGTTGAAGTTGTATTTTGGTGAAGATTACACGAGGAAGGTGAATGAGGTCAAACTCATTTCACTTTCGGATGCATGACGTTCTTCAAGTCGTCTAGCCTAAGACGTTAAATAAGGGCGCTTGTGTAAAGACATAGTCTCTACTATTAAACATGATAAACAAATCATCAATTGGATAGAAGCGGAGATATAAATCTTGACTTAATTCAAAATGTATAAAGAGTACATTACAAAATTTTCCCAAATGGGAGTACAACTTTATACAAGCAACTACAAGGATCTAGGTAGAGGAAGACTTAGACTAATACAACATTGTCTCCAAACCAAACAACTATATAGCATATTTAAAGGCAACTATGATCATGCATGCTAAATATTCTTTTTCTTCTTCTCCTATCCTTAGCCTTGGGTCCACCAAGCTTCCATTGCGCACTCTGATCCTAACCTGGATGGTTGGGGTCATCCAGCAAGAGAGAGATAAAAGGTATGTGTTAAAAACAGGATAAAGGCAAATAATAAGCTAAGCAAAATTATTCCATTAAGGGATTTCAAGAGGAGAGAGACCAATGAGTAAATAAGAATTTAGAAAACTGCCACATTTTAATATCAACAAATATCACCATTGCATGAATATAAATTATGACTCAACGTCCTCTCAATGTAGGGTGAGGCACCTACCGGACCTCACCAATGGCAGGGGACTAAAACCCCAGTGCCTAAAAAGTGGCAGGGGGACTAAAACCCCAGTGTCCAATATATATAAAATGGCATGGGGACTAAAACCCCAGTGCCCGGCAGGGGGACTAAAACCCCAGTGCCCTGTGGGTTGTTTGTACTCATGTACACTACATTGTCAATTGGCCAATAACTATATCATGCATAATATTCACTTGGCAGTAGAGTGAAAAGTAGAACAAAATAACATCATAGCATTGGGAATAAAACCCAAGAATAACCAAATAGGCCATCATAGGCCACAATAATATCCAAGAACTCCAAGAAGTAAATGAGTCAACAAGAAATAACACTATACAATGCTTCCAAATATTTCAAAAGGATGAGCCACATAGGCAATAACAAGATTAAGCATTTCCAAGTAAAGGAGGCAACATATAGCAAGTTTCACATTATTCAAATGAATGAGCCACAATGGCATTAGAAGCATAAAATAAGTAAAGAGCCAATAAATGCAATTAGAAGGATAACAAGGCTAGCACAATAATGACTGTGGGGTCGGAAAAGACCCAACTGAAGGATAGGTAGTTTGCACAATAAACATTCACATTCATCTTTGATAGGGTTCATATGATATGATTCACATACATAGGAGCCACATACTAGAATAGGGTGCACATACATAATAGGTGTCACATACATAAAATAGGCTTCACATACCTGTTTTATTTAATTACCATAACATTCACCAAGTTGATTGCAAACCATCCACATATCCTAGTTACATAATTACACATGTATTAATATATATAAAAACATAAATTATAGGAAAAACCCTAATTTTACAAAACCACGATTTAGGGTTCAAAACCAAGCCCAAAAGATTAGTCATATTCTCCTGAATAAGAAAATATATTTTATTTTACAAATTGGAGTTAAAATGGATTAATTAGGTATTTTAGAACATTTTATACACTTAAAAGGTATTCAAAGCAAAATTCGAAAAAGGAATCATAATTGGGACTCAAAAACAATAAAATCAGGTTCTACATGAAAAATCCTTTCCATTGACTATTTATTTGCATTTTTCTGACAATGGATCGATTTACTATGAATTAAGTAAAATCGACCAATCAGGATGCAGGAAAACTATAGCGTGACATGTATTTAAATGAAAATAGAATTCGATGTAAATAGAAAGTGAAAAGACTAAACTACCCCTGCTCGTTAAATTAAAACGATTAAAACGATGAGGGCAGATCAGTCATTTAGGACCAGCGATCATTTGCAAGCGAGAAACAAAACAGGACAGCGATTTACACAATTACCCATGCTCGTTTAATTGGTTAATTATGGGCGCAGGGGCTCCCTGGTCATTGCATGACCAGGTTTGCTCTTCTTCGAGCCATGGCACTGGAGTAGCAACTGGAGCTCGGGCTCCATTGCTCCAGCTCGCAACCCGGCTTTTGGGAATGACCAGCTCTAGCGGATGAGCCGACCATCTACGTCGTTCACAGGCGAAGGCAACAGAACAATCACGAGGACTCGCATGTCCAGAAAGCTCCCGGAGACAGGGAGTAAAGCAGGAGAATAGAGGAAAGGAAAATCGGGGTCAAAACGGCGAGAAAACCTCAGGTAAAGCTTCCACCGCGATCGTGGAGTCAAGGCGAGGTCAACCCACCCCTTTCTGCAGGCGGAGGAGCATCAGAACCGGATATGGGTCGGCGCCGGCGGAGGTCAGAGCAAGAGTCTATAGGACCCGTTGATCAGAGCCATCGCAAAACAAACGAAGAGTTGGAAGGAGTAGAGGGTAGGTCGGTGATGCTTACTAGTCAGGTAATTGTGATGAGGTGGCCGGAGGAGAGAACATCAAGCCAAGGTCGCCAGAGATCCACCTTGAGTAGGTCGGGGTGACTGAGGGAAGATGAGAAGAAATTAAAAGAGGAGGAAGAAGGCTCAAAGCCCGGGGGTGCTCCACGACCTCTTAAGTAGGCGAGGGAGGAGCTGCGGCTCCCTCTATAGCTCCTTGGTGGAGAGGAGGGGAAGAGCCCTAATGGGCGTTTCATGTACAGAGCGAGAGAGACGACGAGTGGGTGCTCATTTGAACCGGATCGTCAAGACGAAGCCAACATACAAGAAATCGTGTGAAATGCTTAACCACAGAGAGAGAACGAGATCAGGAGCTCGGCGGTCGAGTCTGTTCCTATACTCGCGGACAACCTGAGCTAGGAGACAACTGCTCGTCCGTTAGATCAGTTGGGCAGCGGATCCCGGCCGTTGGATCGCGCGCAGGCCCAAAAGGGGGTGTGTGACAAGTAAAATGAACCAAACCATAGCGTTACACATGAAATCAATGAGATCGATTAAAATCCCTAGTTAAACCATATTAAAAGCTCATAAAAAGGATTTGAAGGGTCAAATGAAGTCCAAATGACACCAAATTTGGACCACATGCTCATATTAACATTTAAAACGATGCTATATAATTATATTTCGTATTTATGCCCAATAAGGCCCTCAATTAATATATTGTTCATTAAAGTGTATTTTAACACATTAAAAGATGTGAATTATTATGGAATTACTATATTAATGCAATTAGTGAGTCAAATTCGAGGTGATAGCTATATATGAATATTAATAGGAAAATATCATCCTTTAAATATGTTTTGACACATTTATCATCAAATTGGAGGAGAGAGAAAGTAAAGAGGTTAATATACTCATAATTAATTCAAATGTTTATTATTATTAATATATTTATCCAAAAATCTACAAATTAATATTATCTACTTATATCCATACTTAATGATCAAATTACATTATTAACCCTAACTTATCTACTAAATTGGGTTATTTGTGCAAACACCCCTCCATTCACATAAATGAGGGTAAACAGTGATTTCAACATCAAATTATGCCCAAATTGCACAAGGGGTCCAAAAAGAATATAAAACAAGGGACATTTATGAAAAAGGTCCAAATGGACTCAAAGGCAAAGAAAAGCTCAAAAGTGGGTAAATTGCAGGGAAGACCCTGAATTTCAGTATGTTACAGCTTGTTGGGAGGCAACCCAACCATTGGTACTTTAGTTTAGTTCCTTTACATTTGTAGTTTGATTTGTTTTAACTTAGTTTTTAGTGTAAAAAAGATATTGTGATCGTTTGCTCATTGTGCAGGACTGAGTCAAAGTCGATACCATCGACCCTTGCGTCGATGGTATCGACCATGGTACAGGTTGGCAATTGCAGAAATCGCATTGCATCGATACTATCGACGGCCTCGTCGATAGTATTGACACACCAACAGGTTGATCGTCAAGTCAAGGTAGATAGTATCGACATGCCAGTCGGTACCATCGAGATCTCTGGAGATATTCAGAATAAATTGTCTCAGTAAAGTCGATACCATCGATGGGCCTGTCGATGGTATCGACACATTCACACATAGAAGGCGACAGCCGAGTCTCGCAAGGGTTTGCCCTAATCAGAGAGTCGATATTATCGACTCGCGTCGATAGTATCGACGTGCCACGTCAACAATCTGCGAGGAAAGATCTACGGTGATCGCAGCAACTAGGAAGTCGATCCGGGGGACGAGTCGATACCATCGACTCGCGTCGATAGTATCGACGTGTCAGCAATCCGGGCCCCGCAGATCCAGCCATCGACGACTGTCGATACTCGCAGCAGTACGGATTGTGCTACCTGTGTCGATACCATCGACTCGCGTCGATGGTATCGACGGGTATGCAGCAGCGCCGGCCACAACTATATATGAGAAGGATTTGCATCAGATGACATCACAACTCCAGAGCAATCCTCCTCCACCTGTGCCGAGCGTATTACAGAGTGATCCGAGCCCGATGATGAGTAACACCGAGCACGTTCTTCATCGAGCGGAGATTCCTTTCTCCGATCTTCACCGAGCTCTCTCTCTCTATTCCTCTTTCTGTCGCGATCATGGTGCATATTGTTGGTGCATCGTCGTCACGCGCCGACCCGATGGAAATCCCAGAATTCGTGCCACCACCTACCGCATCGATTCCACGGCCATGGTTGATTCATCCATCCGCGGAGGTCAAGAAGATATACGAGGAGATCTTAAAGAGAAAGATCGAGCCGACCCGTTATGTTGACTGGGAAACCATCCGCAATTTGGGGTTCGAAGCCAACCTCGACTATGTTCTGAAGGGGCAGGCGCACCACACGGGCCGAATGGCCGATGAGCTGGAGTACCATGCCGATGGCCAGCCATTCTTCGGTGAGTGGCCTACTTACAAGGAGCTGGTGGCTGAGTTTATGGCATCGTTGGACGTCTGCGTTGTACCCAACGACGTCATAGCCACTGACCGCGAGTGGATCAAGGGTCGGGTGTCTTTCCGGCTGTACAATCATGACTACAATCTCACGCTCGAGCAGTTCAATGAGATATACAACTAGAATCATGGGTGACACGACTACTGGCGGCCGGACAACCGTACCGACTACGACATGATCTTCGCCGAGCTTGTGACGGTGCCGCCGGGCAAATCAGTGAGTTACCACAATGCTGCGGTAGCCGACTTTGAGCATCCATTTGTCCGGATACTTCACCGGATGTTGAGTTCTACGTTGTTTTCTAGGGGTGATCTGGCTCTCAACAAGTTTCAGGAGACAGACCTATTTTTCTTGTATAAACTCCTGAAGCGCCAAGAATGCAACTGGGGAGCTTTCTTTTTGCAGCGGGTTTTGGCGGTGAAGAGGAGTACACAGAAAGCTCCAATTCATTTTGGTGGGCTAATAACCAAGCTGGCCTCCTACCTTGGGTTGAATTTCCAGCAGCTTACTCCTCTTTCCAACAGGAGCAAGGTGAACTTGCAACATCTGCACCGCTCCAACCTCATCCTTCTTCGAGATGGCTTGGCGTATGCACACTGCCACGTCAACCAAGCTTACCAAGAATGCTCGCTTCCCAATCCTGTCTTCAATATCGAAGGGTTGCAAAACTTCCGATGGCCTATCATAGCCATTGTTGACTCCGATGAAGACGACGACAACGATGACGACAAAAACAATGATGATGCGGCTGAAGAGGAAGAGGAGGCCTACACCCCTCTTTGGGCACGAGTGGCACCACGGAAGCATCCTCGCATGCATCCGGGTGCGTCTTCATCTTCACAGCCACCGCCACCACCACTGCCCTTGCATCCAAGCAAGGATGTCTATTCGATGCAGGGCATGTATGCTATGATGCATGAGATACAGCAGACGCAGCAGCATCGCACGACTATGTATACCGGTATTCAGGGGACTACCACCCGGCTACTGGATAATAAAAGGGCAATCTTTGAGAATGAGCGTCTTCTCCTCGACAACCAACAACAGATTCATGATCGGTTGCATAGGATGGAGATGCAACAGCATCCCTTTTACGATCACTATTGGATCCAAAACTACTTTGGAGGCTATCCACAACCTCCACCTAGGGCCCAATTTGATCCGAGCTTCCAGGGGGAGTACCCATCTTGGGACCCCACGGCTCCACAGTACTCGCCTCTGCCTGAAGAGTAAATCAGTATCTCTGTTCCAACCTTTAAGATTGTTTTTGACTATGAGGCCATAGTCAAATTCAAGCTTAGGGGGGGTAGTTGGAACAACTCTATCTTTTCTTTTCTCTATTTTTAGTGTTATTGCTTTTGTTCTTGTCATTTGTTTCTTGCAATCTTAGTTGTTTGTAGGATCCACATTCTATCTAGTGTAATCGTGGATGTCTTAAGTCTTGTGTCATCTCAGTTGCATGTACATGGGAATTAAGGGGAAATTAAAAAATTTTGAGTGTTCACAAGCTTGAGTGTTGTTCAACTTTGATCACTTAACTTAAGAAAATGATTGGTTTTGTCAACTTTAAAATAGAAAATCACAACTGTACATTCCTAATGATTCATAAAAGTGGACGGAATTGGTTGTTTGAGCCTAAACTGACCAAATGATAATGAGACTCTAATTTGAAGTAAGAGAGAGAAACTTCTTAACTACTACATAGGTCAGTAAGGAGGGACACATAATACTTTTCAAAGGTTCATTCAATTAGTCTTTTGATCTTTCCACCTCATTGCTTTTCACAATCCACCATAAGATTTGGAAGTAAAGTACAGTTTTAACCTTTTTGATTGCATGTCATGTAGATATGACTTGCATTGCAACCACTTACATATATTTTTAATGAAAAATAAAAAAAATATAGAACAGTTATACATGCACATTACCCTCAGGTGCATGTCATTTAGTTACATTCATAACTTTATGCATAGAGTACATCATGTACCTCATTTCCTCTTTAATGGTGAATTTAATTGTTCCATACCTTCTAAATAGTTCAACTATTCGAGTTATGCAGAAAAAGTAAGCCCAATAAAGTATTCATTGTCAATTGTGGATATAAGGGCTTTAGAAAAAAAAAAGAAAAAAAATCTGAAAAAAAATGAAATTGAAAAGAAAAAAAAAAGAAAGTTATTTAGAAGCAAGTAGAATAAGAAGGAGAAAGGAGCATAATCTCACCTGCATTTTAAAGATGAGTGAGTACATGATGTAGCTCAATTAGATATCCATCTCATTTTGAAATGGGATGTTAGTACATGCATCATTCTACCCAATCTTAGGCATTAGGGCATTTTTCATGTGCATTTGCATCATTTATGGAATTTTTGTTTTATGCATGTTGAAATCGTATAATGCTTCCACTTCTTTCATTAGCCACCCATTCCATTCACTCATTGCTCGGATTGGTAGGCCATCGTGATTTTCTCCTCACTTGTGAATATCACGAGAACTGCTTCCATGTAGATGGTAGTTAGGGCGAGCAACGTAGTATAGGAGATCACAAAATGCACTAAGTCTGGACCGGCGAATTCTATTATGTTAACTGCCTTATGTGATAATGTTCATCAGTTTTGAGGTAGACATCTTTTATGGATGATTATTGTCGCCTTTAGGGTAGTTATCATTCTGTGGTTAGCGAGGGCCGGTATGCGGATGTCCGGTGGGAGTCATATGGGATGTTTGTTGTGATGCTTTATTCTTTAGTTGACTCTGGCAATTCTATTCTAAGGTTTAGTTGCTCGAGGGCGAGCAATGTTCAAGCTTAGGGGAGTTTGATGCGATGATTTTGAGTCGCATTTATAGACTTGTTTGATATGTGTTTTATCCATTTATTAGTCATTTTCATGGTTAATGTTGCATAATTCATCTACTTTGGTCTATGCTACTTCTTTATGTCAAAGTTCCCTTATTTCAGCATTTTGATTATTAATTATCAAAAGAATACGTTTTGTATATACTTATGTGGTTTCGTGTGTTAATTTCAAGAAAAACAAGTATCTGCTACTGTCGATACCATCGACAGTGGTCGATACCATCGACCAGACCACAGGTTGCCAGCCGCAAGGACCAAAAGAAAGTCGATACTATCGACAGGGATGTCGATGGTATCGAGATACCATCAGGTTGCTGGCGAGAAGTGAGTCGATACTATCGACCCATATGTCGATACCATCGACTAGTGGAGCTTCAGCGACGGTAAAAGGACAAAACTGACGCCTAAGAATGTCGATACCATCGACCCGCATCGATGGTATCGAGATGGCATCAGGCGCAAAGACAAAAGAAAAGAAGAACTGCCGATATCGTGCTAGGTCGATACCATCGACCCGCGTCGATGGTATCGACACCGTCAGATATGAGTTTGCTTCAGATTGATCTTAATCTGACGGCTGTGATTAATTGGCGACCTAACTCGGGAATTATACCTAATGACGGCACCCAAGAGGGAAGCATCATGTCATTAGCCACTGCACACGTCCCAAGAAAGTGTGGAGAGAAGAACGGAGCCCAGAAGCACGCCCCAGCCGATCTGGACGCCGAAGAAGACGATTTCCACCACCGAAAGGCGAGAGAACGTGTATTCCACGCCAAGGATCGCTTGGATCTTCTCCGTTCAGGGGTTTCACCACTCAATCACGTTTTTCTCCATGTTTCCCTTTTTCTACTCCACGTTTTACTCTAAGATGAACATGCGGGGCTAATCCCCTTTGTCTTTAGGACCGAAAGTAGCCCAGGAATTCATTGTATGACAATTTTATGATAGTAATTTATATCTTATCTCTTAAATCTGTGGTATAATTTCGTTTTCTCAATTATATTGTTATGCTTGATCACCATAATAATAATCTAATGCCCTTAATTACTTTGAAAGAAGAATTAATGGTTGAAAAGAGACGGAATTTACATTAATTGACAAATCCCTTGAACAAGGTGGTGTAAGGTTAATGGTGGATATCGAGAGATCATTTTTAATGCACCTAGTTTAGGGTATAGGTTACTACGACGGTGGAACTGACCTAGACGTAGGTAGTGAATTGTACCACGACAGTGGGCAATTCTGATTTCAGGCCACTACCCGGATAGAGAGATAGGATTGAGTGACTGCATAGAATTTAATACAATGAAAACCCGCAGTGAAACCACGATCCTAAAGATCTCATTTTGAATTGATTAAACCAAACATTTAATCGATTGCTTCATTTTGTTTCATTTTTATTTTATTTTAATTTTAACAACAACTCTCAACTATTTAATTGGTCTAGCTAATCGCGAGTAGTTAGTAGGAGTCTCCGACAATTTCACATATCCCTGAGTTCGACTTGGGCCTCACAAAGGCCTATATTACATTGACGCGTACACTTGCGTTTCTACGCACGGTAAATTCGTGTCAATCCACCATATCCAAGTTGCTATGACATAAAGAGCATCTGGAGGGACCAATGAAACCTCTCCTAAAGAGGTTTTGATTAGTTAACAGCTTATTGGGTAAAAGAAGCCAGAAGAAAATTTTGTGTTTTTGTTGCCATTTTTGTTTCCAGATTTTGGCGGTGGGGGGGTGAAATACCTCTGTAGGAAAGGTAAGTGTAAGCTTTCTTAACTGAGTATGTATTGCCCCGTTTCCATGTGGTGTTGTTTGATGAATTATGTTCCAGGTTTTGGATCATGGTTGCAAGGCTTTCTGGTTGGAGATGTAAAAGAATGCATCTTTTGAGTGCATTTGATTTGTTGCTTGTTAAAAGGCTTAGAGCTTTGGCTGTATTAATTTTGGTGAGGTTGTTGGGTATGGACTAGTTTGTGTGTAGATTTAGGATTGAGCTATTTTTGAACCATGGGTATTTCCAAAAGGAGATTTTTAGGTGTGAGTGTGGGGGGGTGTTTATGATCTGGATGATTTTTTGAATATTTTTGTTTATGTATTTCTAAAGGGGTGAGGCAATTTTTTTGGAAACCATGTGCCAAGGAGGGGAATTTTGATAGTATTTAAGGTTAATTATATTGGTTCATATTTTTCTCTTATTTTTGGTTAAGCAGTTGATGGTTTTGGTGATAAAGCAGAAAGTATGGGTGTCTAAGTTGAGAATGCCCCAACCACCTTGATCAATTGGGGCTGAAATGGTGTCCCAGTTAACAAGGTGGTAGTCGTTACCAGAATTTGTGTCAGAAAGATGGTTGTTCCAAAGGAATTTTCTCTAAGTTTTATCTATTAGATTTCTAGTCTTAGATGGGAGGGGGATGCAACTAAGGTAATGAGTGGTGATTAGTGTGATGACATTGTTTAGGAGTGTAAGTCGTCCAACAATATTTAGGGAGTTATTTGTCCAGGATAAAAGTCTCCTATTTATTTTGTCTAAGATGGGAGTCCATGTGGAGTGTGTGATGTTGTGAGGGGTTATAGGGAGTCCCAAGTATTGTATAGGAAATTCTTCAGTCTTGCGTTTAAGGAGTTCCTTGAATCTATTTAGCTCAGAATTTACATGAAACCCAAAGATGGAGGACTTATGGAGGTTTATTTTGAGTCCAGATATGTGCGAGAAGATTCCTATTATTATAATGATGTTGAGGATAGAGGAGTCTTCTGGAGATGTGAGGATGATTGTATCATCCACGAATTGTATTATGTTCTCCTGGCATTCCATTGGTGAGAGAATGAGGCCATTTGCTTTTCCAAGTTGAAACATTCGGGAGAGAATGGATGTGACAATAATGAACAAATATGGGGATAATGGGTCCCCTTGTATTAGGCCATTTATGTTTCTGAAGTAGCCAAAGGGGACACCATTTATGAGAGTGGAGAAAAAGTTTACAAAGATACAAGCATGAATCCAGTTGATCCATTTGTCAGGAAAACCAAAGCCAGAAAGCATTTTTGTGATACATTGCCAATTAACAAAAGTCAAATGCTTTTTCAAAATCCAATTTGATAGCTAGCAACAGTATTCTATTTTTGTAGCAGAGGTGTATGGTTTCATTGACCATCAGGTAGGCATCTTGTATGCTTCTTACTTTGAGAAAAGCATTTTGATTTAGTGGGATGATTTTGTTGATATGAGGTTTTAGTATGTTGGCTAGTGTTTTGGCTATAATCTTATAGGATGTATTAATGAGGCTGATGGGTCTAAATTGAGAAATGTGGTCGGGTTGGTTGGTTTTTTTTATGAGAGCGATAAACATGCGATTCAGATGTTTTATGATGTTGTGGACATTATCACTTTCATGAAGATCCTTAAGTAATGCGAGAAAGACTATTTTGTAGTGCACCCAATTAGCAAGGTAGAATTCAACATTAAGTCCATCTGGATCGGGTGATTTATTTAGGCCTAAGGTTTTGATAGCCAAATCCAACTCTTCTGATGTGAATGGTTTAATAAGATCTAAAGGGGTGTTCTAAAATAGTGGGACAAATAGATGGCCAAATTATGTCGTTAAGGCAGGAGGGTTGGTGGTTTGTATTGAAGTGTTTTGTGATATGGTTCGTGATTGCATCTTGATGAGTTGTGATTCTATTGTTGATCTGTAAGTATGTTATGGAGTTCTTTCTAAAGTTATTATTGCACATTTTGTGGAAGAACTTAGTGTTCTTATCCCCTTCTTTTGCCCTTGTGATTTTTGCTCTTTGTTTCCATCTTATGTCTATGCAGTTTTTTGTAAATTCCAGTTCGGATTTGATAGAAAGGACTAGTGTTGGATCAGTAACAGGATCTTGGTCAACAAGATGGAATTTTTGTTCAAGGTCTTTGAGGGTGTCGAAGAGCTGGTCTAGGTTAAGGAGTTTCCAGTTTTTTATGTGGCCTTTGATCTTTTTTGTGTTATGAAGAATGTGAAGTCCAAGGTTTGTTGTTTGGGTGTCAGCCAACTTCCATTGTTCAACACATTTGAGTGAGAAGTCGCTTAATGAGAGCCAGAAGTTGTCAAAATGAAATGGTTTTTTTCCCCATGGTACCGTGGTGGTGTCAAGGATTAGGGAAAAGTGGTCTGAGATGGCTCGGTGGGATGTGTGAACAGTAGAGAGGGGGTGTTGGTCTTCCCAAGAGAGAGAATAGATGAAGTGGTCTAGTCTGGCGAAGGTATGATTTCTTGATCAAGTGAAGGAGGCATTTGATGGCTTGAGTTCAATCAAAGCATGTTTAACTAGAAGGTGACTAAAGTGTTTGCCATATGTGGACATATGTTGAGATGAGTTGGCGGAGTTCCTTCTATCCGAGTTTTGGGTAATGATGTTGAAATCACCACCAAGAACCCAAGGAGATTTTGACAGAGAAGACATAATAGATTCTAGTTCAGCAAGGAAAGTAGTTTTATTATTTCCAGGTTCCCCATACAATCCTGTGAAATTCCAGCAAAAGCCATCAGAAGAATTTTTTATGGTGATTTTTATAGAGAAATCAAGGATGGAAGAGTTGGTAAGGGTGAAAGTTTGGTTATTGTACCCCACTACAATGCCACCTTTAAAGCCGGTGGGGTGAATTTGGATCCATTCAGTAATTTGGTTGCCACCTATGGTTTTGAGTGCAAAAGGAGAAAGACAAGTTTTTGTTTCCTGGATAGTTATTAGATCAATTCTATTTTTGTAGATGTGAGATCGAATTTCCTTACGTCTATTGAGGTCAGCAACCCCATAGACGTTCCATGATGAGATTCTCATTGTGGTAATTAATCAAACATATTTGAAATCCTGGGGGGATCTACTGGATTTTAAGAGAGTCGAAGTTGACTTGGGATGTTTTCAAATCCCTACGATTGGCCAAACCCATAAACATATCAATATCGTCTAAGGCTTTGTTTTCTTTATCCTCATCCTCAATTTGAATACCAATTTTTCTAGCAAACTTAGTAAAGCTAGTTATATTAGACCAAGATGCTAAATCTTCGATGTTATCCAGATATTGATCTTTTTCATCTATCAATGGGGATGAGGAATCATCAAGTACATGTGATAAATTGCACGAACAGATAAAAGAGGAGCTTGTAGAAGTACCTGGTACTTGACGGTTGACAATATGTTTCATTTTTGCTCCTTCAGGGCATTGCAACATGATCTTTTGGAATGTGGTGGTTCCTTCTCCTTGCCCAACACTCTTCGACTGTGGACTCTGTGAAGATTTGATCTCATTTATTATAACAGTTTTGAGCTTTTTCAAGGTGTTTGGACTAAAGCTTATGTCTTGATTGTTGTCTTTTGTAGCTATTCGAGAGGTTAGGTTCAAGCTGGTTGGTGGGGAAAGCTAGCTTGTATTTGGGGGTGGTTGAGGACCTGGGTCTCTTGTGGTTGGATGGGATGTTTGAGTTGCCAGAGGAAGTTGTTTTGGAGTTATTTTTTACCCAGACAAGATGTCTATCGCCTGCTTTACGAGAAGGGGTAAAGGCCTTCTTACCTTTGTTTGGACATAACCAAGAAGGCGAATGGGTGGATAGGTCTGAGAAGGCAATTTTGTTTTCAGAGGGATGTTCAACTGATAATTTGATATTGTATATCGATTCTCCTATTCTTATGTTGATAGTTGGAGGTAGTGACATGGCTGCTTTGACGGCAAATAGGCAGTAAGCTTTGATGTATTACGTAGGGTGTAAGGTTTTCGGGCTGATATACTGCAGGGTTGCCCCTATGGTGTGGGCTATCCCCCTGAAGATCTCAGCTTCCCATAGGTGAGGTGAGAGGTTTTATATGGCTACCCAATCTTTACCCTCTGGCTGGTGTTGGAAAGACCCCTAGATCGACCGACCATTTGGAAAGTCTTGCTTGTATGAAGCTAGACCCACAGGGGATGGTTAGAAGTTGGTTGAAAAGATGATCTATCTTGGTGCCTTCAGGAATCGTGTAAATCAGTTGAGTAGGGAAAAGGATCTTGGGTTTGAGAACAGTCTTTCCTGGAATCAGGAGTGCAATGGCTCAGGTGACGTCTAGGACCTTAATTTGATCGTTGTCAAAATTGTTTTCGATGGAAACCAAAATGCTTCTCAAGGTGAAGACTTTTAGAAGTCTCATTGAGTTGGCATGCAGGTCTAGGGCTATGGCGTACTCCATATGTCTAGGAGCTTCCATATTCGATGAAGATGAGTTAGTTTTGGGAGTATATGCTTTGGGGGGTGTGAAGAGTATGCTAGGTTCTTGAGATGAAAGTTTGTGATCTGAGGGTTTGTGGTAGGGTTTTGAAGAGGGCCAACTACTTGTGTATATATGCTTGGATAGGGGTTGGAGGATGGTCTGCATATTTGGGTGGGAGATCAGCTAGGCATGCAAAAGCATTGTTTGTGAGTGGGTAAGAGCGATATGAGAGGTCTTTGTGTTCAGATGTGCCTTTTTTGGGAACTCATTGGTAATCTTTAAAAGTCGTGGCTTTTTCAGAAAATTGTATAGGGAAAGGTCACTTAGAGACTGTGGAAGGTTGGTGGTAACCTAGAGGAAAGTGTGCCATGTAGTTTCTTCTAAAATGTCATGTTTGATGATATCTGAAACATGTTAAATGAGAAGGACATATGGAAGCTGAGTGGCCTCTGCTTCTGCAGATGTAGCAGATGAGGGCCCAAAAAGGCCTACGAGGAGGGGCTTTTTGCCATGTTTAGGAGCTGTGACATTTTTCTAGGCTTTTGTTAATAAGAGAGATGGAGTTTTCCTACCCTAGAGTAGGAAATGCGCGATTTAGGAGGTGTGAGCTTTTTGGGATGATATCGACCTCTGGGGTGGTTAGATAGTTTAGGGTTTTGTGGTGCGATTTTAGAGAAGGGTACTCAGTCTTTGAACTGTTGGTAAAAAGAAGTCGATACCTGGCTGCGATGGAGTCCAAGCAATGTGGTGATGTCGTTGTGTCTTCCTCATTGACCTCCTTAAGGCTGGAGGAGACAGAGATGGGCCAGCGCTTGGTTCCGATCAACAATTGGTGGATATCCCGAACAAAGAGTTGATCTACCGAGTTTGATGATGATGTACTCACTAGGTCTTTTTTCTCATAGAGGTGTGTGAGCTCAGGAGGTGTGTCAGCATTGAAATCCCTTACCAAGATCAGGAAAGTACGATTCTCAGAGGGTTTGATGTATATTGTCCATTCCGGCTTCATCTTGAGGTTGGCTGTTAACTGAGCCCAGCCCTCAGAGATGATTAAGGTTGATGCTCTGTCCTTCCAGTGGTGTTCGTCTGGGGATGACCATGAGACTGTCACTGGGAAAGATCGGTTGCCGATCTTGACTTTGCAAGAGCCAGGAGAGATGTCGAACTTGTCATAAATCTAAGCTTTGGGTAGAGGGATGCATGTGGTGTACAGTGGGTTTGAAAGTGGGTACTCTATGAAGGTGAAGTGTGAGTCCATGGTGGGTGGGTAAAGAGGAGCTCTGGAATGAGAAGTCAGAGCCCTAGCTTGTTTCTGCATCAGAGCTTTCCTAAAGATTGATGGTTTACCTGGAGATGGTTTGTGAAGCTTGTTGTAACACTTGGTCAGGGAAAGCAAACCCCCTTGTTCTCATGATGTGATCGCTGCAGAGGTGTTAACTAGGGAGGTGATCTGTTCGGGGGAAATAAACCCCTGATGAGCAGAGGAAGACCCTAGAGAGATCGAAGTGGGAGGACTGAGAGACCGAAAGAGAGGTCGGAATAAGGGGGGATCGCAGTAAGGGGATGTAACCACACATTGAATCTCGGGAAGGGGATGTAGTTCCTGGGCCGTCAGGAATGAAAATCGGTTTAACCGCCGAAGGATGTGGAAGATCAATAATTATTATTTATTGATCTGCATGTCGCCATAAAGGTGATAGTAAGCACCGAAGATGCCCAAGATGTGACCCTGGCTACTGATACACAGGATGAGGAGTAATGAGGTGTAATGAGGTGGGAGAAAACGTTGTTCCAGGGGAAAGAGGTAAAGTTGTTACCTGTTAGACCACGAGTTTGAGCTCGTGAGAAGAGTAGAGTGGAGAACCCGAAGGTAGGAAGAAGACGAGCCTTTGCTAATGAGCTGAAGAGAATGCTCGCCGGACGGTAGGAAGGAGCAGAACGGTGAAACCCTACCGGAGAAACCCTGGGGATGATACTAGAGAGAAGTTGAAGCTTTCTCTCACTAACCTTTCAACGGTCGACCCAAAAGGCACAACTGTGGGGATGATACTAGAGAGAAGTTGAAGCTTTCTCTATGCAGTGCAGAGCATACTCGTATGTGTGGTATGGATGATTCCTATCAATCACATTGTACACGACACAAAGGTAAAGAAATGCCTTTGTTTATCTTCTATTATCATTACTCTTATTAATGATAATCATAAACTAAGAGCTTCCTTGTAGAAATTCCTTAAGGGGAAGAAATCTCTCAATGAAGTTCTTTTCTGTTCACATTATCGTAAGTTATACTAATTTTTAACTATATTATCTATATTTTCTCTTACATTTTTTATTTTTTTTCTACTTTCTATTATGTTTTGTGCTAAGTCTTTTTTTTCTTTCCTTACCTTCACTTCGATTTGATAGAAAGAAAATAGAAAAGAAGTAACCCCCTCCCCCCCCCGCTTTTCTCTTATCCGTTTTGTGGGCTCCGATCTCCAAACCACGAATTAATCCCGATTTAAACATGTGCGGAAGCAATCGGTAAACAGCGGAAGACAAAAATCACGGGAAATTAAAACTTTTTGAGACAAGAGCTGGAAACCACCAACCTTTTCCATAGAAAAAGGATTTAACTGTTTACATCACTGATAATTACTTCTTGAGTAATTATATACAACATGGTACAAAATCTCTCAAGAATTCATACTCAAAACATTCCAGGACCTGAGAGTACAGAGGACACATAGGACTGACTCTATACTACACCATGAAGCAGGCTAGATCTCCACCTGAGATATTTAGTGCTCCTGATGCTGCTGTTGCTGGGATGTGTCTCCTGAGTTCTTGTTCCTCCGTCTTCGACGACCACCTAAAAAGTAGAAGTCTACGGGGTGAGACAATTATACATATTTGCCCCAGCGAGAGTTATAACTCTCCTCTAGAAGCTTTATAAGCAAGGCAGGGAATAACTAAAGCAATAAAAGCCTTCAAGGTATTCACTAGCAAATTTGATGATAAGCAAGAGTTCAATCAATAATGAAATATGAGAACATCTATACTATTCAAGGTAACATCAATCAAATAACTCGTAGATAACTCTAACAGATATTCTACGTTGTTGATTATGTTTTCAAACATTATTATGCCCTGTAGAGATGAGGTATACCACCCATACTCCAACCGACCACTGTTAAGTCGCCTCGGTATCATACTAGGTCATCGAAAGAGCCGGATTCTCATGACCTTCACCTTCCTCAGTCAGTTAGAGGATTGATTGTTTGACATCTGGTGGGATGTCTTTTGTAATAGCTCACCAGGGTACTCTGGTCCTTCGCTATTTTTAGAGTTACAGTGGCATTCTGTACTCTCTTCATCATCGGAAGATTTCTTGTTTATCTTTCATCGATGCGGTATTTATGTCTTTAAGGGAGTGTAGTATTACATCTCACCTCTTGGACTATATGGTGGGGTCTGATGGACTACTAGAATCTACATCATCCACTCACCCTTTCTCTTATGGTGAAGGTATGACGGACTACATGAATCTACATCAAATACCTACACTAGGATGTAAGGTTCTACACATCCATGTACCCCACATACTCAAAAGTATGTGATCCAGGAGTTCCCTGGGGAAAACCTATTTCACCATCATTTAGACTCTGACAATGATGGATCTATGATCAGGGCTCTACATTTCACTTGATTAGTTAGGTACATTCAGTATTCTTTAAACATTGTTCTTCAAACAATAACATTAGCACAACAGCTATAATGAGAATACATAAATGTAGCAGGCCTAACTCTTTTCAATCATCAGTTCTCAGTCATCTCATCACAAGTCATCTGTCAAGCATGACCTTGATGGTGTTTATGGCTTTTATAGCCCATAAATCACAAAAGATGTCACTCACAGTGCATCAAGATGGTTCACTATTCATAAAGCCTAAGACATGCTTTCAATGAATATAACATGGCATTCCATACCTGGATATGACCATCATCTCATAACAATCTGCATGGTTAATTCAACAGATAATAGTAAACAATTCAACAATTAGGGTTTACTATTCATCTTTCATGTCATCACCCTAAAATTAGGGTTTACTATTCACTCCATGGTGAATTGTACTCATTACATCATCATGTAAGAGAAACATCATCATTAAGGCTCTTAATTAAGATTAAGATCCATTAGATATCATAATTAGGGTTTCCATGACCTCACATAGGTGGGTCATTCCCTAATCATGCACATTCATGTGTACTTGAAGTATCTCACTTGAGTTTCCACCTAAAAAGGGTACTTTCTCTCTCTACGATGCTTTCTCTCTCTTGAAATACTTTCTCTCTCCTCTCACTAGTAGATGGTGGCAACACCACTCTAGATCAGGTTGAGATAAGTCTCCATTGACTAACATAAGCCAAAACATCAACATCATGTGATTAGGGTTTGATTAAAACAAGGTTTTATCCCTTTAGACCCCTCAAGGGTATTTTGGTAAGTTGCCACATGATCACCATCATGGGTTAACTCACTATTCACATAGTCCCTTAATGACCTAGGTTACCATTAGGGTTTAGATTGGGTCACCATTGAACTAATTACATCATCAAATGGTTAAGTACAAACCATCACCAATCTCCAAACGGTTTCAACCTTCAAACGGTTTCAACCACCCAAACGGTCTTGAGACCGTTTGGCCCCAAACGGTCTTGAGACCGTTTGGAGGTGAAGACCGTTTGGAAGGGTTGACTTCCAAACCGTTTGGAGCTTCAAGCGGTTTGAGACCGTTTGATCAAACTTGCTTGAGATCGATTGGACCAAACGATCCTGAGGTCGTTTGAGCCCAAACGGTCTTGAGACCGTTTGGCCCCAAACGGTCTTGAGACCGTTTGGTCTCAAACGGTCTTGAGATCGTTTGGATCCAAACGGTCTTGAGACCGTTTGGTCCAAATGGGCTCAAACCGTTTGGACCTCCAAAGGGGTTCAAAGGTCACCAATGTTCATGGATAAGTGTGTTGAAGCCCTCAATTGGTTAAAACTATGCTAACCACTTATAAATTGAATCAATTAGGGTTAGCCTTAGCCAATTAGACATCAAATTGACCCTCAATTGCAAGCCAATTAGGGTTCAATGATCCTCAATTAGGGTTTCAAATTGATTGGTCATCAATGTTCAACAATGTGAATCAACTCGAGGTTGAACCTATCAATTGACCTCCAATTGGGCTCAAACTTGGCCCAAACGGTTTTGAGGTCGTTTGGACATCATCCAAACGGTCTTGAGACCGTTTGCCCAAAGTTTGACCAAAATCCAAGTCGTTTTGACTAGGGTTGAAGTCCAATTAGGTCAAAATCAGCAATTTTCATCAATTTCATCAATTTCCTACAATTGGACCCTCAAACCACTAGATTAACTCAACCCTAGACCTTCAAACGGTCTTGGGTTGTGCCCAAACGGTCTTAGGACCGTTTGGAGGAATCCCCAAACGGTCTTGAGACCGTTTGGGTCCTTCAACCCAAAACTCAACAAGATCTATATGTGAAATCAGCACTTTTTCACCCGATTAGGGTTTCATGTTGAAGTGCCTTCAACTCTCAATTGGTTAAGAATTAGACTTTGATTCTTTGCAGAGATGAAATTCAATATATTAGGAACAGACCCTCAAACGGTCGTCCCTTGGTCAACTCTTTCAAACGGTCTTGAGACCGTTTCAATCCAAACGGTCTTGCAAGACCGTTTGAGAGCAAACGGTTTGAAACCGTTTGAACCCAAACGGTTTGCAACCGTTTGGACCAAAAGGGTCCAAGGTCGTTTGAAAAAGTAACATAGGGAATCACGCCCTTCATCTTCAACCTCTAGCAAGGTCGGTTCCTCCACTGATTTGCTTGCAAACGTGCAAGGAAGAAGGGAGGTAGAAGGAGAATTTACCAAGTAAATTGTAAGATTTAAGCATGCATATAAAGCAAGAGTTTAGAGTTATAAAACCCGCCTAAAGGTTGATCTTAGAGCTCCAAGCCTTCAAGCTCCAAGCTTTAATGGCGTCCTTGAGCTTCCACAACTTGGTCAGGGGTGAAAACTCCAAGGAAACGTTGCTTTGGTCGGCTAGAACAGGAAGACTAAGTAAGCTAACCACAAAACCAACATTAGAAAGTGAATTCCTCCATGAATTCGAGCTAGAAGGTGGGGTTCTCTTACCTAGAACAGGTTGGTCGCCCCCCCTGAGCTCCAGAGCTACCCTTGGCCGTTTGAGCAAGAAGAGATGAGAATGAAGTAAAGGAAAGATCGTTCACTTATCTTGTAAAGAGGTGGCTTATATACTTTAGCCCCTTTTACATCCTAAGGACCTTACAAGATTGGAAATCACATCTAGGTCCCTCCTTGCTCAAAGGCACGTCCAAACTCATCTATCCTTATGCAAATCTCATGGAATCTCAAGATCTAAGGGTAAAGAAAGCCAACCTACATCTAGGGTACATCCATGAAAGGTTTCTATACCCAAATTAGGTGTTTTTCACCACAAAGATCATCTTTTCTTATCTGATCAATCTTTGATGTGCCCCTTTCATCATTTCTACTCTAAATGATGACAAGAGTCATAAAAGATGTTCTAGATATTAATAATTACAACTTGGACCCCTCTATTTGGGTAAATTGCATTTTACCCCAAATTAGGGTTTCTAAGCATGGGGATTGCTTCCACAGCTGCACCTTGGTGCTCAAGCTTGGGAAATCCCTCAAACTTCATCATAGACATCCTCATGATGTCTCAACATCAAAGGAACATCTTATCTTGTGAATTTTTCAAGTTCAACCCTTAAGCTGGGTAATTTGCACATAGGTCCCTGCATACAACACAATGCTACAACTTTATACAAAAAGGAGCAAAATTGAAAGTAAATGTTCCTGAGGAACTTAATTACATGCCAGGGAGTGTTCACAAGTATATAATTACATTTTTAGGCAAAACTTCTAGGGTTAGTTCATAACCCATGTCAGGGGTGTTACACGTTTACTATGTACCAAACATGCCCTTGACCCGGCCAGCGTAGCCCGGGCGGTCAAGCCAGTGCGCCCCTCATGAAGGGTCGCTGGTTCGAATATGCTCGGGTCAGCTGTATTTACCAACCTCTTGGGTCATCCGAGCTCTGACACCTATTTGGAGAGGGGGTGGACTTGGGCTCATGTAAATCCAAACATGCCCTTAACTATCATTTCCTAAGGGCTGTTACTGTTGCAGCGGGTCTTGACAGAAAATTTGCATCTTTCGTCGATGCACCCACCAATGAAGAGTCCCGATCTTATCACTACAATGGATACAGTGTACAAGGCCAGAAACCACACACCCGTCCAAATGTGCCGTTCCTGTCTTAGCGAGTGGAAAGGAAAACCCTGCCAATAAACCTCTGATACCCTCACTGCCCGGCGGCGGCGCTACACCTCCGCTGTAAACGCCATTCGTTGCGGTCGACAGCAGCGCAGAGAAAAGAAGTCTGGAAACGCACGGAACCTTCTAACATTAAGCTCAGATGGGGCTCCAGTCTCTCGTCAACCCCTGTTCTTCTTTCTCACTCCATTACCGCGCCCCTCTCTCAGCTTCCCGCCGCTACCACTTGCAGACCCCCGCCCACAGCCTCCGTAAAGTGAACCACCTCTACGTTCCCTTCTATTACGGCCCTCACACAAGAAAGAGCGCTGCCATTCTTCATTGCACCGGAAAAGGCGAGGCCTTTACCCTCACCCCTCGCTGTTCCGCCGCCGAGCAGGACGGCGCCAGCCCTAACGGGCGGCACAAACATGGGAAGCGGACGGATATCAAGAAGATCCTCATCCTGGGAGCCGGTCCCATTGTCATCGGCCAGGCGTGTGAGTTTGACTATTCCGGCACACAAGCATGTAAAGCCCTTCGCGATGAAGGGTATGAGGTGGTCCTCGTCAACTCAAACCCAGCGACCATCATGACCGATCCGGACATGGCCAACCGCACCTACGTCACTCCCATGACACCTGAGCTCGTTGAGCAGATCCTCGTCCGTGAGCGCCCTGACGCCATCTTGCCCACTATGGGCGGCCAGACGGCGCTCAACCTTGCGGTCGCCCTTGCTGAATCAGGAGCTCTCGAGCGGCATGGTGTCGAGCTCATAGGTGCCAAGCTCGATGCTATCCGCAAGGCCGAGGACCGTGAGCTTTTTAAGCAAGCCATGTCCAATATTGGACTTAAGACTCCACCTTCAGGGATTGGGACCACAATGGAGGAGTGTCAAGCTATTGCCGAGTCCATAGGAGAGTTTCCATTGATTATCCGCCCGGCATTTACGCTTGGAGGGACTGGCGGCGGGATAGCATATAACAAAGAAGAGTTTGAGGCCATTTGTAAGTCTGGACTTGCTGCCAGCGTGACATCGCAGGTTCTTGTAGAGAAATCGCTGCTAGGTTGGAAGGAGTACGAGTTAGAGGTGATGAGGGATTTGGCTGATAATGTCGTGATCATTTGCTCCATTGAGAACATCGACCCAATGGGTGTGCACACTGGGGACTCAATCACAGTCGCACCAGCGCAGACTTTAACGGACAAAGAGTACCAGAGGCTGAGGGACTATTCCGTTGCCATCATCCGGGAGATTGGGGTGGAGTGTGGTGGGTCGAATGTGCAGTTTGCAGTGAACCCAGCTGACGGTGAGGTGATGATCATTGAGATGAATCCAAGGGTGTCAAGATCATCCGCCCTTGCATCAAAAGCCACTGGATTTCCAATTGCAAAGATGGCTGCAAAGTTATCTGTTGGGTATACCCTGGATCAAATTCCTAATGACATTACTAAGAAGACACCTGCCAGTTTTGAGCCTTCAATTGACTATGTGGTGACCAAGGTAAATGCGAATAGCTGTTTCAGTTTTTCAAAACTGTGATTTTTCTCGTTGGATTCCAACCTTCCCCTCTTCTAATTATGATATATATCCAGTTGTTTCTTAGATTCTTTTCTTCAAATGAATACCATACCATCTTGTTAACGGATGTGGTAACTCATATACGATTATATTATCAGTTGGCTAGCTCTGCTTCTATGCATGCTAAAGCTTGGAATTCTAGTGCCATGCTTCAAAGAAAGTCATCTAAACGAAGGGCTTCTAATTGATAAAATTTGATGTATAGGACGACAAATAGTGGTGGAGATGGATTCTGTGTGAGTTTGTAGCTAACTGACAGAGTAGATGGAGAACACAAAGTAGTAAACTAAAATCCACTGTAATTTATTCCTGCAATCCTTATGTTATTAAGAAGCCCACCGAACCCCTTAATCTTTATATAGTAACCAGTAAAATCAGTACAAAATCATTTTATAGCCATGGAAACGTGGGTTATGATTGAAACTTCCTGTATTTGCGTTGAGGGCTTATAGAGTTGTTTGCAAAGTGGCTGCCATTCATTGATTTTAACTAAGAAACAGCAGAGACTTGTATCATTATGAAACTGGAAGACCTGGGAATCCTAGATTGATGATTCATAACTAGGAAGTAGAAAAGTTTCTTTTTTCCCTATATCTACAAACTAGTCTGAACCAGTTAATCTGTTTACACTTTCCAGATAAGTAACCAGTTTACTGAATTATGCTCTTAATCCCTAATTCACATAGACTTGTCAGTGCTTTAGAGACCAGAGTGGATTTAGTTGGCAACTTGGCATTGTAACGGATTTAGTCATCATTGAATGTCGTATGGCCAATGTTTTGCTGAGCTCAACCATTAGCTTGGTCATTGTTATTTGTTGTGCCAATTGATATAATATCTGTGTAAGGACTAGGAGAATAGTTTAACATTGCAAAAGTGGTTCAGATAGTGACATATGATGAGTAGTCTCCCTTCTTGTACCAAATATTGATGTCCAGTGTTGTAACACAATATGCTTCTGCAGGAATCAAATGGCCGCAGTCTTTTGCCTATAATTTTACTGCAACTCTTGCTCTAGCCGTTTCTTTCCCTACGAAGAATGTTTCCTAGGTAGTAGTTCTATGTACCATGTAATGTATAATATGCGCCAGCTCCAGCAATAGATGTCGGATCTATACACAATAAATGACAGCTTATATGTAATGATGTAAGTAGTGGCACATGTCTGCTCATTGTTAACCTTGGTTCATTGTAGTAGCCATCTGGTTCTCAGGCAATGCTCTTATCCAGTGTTATGCATGTATCCTTCATCCAAAAGCCTATACTTGTTTCTCACTCTGTTTTTCCCATGAAATTTTGATTTGAATGATGTCAATTTTTAGATTCCACTCCAGCATTGAGTTAAATTTGATCTCCACTGTTTGTCAAGCTTCACGCATCTCTTTGTCTAGACAAGTTCCCTTCTGCTGCCTTGTTCATTCTTCTCCCTGCATAGCTCGTCACTCTGTTGATAATTTTTGGCCATGCATGCTTGCATTTTTAAACACAACCAAATGCAAGTCATGCCTCCTGGGGAATATTTCTGGGTCTAGTTTTCCTTTAACTGAAAATGACCATCGCTCCTCCGCCTAGGTATTACTTTTTGATTTATGTCAAAGGCTAAAACCCCCAAAACTTTTTTTTAATATTATGCTATATAAATATAATTTTTTAGAATGCATTTTGGGTATAAAAGTAATTGTTGTTTAGATACAATGATAGAAATGAATATATGTACTTTTCTCTCTCTTGCTTGGCACTTTGACCTTATCTTCTGTGACAAAGCTCCTCTTACCCCCCCCCCTCTCATGAATGCATGCACATGTGATTTTGTCTTTTCTACATCTCTCAGTGCTCTCAGCAAGAACTTTTTTTACTTAACTTTTTCTAAATAGAACTTTGGAAAAACTTTTTAGTTGAAGAACTGATAATTTCTCTGCTCTACTTTATGAAAAAGTAGTAATATCTGTTTACTGAATTGTAACTTAACTGCAGATTCCTCGTTTTGCGTTTGAGAAATTCCCTGGTTCTCAGCCAATACTCACAACCCAGATGAAGTCAGTTGGTGAAGCAATGGCACTGGGAAGAACTTTTCAAGAATCATTTCAGAAAGCGGTCAGATCGTTGGAGTGTGGATATTCAGGGTGGGGTTGTGGAAATGTGAAGGAGCTCGATATGGATTGGGATCAGCTAAAGTACAGCCTTCGAGTGCCCAGTCCTGACCGTATCCATGCCATATATTCTGCTATGAAGAAAGGAATGAAGGTGGATGAGATTCATGAGCTAAGCTACATTGACAAATGGTTCCTAACTCAACTAAAAGAACTTGTCGACATAGAACAGTTTCTCTTAGCAAGGAGTCTATCTGACCTGTCTAAAGATGATATTTATGAAGTGAAGAAAAGGGGATTTAGTGATAAACAGATAGCTTATGCGACTGGATCAACAGAAAAGGAAATCCGGGCTAGGAGAATATCTCTTGGGATTACACCTGCATACAAAAGGGTAGATACGTGTGCTGCAGAGTTCGAAGCAAACACTCCATATATGTATTCTTCTTATGACTTTGAGTGTGAATCCGCTCCTACCAACAAAAAGAAGGTGCTGATATTAGGTGGTGGCCCTAACCGTATAGGCCAGGGGATTGAGTTTGACTATTGCTGCTGCCATGCTTCGTTTGCCCTCCGCCAGGTTTGAGCCTTTCACAATTTTACATTGCTTTCTGTAATCTGAGTTCATGATTTTATCTCTAGTCTTACAGTGCATTCACTTGTTTACTGAGATTATCTTCTAAGACACTAGTTATACATCATGGACACGTTATTTGTCTTGGGGACACTAATGGAAAAACTATTTTGGATAAATATATAATCTTAAATGCATTCACACTTTTTGGTCCTGAGTACACATTACATGACATATTTCGAAATTGTAGGTAGTGAAAGTGGTAAAATACGCAATCAAAATGCACATACCTGTTTAAAAACCATCTATTAAACTAGAATGTTAAGGTTTCAAGTTCAACTAAACTTATATCTATATTTGTATTCTTTTAGACCGTCCCCATTTACTGTCAGTTTAAGGTTCATATTACTTTTAGAATATAACAAGTTTCAGAGAAGTACATTGGAGTCAAAATCCTTCATTACACTACCTTTTATGTAATATAACACTATATGTTTGATTTGTTATGTACCATTCAGTTATATACAGGCTGGCTATATGTTTTCATCCGCATATAGAAGGGATGTAATTTACATATAGTAAAATTAAAATTGATAAAAATCATATAACTGTACCTATTGGATTCTATATGTAGAATACACTGGTGAAATAAACCTTTTAAGATCTGAACCATAAATAGTATAGAAAATTTGAAATTTTAACAGCGTCATAATGCAATAATTATGTCAGCTACATGGAATCGCTTCCAAACTGCAGATCGGTTAGCCCTTCCTTGACATTATCCTAGTATGTGCCCAATGTTGTAGTCGTGCCCGACCTATTTTTGGCCTAAAAGGATTTCAATATGCATCAGTTGTGTCCAGCACTGCTTTTCCCCGACCTATTTTTGGCCTAAAAGGATTTCAATATGCATCAGTTGTGTCCAGCACTGCTTTTCATGTGTACACCTACATACAAGGTTGAAAAATGCGTGAGGCGTAATGAGGCGTTTTTGTCTCAGTGAGGCTAGACGTAAGCCTCGAGGCGTTTGAGGCAAGGTTGTAAAATGCGTGAGGCGCAACGAGGCGTTTTTGTCTCAGTGAGTCGAGGCGTAAGCCTCGAGGCATTTGAGGCGTAAGCCTCAAAATATGTGTGAGGCGGTCATAAAAAATAAATTTATACATGTATTTGCACATATATATTTATATGTGTTATGTATATGAATGTGTATAACAAAAATAGGTATATACAAGCACAAAAATATGAAATAAAAATTAATTCTGAAACTTAATGATGATAATCGAGACTAAAGACACCACAATACAAAAATAAATATGTAAAAGAATAACGAGATATCAATTCTTTATACTACTAGAACAAAAGACGTCACTTGAGAAATGATGATTAAATGTTTATTAATTAAGAATAACAATTAACTATAAGAACTTTGATTATTTTTTTTGAAGAAAGTGTTTGTAATAATCTTAAAAGTGACAATTTGGTGGTTGACATTAGACGTTATCATCTAGAATTGAGGCGTGCGCCTCAGCTAAGCCTCAGAGCCTCAGTGCTTTGAGGCGGGCCTCAGACATTGTGAGGCGTAAGCCTCAGTCTAGGACACTGAGGCGTATTTGGGATAACCTCACCAAGAGGCGTAAGCCTCGAGAGCCTCAAGGCGGGTTTTTTATTACCATGGTTTGAGGTGTAAGCCTCAAAATATGTATGAGGCGGTCATAAAAAATAAATTTATACATGTATTTACATATATATATATTTATAGGTTATGTGTATCAATGTGTTATAACAAAAATATGTATATACAAGCACAACAATATGAATAGTAATTATTTTAGAAACTTAATAATGATAATAGAGACTAAGGACCCACCAAAATACGAAAATAAATATGTAAAAAATAACAAGATATCAATTCTTTATACTACTAGAATAAAAGATGTCAATAGATAAACTGAAGGAGATGGAATTTCTATGCAGTAGGAACGAGGAACCAAATTTAGGTAACAATGATATGAAATTCATTGACATAGTGAATAAGAAGGTAGCAAACAAAGAGAAATTTAACAATGAAGATTGAAAGATGTTACTAAAAAAATGATGATTAAATGTTTATTAATGAAAAGTAACAATCAATTACAAGAACTTTGGTTTTTTTTGAAGAAAGTGTTTTTAATAAACTTAAAAGTAGACAATTTGGTCGTTAACACAAGGCATCATCATTTAGAATTGAGGCGTGCGCCTCAGCTAAGCCTCAGAGCCTCAGTGCTTTGAGGTGGGCCTCAGACATTGTGAGGCGTAAGCCTCGAGGCGCATTTGGGATAGCCTCGCCAATAGGCGTAAGCCTCAAGAGCCTCAAGGCGGGTTTTTTTATTACCATGTACATAATTGTGTTCTCATGCTTTATAGTTGATATAATCGTGTAGAATACTCCACTTAGAACACGGCTAATAATGATGAATTAAGCACGAAGTAGGAAGTGGAAATAACTAGCACCTTGTAAGTACTTAGGTGACAGCCGGATGTTTAGGCTAGTGATTTTCAAAATCTGACTCTTAAGGTTTTGTACGTATTATGTTTTGAACATAAATGCATTTCTAAACCTTGCAAAACCCATCTAAATATCTAATAGACTAATACAAATAATATTGCGAGCTAGTATCTATGTAGATTAACATATTAAAATCTAAAGCAATACAAAGGTTTAGTACCATTGTATGAATTGGAAGCTAGAGGGGCATCAGATGCCCTTGAAGTACTAAGTGCATCTGTAGCAAGAAGCTGCCGGTTGTATCACCTATTTTGAAGTCCTTTTGATAATAAGAAATATCAATGAGTAGAAGGAAGATAACAGTGGCTGAGATGTGATATTTCATGTCCGGGAGAAGATTTGATGACATCTCACTTCTTAGAATCAATCAAATAACAGCAGGAGAAGCAACCTTCACCCTACAACAAGACGAAGACTTTCCTAGAATAGTGGCCTTAGTTGGTAGCACTGAACTTTAGATTGGCTATCGTGCTGGGATAATCCTTGAAGCAGAGGACACAACATTTTAACCATCCGACTTTCCAAGCCAAGGCTTCTGATGATCTGATGTTTACAGACATATTCAGTTGGGTCCTAAAATTGATTGAATACACCAAAACATCGCTAATCAAAATTAAGCTGCTATGCACCTCTACCCATAGTCACAAATTCGGTATTCGGGATACATACGGCCAAGTTGAAAAATTCGGAATCGGGAATTATGCGGAAAATTCGGATAAAAATCGGTCAACGTACGGTAAAAGTTCGGTCAACTATTCGGAAAAAAGTTGGCAAAAAAGTGGAATATATATATATATATACACACACACACATATATACAAACATATATATACACCCACATATATAATGATTGAAAATGACTAAACATCAAACTGATTACTCTAATATTGGAAGAAGGGGAAGAAGTGGGAGCAGCAGACACAAATCATGGAAGAAAGGGGGAGAATGGAGGAGAAAGATGGAGCGTACATCTAGAATGTCGAGGGTTACTCCTCCTGGTGTGTCGAGGGATAGAGGAGAAAGGTTGGACGGTTTAGTGGAACCCTACTACAAGTTAAAAAGGACGTGAAAAAAATAAATGAGAAGCAAAAGTACAGAACTGTTCAAAACGGCAAAAAAACATATTAAACACGTTTAAAACGCAATACGCGAATAAAATGCGAATTAAACGTGTTTAAAACGTATTATTCGGTTTGGAGTTTAAAACGGCCGTCATATACGGCACATGAATAATACGCGTCTTAAACGCGTTTTAAAAAAAAAACGGAGTATATTGTGACTATGCCTCTACCTATGCTAGCATCTTTCTGAGTCCAAGTGGACTATGTTGTATAGGAAGGTGATGCCCAATGCCCACCTGTCCAACCAAGTGCTCATGGCCGAAATTAGTTGTAGATTTTGAAATAACGACCTTTTCTTTCATGAGTCTAGAAACCACTGAATTTTATCAATCAACGCTCCCTAGTGATCAACTAGTAACTTCAATTTGCAGTAGGATTAGTCTAATGAGTAACTTCGTACCTTCAATTGCAGTTATTATCATTTGTTTCTTAATTTTTGTTGTAGTTTGCTTCCTATGTTAAGGACATTCATGAGTCTTCAACCCTATTCTGGCTTAACATAGATCTAATTTAGACCAAAATCTAGTTATTTTACCCTTTAAAACGGCTTGAATTGGGCCTAAAAATCTTTAAGCGCTAATGAAGGTCAATGAAAGAATTGGGAGTCCGATTTCAGCCCATCTTTAAGTGGCTAGGGCACCTAGGAGCACCAGGCTCTTAGACAACACTAAATCATACCCCAGATTGCGTAAGGAAGACCTACTCAGAATAGCCGCCCTCCTCGTCTTACCCCAACTTGTAGCAGAGTTGTGGACTGAAAAACTTGTTTCATATTACTGCTTTGGTGATAACTAGCTCCAATAAAACCATGTATTTATTTGATGTAAAGAAAATAATCCATGGTTCATAATAGATGGCATGATCCACAGTTACACCAAATTCAAATGTATTCTAAAGGTTCAAACATCCATTCTTAACAACGCCTAAAAAGTTAGGTATCTCCTAGTGAATAAAAAAGCGGGTGAAGCGCCCGCTTAAGCGCCCAAGCATATATCGTGTTGTAATTTTTAGTGAAGCTGGCCTTGAAGCGTTTTGCACTGAAGCGACCGCTTTTGCCCGCTTTTCCCCGCTTCAGGCCGCTTTTTTGGGTCCGCTTAACCGGCCGCTTTAGGGCGCTTCACAACAATTATTCTTGAAACTTGCCCAAACACCTTCTGAATTAAAAAAAATGAAAATTATGTATTGAAATAGGTGTAATAACCAGTTGGATATTTAGTATCTCTAATTAGTTACTGTTGTTTGTACATTATATACATAGAATTAAATGTCCGATTTCGATGCCGTGTCCGATGGCCCAGAAACAGAATTTTTTTGAAATTTCGCACGAAATTTCGATATTTACGGCCCTAACGATTTCGACGACCAAATAAGCGAATTAAATAATGAAAATTTACCAGGATGATCGAAACACCAAGATCTACTCAAATATGCAATAATATTTCATATTGGATATGTGGGGTGGGGGGTCTCCCACATTTGTAAGTGAAGGAAGCTGAACAATTTCGACAGAATTTCGATGGCAATTTCGATGACAAAATGAAGGAGTTAGATTATGAAATTTTGCATACACAATGTTTAGACAAAGATACACTAGATTATATATTAAAGTTATATGTTTAGAGGTTAGGGTGGGATCCATGTCTTAATGAGTGAGTTCACAAATGAACAGAATTGTCAAGTCTGTTAGACTGTAAACAGCTTATAAACCCACAATTTATCACTTAGACCTTAAAACTTACAGTTGCAAGTTACAAACTTACATGTTACAATTTATATAAGTCTAGTGTTCAAATTTAGTTAGGTTACATGGGTCATGTATACATAGATCAAAGAAAATGCATTATTTTTAAGTCATTTTATGTATACATATGTGTAATAATAACAAATTTATTGTAGAATTGCAGACTTAATACTATTATTTCATAGATCCACACCAAAATACCTAACATGTAGTAGGTAGTAGCAGCACTTAGAACTTTGTTATTTTTCATAGTATCTCTTCACATCTTTTAGAAGAGTGTAAACATAGAAAGAGGTATACGTGGGATAGGGATAGGGGAAACGTACCTTAGAATCAAAGAAAATAGCTTCTATAAGCAAAAGATACAAAGAGAATCGCCAAAATACCTAACATGTAGTGGCAGCAGTCTTAGGAACAAATATTTCGAAATTTCTATCGAAATTTTCTGCCATTTTGCGAAATTATGGCCCAAAATGGGCGAAATTTGCACTGTTTTGCGAAATTTCTGCGAAATGACGTCCCATTCTCTGCGTACATGCGTTTCGATGTCTGTTTGGAAAAAAATCGGAAATTTTGATCGAAATTTTCTTAATTTCGATCGAAATTTTGTACGATGATTATATACATATGTATAAGAATTATGTATTGTCATCTTGTCATTTGTAGAGTTTGCGATATAATATTAGTAACAGTTACATGAATTTATTGATGCTGCACCCTGCTCCTACGATGTTTTAATTTTTCATGATATAATATTAGTAATGCATAGTGTTCCTGTTATGTTTGAATCTGCATGACTTTTTTGATGTTCTTCATTCTCATCACGTAACTTCCTATATGAAAGCACATTATCGTGTCGCATGTATATACAATTTTTTTTGCTATTGGTTGTTGCACAATTTCATCATTTCAGATGAATGGATGCATACCATCATGACACTTCTATATGATTGCCTGATTCCATAATGAATATAATATGTTGTTGTCACATAATTAATTACTGTAACTACTGGTATTTCAATTAATCTATTTATTGTAAATTCAGTAGTCATTACTGCCATGTACCGTACATTGAGACTTACCCTACCTTATTGTTTTAAAATTTTAACTATATGCATTATAATTCTATGTCAACATGACTCTAAAATCTTCTTACTCTAATTAGAATTCAATCCATTGATTATTCTATTTTCTATCACAATTAGTCTGGACGGGGGTGATTAAAATTTGACTATGTCAAATAATCCCAAGTGGAAGTATAACACTCGTTCAAATCCAGCCCGAAGGGAGAAAATGATATGCAAGTTATTCTAAGTTTTTCTAATTTTTTAAAAACATTGTGGACCGCTTTTTCAAAAAGCGCCTGCTTTATTCTGCTTTTAAACCCGCTTCCCGCTTCGCGCTTCAAGGGGAGCAATTCGCACGCTTCCCGCTTTGCGCTTTCCAAAACCCAGGTATCTCCTCTAGTGTATATAGTAGTTCGATCAATACTTAAAAAGAATATTCATGGATAAAATTTCTTTAGGTGTTACTCTATTTGCAACAACTGTTTGTGTATAATAGTTTAGGACTTTATCTTAGACATTTTAAAGTCATAAAGCTAAATTCATGATGGCTACTTTAGAAAACATAACATGATCACAAGATCAATGTTGATTTAGATGGCATTCTATATAGTGGATAGGAAAATAGCCCAGAACGAGCTGGAGAACCAATCCTTAAGAATGTGATTGAACTATGAGGGCTTGGGGATGGAGGGTGTAGGCCCCATAGAAGATTCTTTTTTTTTGTTGACCCATCATGTATTAAAGATTTGGAAAAACACATAACTGTAAATGCAAACACCTGTGGGCAGAAGAGTGACGGGAGAGCTTGTGACTATATGGTTAACGCGATACCAGTGGTGACCCAAGCGAACCACAAGATTTAGGCTAAAAAATAGCAAGGGTTGGAAACTGGTGTAGAGAAAATACAGGCAGTGAGCTCCCCTTAAATTCTCAACCATCAGAGGATCAGACTGTATGGGGTTGGCTCCCTAAACAAGCAATCCACCAGATGTAGGCCCCACAGATTTTTTTCCCTCAGTAACCCATCATGTATTAATGATTTTAAAATCATGTAACTGTAGACGCAAACACCTGTCAGCAGAGGAGTGATAAGAGAAGCTTGTGACCATATGGTTAAAGCAATACCACTGGTGACCCAGGTGAACCACAAGATTTAGGCTAAAAAATAGCAATGGTTGGGAGCTGGTGTAGAAAAATGTACAGGCGGTGAGCTCTCCTTAAACTTCTCACAGCCAGCAGAGGATCACACGGTATCAGGTTGGCTCTCTAAACAAGCAATCCACTAGAGTTAGGTTTTGGGGTGGGATCCCCTTATACAACCCACAACAAAAGAGGTGCAGAAACCGCCCAAGCTTTATTGTTAGAACCAACAACCAGCTCAAAAGTTTCTTTTATTGAAGTGTTCCAAAGGATACTAGCTAGCAGCCATGGTGAGCCATTCATCTTCCCAATGCGAGAATCTACAACCTTTATTATCAAATTTATACAGTGAATGACTTTTTGTTTAAGGTCAAGAAGGTTTTTGTAGTCAAGTAAAACTGTTTGTAAAGGCACATGTGAAAAATATATGGTGTTGGTGTGTATCTTCTGTATGGTTACAACAAGGTTGACAGTTACAACGTCCAAAAAGACCACTTTTGTTTGTGTTACTACACAAAAGAAGTTTATCATGTCCGATAAGGCAGACGTTGATGATGAATTTGGCCACGCATGCCATCTTCCAGAACTTCTTGTTAAATTAAACTGTGACTTCAGAGAAGATAAATATGTGATTAGCAGTGGATACTGTAAAATATTCACCACATGTCCATTGAATGTTGCCATAGATTCTACGATAAACGTGCTGATTAAGTGGGTTGTTGAAGTGCTCATTTATGGAGCCAAAAGATTTGAGATATCCCTAAAGGCGATTGGAAAAAGCTTATGTGCCTTTTCTTTAACCAATTTAGTATTATATACATGTTATGGAGTGTTCAGGTAGTTGTCTATAAGGGTACCCCTTTTCGACGTCGATTCTAGCACAAGCGAGCTGATTAATTGGGTTTTTGAATTGCTCATGTATTGAGATATCTCGAAAGGCGATTGGAAAAAGCTTATGTGCCTTTTCTATAGTCATTTTAGTAGTATGTACATGTTATGGAGTGTTCGGGTGGTTGTCAATAGGGTTACCCTTTTTGCACCAATGATCCGACCTGACTTCTATAATGTTATGCAAGCCTGGAGGGGTGATGAGTGCTTTCCCTATATAGGACGCCTTTCATTAGGTATTTCCAAAAAGAGATCCATGATTGAGGCAATGAATTCCCTAGGAGCTTTGTGCTGTAAATTAAAATTTAACAAGGCTGCATCAAGCAGTGTATGTAAGGGGTTTTCTGAACAAATAGTGAGAGCGAAGCCTAATATTGATGACAACACATTCTCCATGATCTTTAGGTCAACATATATCAGTATATCATTGTATATGACTAAGTTGATCTTTGTGATCTCATCGTTTCCCCTCAAAAAGTGTCAATGCATTGTTCAATTTTTCTTCAATTCTGTTATGGAATGGTATGTCAGAGTTAACCAGAGCCATTATGTCATAATGCAAGTGTTAGACAAGTTTTATCAATGACGGGCCCTTCACATGAAGACGTTTGAGTTTATGTGGTGAGAAATAGTCCTAGGTATTTAATAGGAATTGTTTCCTCTTTAATTTGTAAGATGAGTCAAACTTGGCGCATGTCACTTTGGGCAACTCAGAACACCACAAATAAATTAATTGTCAAAGTTTATTTCAAGACTAGATAGGTGTTGTAATATCCCTAACTAGCTGCTGATCGAAATCAGATTATTGTCCAATTGTTTTAGGAACCCAAGACTATCATCAACAAATTAAAGGATCTTTTGTTTCCTCTGCCCTCGCAGTGCATGTTATCAAGAACGTTATTTCTAGCAACCAACTTAAACGTTTCTGCAAGAATGGATGTAATGGTAATAAACAAACTGGATTATTGTTGATCACTTTGTCTAAGACCATCAGAGCTTGTGAAGTAGTCGAATAGTGTTCCATTGATAAGGACTAAGAAAGCTTGTCATGTCCATCGAGCATGGAAACAATACCCATGAATGCAGCTTGTTAGAATATGCCAGTTAATGTTGTCAAAGGCTGTTTTGAATCAAGTTGGTATTTCAACCGGTAAATAAATGATTATGTCTTAGCCATAATATATGTGTCTTCCCAAGATAAAGGCTGTTTGGTTGTCCTTACTGACGTGACCAAGACGTACTTTGAGTGTAGAACTTAATATTTTGGCTATAATTTTGTTTGAGCTTTAGATAAGATTGATGGGTCTAAAATGGTTGATGTTTGTGGGATTGTCTACATTTTTGATAAGAATGATGTAACTTTTGTTAAAATTCTTATTAATGCGGCAAATTTCATCTCAAATTGTATAATTTGAAAAATGTCAAGGAAAGTTTGCCAAGTGTCCTAGCATTTATGGTGGTGAAACTCTTGCAAAACTCATCCCGTTTTGCACTCTTTAATTGGGAATCCATTTTGTGAAAGATCCTGGCTTTCGTGCTTTGGTTAGTTGTCGAAGGTCCTTTCGATGACCTATGTTGTATTGAGGGGATATCTATATGATCCAATCGTTGGTGTAAAGCCCGCGGTAGCAATGGAATCGGGGAAAGTATACATAAAGTTCTTTTCGATACACAATATGTCAGCCCCGATGCATTTAATGTCCCAATGATATTTATAGGGTCAAAGTTTTGATGAGTGAGAGGGATCTTTATTATTTATTTGGGCAAATCATGTCATGGTTCATCCTAAAGTTTGATGAAAATTTTGTACTACGCAAATCTAGTGACATGACTTGTCCGTTTGACCCGCCAGGCCGCCACCCTACAAATCTAGCGCTTTGGGTTGGGCTAAAGACCCGATAACTCGACCGATTCTACCACTGACCAGACGACCCAACCCTCGATTTTAATCCCCTTTTCACTCAAGCCCAATATTTCGTATACAAGCTCAACGTTTCATATATTGATGTATGCACTTATTAAGGTAATAGTAACTTGTTTTGAACATTACAAAAGGATTGGTTTGCTTGTTTATGTATGGATGCTTTATTATTTATTTTTACTTATCATGGTTCATCATATCATGCTTTCATATAGTAGATACTATATATATACTTACACAAATAATTATATGTAGTTATGTACGGGCATACACATGATATTTTCATATACATGCATATGCACACATACATATGACATGCGTGTGTGTGTGTGTCTATACACACACACACACACAAGGTTGTCAGACTCGAACCTGTGAGGCCTCTGGTTCCCGGTTCACTAGTTCAACCAATGGTCTAGCCGGTTCAACCGGTGACGACAACATGACATCACAATTAGTTTAAAAATATATAAATGTCTTTGATAGCCATAGGAAATATCCCTGCAAAAGTTATGAAACATGAATAATAGCACAACTGCTCACAATAACTTGATAAAACACCAAATAACAAATATTATTCTATTCATGGACATTTATATGACATATTTATAGTATTCAATATTAATTAACAAAAAATTGCAACAACAACAATACATTTACTTGCTAAGTGGGAGAACTGACCGATTGGGCTAAAATCGGATCGGTTCAACCAGTTGGTTCATCGGTTTGATGCCGGTCAGACTTCATTTCCGGCTTTGGGAGGGGACTGACCCGGTAGAGTGACCGGTTCAATCGGTCGGTCCTGTTCGGTTCTAATAACCATGATATATATATATATATATATATATATATATATATATATATATATTCTATTTTGGTTGTAGGTGTAGCCAACCTGCTACTAAAGATATAGCAGAAAGAAATAATAGAAAAAGCAGTATAAAGATCTTCATTGGTGCGTAATCCGATTGTATACCACCACTGATAAACATCGGAAAGAATTGTTTGCGAAAGGAGTGGCATATATGGAAGGAGTCGGGTGAAGGCATAGCTTTGAATTTAGAAAATGAGATAACCTTTTTTCTTTTTCTCTTTTTCGGAATCTCCGTCGTAGTCTTTGCGGGCAGAAGTGCTTTTGAAGGAAGCTACAGAGAGGAAATTCAGGTCAGTGGATCAAAGGCGAAATCCACCAACATGCAAGTGGGCTCATGGCGATGATTCTGGGCCTGGAACTGTGTTGGAGAGCCGGACTAAACGTTTCAAAGTCATCGATTCCTTCTTGCCCACGCACCTTGCTTTGAAGCGATCAACAGAACCATTTGGCTTCCCTTTCACCTTGTACACCCATTTATTCCCGAGGACATTCATAGTTCATAGATAGATAGATAGAAGGAAGACGAGGAACAAGCTCCCATGTATGCTTTTTGAGAAGAAGAGCATTGAATTCAAGTCTTGGATAAGAATCTACAACGCACTAGAACGCTCTTTGACTGTGTCTTGCTAAGAAAGTCAAGTAGTTTAACAATAAAGGAGCTTTCTCTAATTGACATCATAGTCGACATTCGATTCATTTTCTTTGTGTCGCCTTTTCCAGATGTTGCTCATGTCCTGCCGGTTCGACGAACAAAGAAATGTGACGGCCAGAGACTTCCCCTACACATATATGAAAGACCACTTTTCTTTTTCATGGATGTTCGTTAAGACAAAAAACATGTAAGTATCAAAATGCAGCTATATAAGATAACGAAACGTTCTGCGGTAGCAACCTGCCTGACATTCAATTCAGAAGTCATCATCCACTTTGCCAAGACAATCTAAGACAAGGACGATGGGGAAGGTAGATAAGCGAGCGAGCAGGGCGGAACAGATACACTGAATTGGGTGGACGATCGGGCCGTCGACGGCTCAGCCAAATGCCGCAATATTCTTTTGGCTTCCCTTCGCTCTCCTTTCCCTCCCATTCACCTTGAGTCATCAAAGGCTCCCCGGAACAATTAGGCTCGGTCAACTGGAATGTGTATTATCCATATGGGAGATCCTCAATTGAGAAGATCCATCGACCTGAGACGAAGAGAAAGATCTTTCTTCTTTCTGAAAGATAGCTATTCTCTCTGAGTCAGGCTAGTGTACACTCGAGTGTATCGGATGCACTGTACACCTCAGTCATTTTTGAAGATGCAATAATTTTTTGAAAAATCTAAACCGTTGATCTTCTTAATTATCATAAGAACATACTATATAATAAATGTTAGCTCATTTGGACACTTATAGGTCGTGCATCTAAAGGAGGCAAAAATCATGTATTTCAAATTAGTTTTGTGCGTCGATTATGTTGTCCTTGGATGAGTGACTTACACTCATCCAAATGAGTTCAAATTTTGTATGCGACCTATTATTATTGTAACCATGAAGATCAATGGATTAGATTTTGGAAAAACATGGCCTAGATAGGTAAACACCATTGGGGTGTACGGCGTGATCTGTACACTCGAGTGTATTCTATCCTGACTCTCTCTCTCTCTCTCTCTCTATATATATATATATATATATATATATATAGAATTGTGTACCCGAGTACATATAACTTACATGTATCCATCTTCATTTATGATGATTGTAACATTCTACTTAATAATCCAACTTTATGGATGTAAAGTATACCTCTTAGATAAGATGTGTACAAAAAATCACCACACACACACACACACACACACACACACACACACACACACACACACACACATATATATATATATATATATATATATATATATATGTTGTCATGATTACTTTACCACTTGAGTCAGCTAGGTTGACATGACAGTTGTACTGGAGATCGGTGATCTGGAAGATTTACGGAATTGACCTTTGAGCTGGGTTTGAAAACCTTGGTACTATGGTTAAAAACCAAGCAGAAGTGTTGTGTGATGCATGTTACAATGTGTCTGTTGCATGTATGATATCCATTGATCATGAGGGAGTGTATCATGCTCCCCTTCTTCTAGCAATGCATATACAATGAACAATATTAGTGTTCTAGTCCCCTTTTTAGCCATTGAAGATTTTTATGAGACAATAGGGCATATAAAGGGACATTCTAATCAGCATTGAAATACAGAAGTCATGATTGGTAGAAAAGTATGTCTGGTATGATGTTCTTCTGACATTAATATATGACAAAAAAATAACAATTACACTTTAGATGATAAATTATGACCTTCAGTTTTCTCATATGGAACCCTATTGATTGGTCAACTAAATGTGTTTGATAAGATGACAAAAATGGGGTTGCACCCATGTCCCTTTGCTCTATTGATTATAAGTATTTATATTCTCTCACGATGGAAATATACATAGTAGGTTTATAGATAATTAAAAACAATGAAATGAGCATGAATAGAGTTCGGCAGCAATACTCTGATGACATGTATAATCAAGAGCAGGATAAATGTCTAATTGATTTTCCTCAAATTTACGTTATAAAAGAAATTGTTTGAACGTTAGGATTGTGGCTTGTGTGGTTTGATGACCCAACTTGAACTGTTTCAACCTGTGATCAATACTGCATGCTATACCAATGCTTGGATATGATAAAAAATCAATATTCTTTGGTGTATCACACTCTTCCTGGTTTACCCTTTGTATACCAGGCAACTCATCTTAGGAAGGTATGCAATATAAAGATACGATGTACTTCAGTAAGGTTTATAACTGTAAGACTTCTGAATTAAGAAAATGCACATTTGAAACCTTCTAGAATGAGTGGTTTATAACATTAAATAAACTCAGTTTATTATTGGTTAATAAGTAACTGGACTCAGGATGAACCTTCTCCCAACAGGGTCTGGAATGTTAAATCTTAAGGTCAAGATCTGACTCAAAACTTTAGTATGTCAAGAGTTAGTATATGGTACTTGAGTGCTGTCACAATGTTGCGTGAAGGTTGAAATTCTTACTGCACATCAATTTTTTGTTGTTGCAAATATTGATTGATATTCATTGAATAGTCGATGCAATCAAGGTTTTGGACTCATCTGGAGGTTAAACTGGCAGCATTTCTGGGTCTCAGGTCAACCATCAGGTACTTGGTTGATCCTGCAACATCAGTATGACATCATATATATATATATATATATATATATTATAACTAATACATGGTAATACATTATAACCAATACATGAACTCCGCCTATGTTTTCGTACATTTTGTGCAAATGTAGCCGGTCCCAAGCCTGGGTAAAGGAGGAGGGTTGGTGGTAGGTTGACAGCCAGCCATAAAAACTTTGTCACTCTTTCTATGACATTACCTCCTTACGAGGCGGGTGGATTGTAATATATGCAAAGATTGTAAAGTGATTCCTGGTGAAGAACTCATGGCTCAACATAGGTTGGTGGTTTTGGACATTAACATGAAAATCAATAAAGGCAAGCATAACAGAAATCAAGATACCAGGATCAAGTGGTGGAATCTTAAAGAAGAAAAGTTGACTTTTCATGATAAACTCCTTAAGAAGGGAACTTGGAACCTGGAGTCTGATGTTAACACTATGTGGCATAACATGAGCTCCTGCATAACAAAAATTTCCAAAGAGGCTTTGGGGGAGTCCAAAGGCTGTGGGCCTCCACAGAAAGAGACTTTGCTGGTGGAATGATGAAGTACAGAAGGCTATTAAATTGAAAAGGGAGATCTATAGGAGCTTGCCCAAATCTTGAGATGATGTAACGTTCCAAAGATACAAGTAAGCAAAGAAAGAAGCTAAAAAGGTTGTTCGGGAGGCAAAGTCTAGATACTTTGATATTTGTAAGAAGTTGGACACAAGAGAGGGGAAAAAGATATATAAAATGGCTCGTATAAGAGAAAGGAAAGGAAGAGACTTGAGTCAAGTGAAATGCAATAAGAATGAAGATGGCAGAGTGTTGGTGAAGGACGATGAGATCAAGAACCAGTGGAGAAATTACTTCCATAAGCTTTTCAATGGAGATACTGCAAATACTGTTAGAGACTCGTGTGATATGGATACAAGAGATATCATTTACACACAACAAGTTTCACCATTTGAGGTCAAGAATGCTTTAAAAACATGAAAATGAGAAAGGCATGCGGACAAGACGGTATTGCCATTGATGTATGGAAGAGTATGGGGGATGAAGGAGTTATGTGGTTAACAAAGTTCTTTAACAAGATCACGAAGTCCAAGAAGATGCCGGATGAGTGGAGAAATAATACTATAGTCCCCATCTACAAGAACAAAGGTGATGTTCAGAGCTGCACAAACTACGGAGGTATCAAGTTGATGAGTCACACAATGAAGCTTTGAGAGAAGATTATTGAGCAGAGGCTCAGATCTATAACACAGATATCAAACAACCAATTTGGTTTCATGCCTGGAAGCTCAACAACAGATGCTATTTTTCTGATTAGGAGGCTTGTGGAGAAGTATAGAGAAAGCAAAAGAGATCTTCATATGGTGTTTATTGATTTGGAAAAGGCTTATGATCGAGTACTTAGAGAAGTGTTGTGGATGGTTTTGAAGAAAAAGAATGTGCCAATCCAATACATTTACATGATCAAAGACATGTATGATAGCTCTACTGCTAGTGTGAAGACTCCTGGAGGAGAGACACCAACGTTTTCTATCACAGTTGGGGTACACCAAGGATCCACACTCAACCCATATCTGTTCATTCTTGTTATGGATGAGTTGACAAAGAAGTTCAGGATGATATCCCTTGGTGTATGTTATTTACTGATGATATTGTTTTGGTTGACGAAACTAAAGATGGATTGAATGATAAAATTGAACGTTGGAGAAATGCATTGGAATCAAATGGATTGATGATTAGCATGAGCAAAACTGAGTATATGCATTGCAATTTTAGCCAATCTCGCAGTGTGAATGATGGAGCCAAGTTGGACGGAGTAGATATACCAAAATGTGATAAATTTCGTTACTTGGGTTCTATTATTCAAAAAGATGGGGATGTTCAAAATGACGTTTGTCACATGATCACTGCAGGATGGTTGAAATGAAGGAGTGCAACTGGAGTTTTATGTGATCGGAAGATCCTTCTCAGGTTAAAAAGTAAGTTTTATAGAACAGCTATAAGGTCAACCATGCTCTACGGGAGTGAATGTTGGGCGATAAAGAAACAAGGTTCCAACAAGATGAACGTGGCTGAAATGCATATGCTGAGATGGATGTGTGGGAAGACAAGAAAAGATCGCCAGAGAAATGACTATATCAGGAATAAAGTGGAGGTGACAAACATTGAGGACAAGTTGCGTAAGGGCCGACTCAAATGGTACGGACATGTACAACACAGACCGACCAATGCGCCTATACGAAACAATGCTATTGAGTCAAGCACAATGAATAGAAGAAGAGGAAGGCCTAAATTAACATGGGATGAGCTTATAAAGAGAGATTTTGAATCTCTACATCTTAACCAGAATATGGCCCATGATAGAGCTGAATGGAAACGAAGGATCCATGTAGCTGACCCCAACATAATTGGGATTGAAGCTTAGATGATGATGCTGAATTGATTTGGAAAAGGCTTATGATCGAGTACCTAGAGAAGTGTTGTGGATGGTTTTGAAGAAAAAGGGTGTGCCAATCCAATACATTGACATGATCAAAGACATGTATGATAGCTCTACTGCTAGTGTGAAGACTCCAAGAGGAGAGACACCAACGTTTTCTATCACAGTTGGGGTACACCAAGGATCCACACTTAGCCCATATCTGTTCATTCTTGTTATGGATGAGTTGACAAAGAAGTTCAGGATGATATCCCTTGTGTATGTTATTTGCTGATGATATTGTTTTGGCTGACGAAACTAAAGATGGATTGAATGATAAAGTTGAACGTTGGAGAAATGCATTGGAATCAAATGGATTGATGATTAGCAGGAGCAAAACTGAGTATATGCATTGCAATTTCAGCCAATCTCGCAGTGTGAATGATGGAGCCAAGTTGGACAGAGTAGATATACCAAAATGTGATAAATTCTGTTACTTGGGTTCTATTATTAAAAAAGATGGGGATGTTCAAAATGACGTTTGTCACATGATCACTGCAAGATGGTTGAAATGGAGGAGTGCAACTGGAGTTTTATGTGATCGGAAGATCTCTCTCAGGTTAAAAAGTAAGTTTTATAGAATAGCTATACGGCCAGCCATGCTCTACGGGAGTGAATGTTGGGCGGTAAAGAAACATGGTCTCAACAAGATGAACGTGGTTGAAATGCGTATGCTGAGATGGATGTGTGGGAAGACCAGAAAAGATCGCTTGAGAAATAACTATATCATGAATAAAGTGGGGGTGGCAAGCATTGAGGACAAGTTGCGCGAGGGTCGACCCAGATGGTATGGACATGTGCAACACAGACCGACTAATGCGCCTATACGAAACAATGCTATTGAGTCAAGCACAATGAATAGAAGAAGAGGAAGGCCGAAATAAAATGGGATGAGCTTTTAAAGAGAGATTTTGAATCTCTATATCTTAACCACAATATGGCCCATGATAGAGCTGAATGGAAACAAAGGATCCATATAGCTGACCCCAACATAGTTGGGACTGAGGCTTAGATGATGATGATGATGATGATGCTGAACTAATACACATGATAAATTATATTTGTATAGTGGGTGTGAATTTATGTGTCTGTGCATATGCTTATGTATACAAGCTACTGTATGAAAGCATGAAATAGCCGATTATAATACATCATACATAACATACTGAGTCGAGCTTTCCTACACCAACAAGCAAACCAGTGGTTTTGTTACACAAGTGATAAGTACCTTAACAAGTGAATATAACAATATTTGAAATACTAGTTTTAGGGAAAGGACATTATAATAGGTCATGTGACCTCATAGGGAGGGAAAGAAAATGGAAAATAAAACATACAGAGTCGAGCTTTCCTACACCAACAAGTAAACCAGTGGTTTTGTAACACAAGTGATAAATACCTTAACAAATGAATATAACAATATTTGAAATACTGGGTTTGGAGAAAGGGCATTATAATAGGTTATGTGACTGCATAGGGAGGGAAAGGAAATGGAAAGTAAAACCCCGCCAGGTTTTGATCCAAGGGCTTGGTCACTAGGTCGGACTGAATCAGTCAATGTTCACAATGATTCTAATTGATGTATATGTGGATTTCTGTATCTAGACACGTTTACACCCCAAACATTTCAACTTTGCATAACCAATGATAAGTACGACTGTACGAGTGTGTTATTTTTCTTAGTCATCTCTCTGTCCACTCAACCGTCCCCACGTGCATTTATATGTATTCTTTATATTTATTATTGGTATATCTTGTAGTCCTGAAATATGAGGTTTTGGAAAGGGGTTAGTAATAAGTCAGGCGACCACATAGGGAGGAAAAAATATGGCAAATAAAACCCTTTAGACTCCAAAGGCCGAGTTACCAGGTCAGTACAAAATTATTCAATGTTTAAATTGATTCTAGTAGGTGGATAAATGGATTTCTGTAGCTGGACACGTTTACACCATAGACACCACAAGTTCGAATAACCAATGATAAATACAAGTATGTTATTTTCAGTGTTTCAAAAAGCGGTATGCGTTATGCGTTCGGAGAGGTCACCTTGTAGAGTATATGCGGAAGTATATGCGGTTTTGGATTTTTTTAATTAATTATTATATATATATGTATTAATCATGATTTTCATATTTAATTTGTGCAATTGTGTATCTAAATAGTACAATTACAAGAATAATGGATGCAATTATGCAAATATGCAATCATCACAACTTAAATAAATACAAACATGCACTATAATCTAAATTTAAACAATGTAAATGTATAAAACAAGAAATCAGAATATCTCTAACTAAAAATCGGGGTATAATCGGCCTTGTATGCGGCCGTACAACCGATTATGCGGCTTGGACCGCTTTTTGGACCGATTTTTATTATGCGGATTTTTGGAGGACCGCACCTTGTATGCGGCCGCTTATGCGGGCGCATACACCGGTTTTTAAAACACTGGTTATTTTTGTTAATCATCTCTATATCCACTCAACCGTCTCCATGCCCCCTTTTTGTAGCCTGTATATTAATTTGTATATCTTGTAGTCACCCTGAAGACCAAGTTACCAGGTCATACTGAATTATTCAATGTTTAAAGTGATTCTAATAGATGGATAAATGGATTTCTGTATCTGGACACGTTTACACCACATACACCACAAGTTTGAATAACCAATGATAAATACATGTGTCTCATTTTTGTTAATCATCTCTCTATCCACTCAACCGTCTACATGCCCCCACCGTTTTATACCCTTTATATAATTTGGTATATCTTGTAGTCCTCTAAACACATACAGAAATGGTATACTTGGAAGAGAAAAAAACTCAAGAGAATAGGATATAGAGATTGTATTATCTATATTCAATGGTAATTATAAGTTCAACATTGGCATGTTCCCTTCTTGGAAGTCTGTTTATTATACTGATCCCCTCTGTGGGCGAACCAGGCACATTTACAAGCAGTGATGATTTTGGGAGATGCAAAAAGGGGAGGAACAACCATTCTTCAGATGGAAAGATTGGCTAGATAGTTGGGGTAAAATTCTCCCCCTTCAACCAGTCTATGCACTTCTTTTCACTAAGTGATCAATTGCTTGTTAAACGTATTGAATTCTTGTATCGCAGTTGTGTTGAAGGCATTGATTCTGCAAGTAGGGCCTATTAGGCATTAGTCCCAAACTTATTTAAATGGTTAGAAACCATCAACATGGGATTCTCCCAAACTGGGGGACCATAGTGACCCCTAAGTATTTGAGATTGTCTTTATATAGCTTCTAGGGATCTGGTCAGAAATTGTAGAATTGTTCCCAACAAAATGCACAGATCTCATTGATCTCATTAAATAATACTATATTATCTCCAATGAAGGATAATGGATTACGGATCTGTTACCAACAAAATGCACAGATCTTATCAATTTCATTAAATAATAGTATGTTCTCTCCTATGAAGGATAATGGATGTCTATATCTTTTTGGCTGTCTGAATATATTTTTTCCCCCTTCAGAACTACTGTTCGCTTATCTACGTTTATTATATTATCTACGTTTTATGTTTTCATCACTTCACCGTTTCTTATAAGTTATAACTACTCTTAAACTTGTTTTGACCTTTATCTTTTCAGGCCGGATACGAAACAATAATGATGAACTCAAATCCAGAAACAGTTTCCACTGATTATGACACAAGTGACAGGTTGTACTTTGAGCCATTAACTATTGAAGATGTACAAAATGTGATTGACTTGGAACGACCTGATGGTATAATTGTGCAATTTGGTGGGCAAACTCCTCTTAAACTTGCACTTCCAATACAACAGTATTTGGAAGAGCATAAACTTTCTTCTGCCGCTGGTACTGGCCATGTTAAAATTTGGGGCACGACACCGGATTCCATAGATGCTGCAGAAGATAGGGAGCGCTTTAATGCGATCCTTGAGGAGCTTGAAATTAAGCAGCCTAAAGGTGGAATAGCTAAGAGTGAACGTGATGCACTAGCAATTGCATCTGACGTTGGATATCCAGTTGTAGTTAGGCCTTCATATGTTTTAGGTGGCCGAGCTATGGAAATTGTTTATACTGATGAAAAGCTTGTCAAGTACCTTGAGACTGCTGTTGAGGTGGATCCAAAACGTCCTGTGCTGATCGATAGATATCTTTCAGATGCAATTGAGATTGATGTTGATGCATTAGCAGACAGTAATGGTTCAGTAGTTATTGGTGGGATTATGGAACATATTGAACAAGCTGGCGTTCACTCTGGTGACTCTGCTTGTTCACTTCCTACAAAGACTGTTCCTTCATTCTGTTTAGACACTATTCGGTCATGGACGACTAAGCTAGCCAAGCGGTTGAAAGTATGCGGCCTCATGAATTGCCAGTATGCCATTTCAGCTTCTGGTGATGTTTATCTTCTCGAGGCAAATCCCCGTGCTTCTCGTACAGTGCCTTTTGTGTCGAAAGCTATTGGCCACCCTTTAGCAAAATATGCTTCACTGGTGATGTCAGGAAAGACTGTACAAGAACTTGGATATACCCAAGAGGTTATCCCCAGTCATATGGCTGTCAAAGAGGCAGTGCTGCCCTTTGAGAAATTTCAAGGTTGTGATGTGCTTCTGGGTCCTGAGATGCGCAGCACAGGGGAAGTCATGGGAATTGATTTTGATTTCTCACTTGCATTTGCAAAGGCACAAATAGCTGCAGGTCAGAAACTTCCTCTTGGGGGTACTGTCTTCATCAGCTTAAATGACTTGACTAAGCCACATCTTGGTTCCATTGCCCGAGGGTTCCAAGAACTTGGCTTTAAGCTTGTTGCAACTTCTGGAACAGCTAAGGTACTTGAACTAGAGGGCATACCTGTTGAGCGGGTCCTAAAGCTGCACGAGGGTCGCCCTCATGCTGGGGATATGGTAGCCAATGGTCAAGTACAGGTGATGGTGATAACTAGCTCTGGTGATGCACTGGATCAAATAGATGGGCGGCAGCTGAGGAGGATGGCACTTGCTTACAAGGTTCCAATTATAACCACTGTTGCTGGAGCTCTTGCAAGTTTGGAAGCCATCAAAAGCTTGAAGGAGAGTTCTATCACGATGTTAGCCTTACAGGATTTTTTTGATACCCCAGTGGAGAAAAAGAAGTTGCAACCTGCTCCATCTACGTTTAGCCTGTAGATGCTGCCTTGAGGTAATTCTTTGTTTTGGTGGCATAGTAACTTTCTGATATACCTATTAGAACGTAAACAAACGATATACATACTGAACAATAAATACTGTAGGGTATGCTGCTTATCTAACATCATTTTCTTGAAGCTATTCAATGGTTGTAGGGTGACATGTTGAGTGTGTTGAACATTGGAGCATCCACATAAACATTTGATTCAACTTTGTAACTACAGCATTTGACCATGTACATAAAACGCTTAACACAACTTTGTACATAAACTTTACAGCTTACGGGATAGCATATTCATATTCTGCAATTGATGATCTGGTTTACCAAAGGGAAATCCATCATTGCTCTCAAGATAGAAGTTAACTTGCCAATTTAGGATATACAAAATAATCACTGAAGCTATAATCAAGCAGTGAAATGAGACACTTAGAACTGCAATAATCACCCTTGTCAAAATACTTTTCGAATCCGTCGCTGCCTTTTTCATGGTTAAATGATTTTATACCTAGATTTCTTGCAAGCTAACATAACGTGAATTTATTAACTACGAAGCTCTTGCATGCTTGCCTATTACCGCTAAAGAAGTTGCTTTTGCTTATCGAAATCACATCTGCTCTTATCATATTTTATAGTAGTAGCTTGCCAAAATGCATTATGAGTTGTACAACATCAACTTAGATTTCATGGAATTATGAAGGTTTATAGCATATAGGTCATTACAAGAAAGTATGCTAGGTGTTAAATTGCACTATGAAATACTCTGATAAATTACTATATGTTTTTTCCTGCCCTGCTTTAGTTGTGTTTAACAGTATAGTAGCTCCTTTTTTTTCTCAGTCAGGAGCTTGATAACACGATAGTAAGCGGGAAAACAAGACCTCTACCAACTTACTCCGAAATTTTGTGTATTGGTGCCTTTGATAGGTTTTCCTGGAGTTAGATTATGTTAGGGTTTTATTTAAATTTAATTATTTACTTGCTTGTTGTAACATTTTCCTTTATGTTTGGTCAACTGCTCCTGTGAAAGCATCTCATCTCTCACTCTCTTGCAGTTCAACGCATGGGTCCATAAACTTTCCGTAAGTGTAACTCGTATGCTCCGCTGAGCTCACTGATCCCCATGAGCAGAGCGGTTCACTAAATGGTCTGGAATAAGCTGTCTGGCATTGACAATGATTGGCTATGCTCATTGACTGATAAAGGTCCAGACTGATTTGCTCACGTAAATTATATAAGTTGCATTTTCTCTGGCTGCTACACTGCTTATTTGTCGGGGTAAGAAAAGTTCCACCGAGCTTGAAATTTCTTGTGCGTCAAAGGAAAGTCTGTCAGAACAGGGATCGAAATCGTCCACTGTACAAGTGAACTATCCAGCACGTTTAGATTTATATGAAGTTTGTTATGCTTGTAGTTTTCTTGATATTCTCTCTGCAGGAAATTTCCTGCGGGTGATGAAGTTAAGCTAGTAATGCAATGTTTCATGTCTGGGAGAGCGACAAGCTGCAATCAATAATACAGAGATAACGGTGTTCGGCTTTCCTAATCACCCAATCAATGATCGCGCCCATTCCTCTAGTATTTGTCGTTTTGCTTAGAAACAGACGGTTGTATTTGGTTAGGTTATTACCTGTTTACCAACTAACCATACCCTTTATGGTAGGGTAAGGGAGAATATATATTTTACCAACCACCCGTGTACCCTTTGCCTACTTTACCTGCATCTAAATAGGATAGGAGAAAATGAGAAGTTTTATCCTACTTTCACCTATTTACCCAATAGTATAAGGTTAAATTTATAATTTTAGATTCTAATATATTTATTAATGTATATTAAAGATCTCAGAAAGTCTCACCACTACTTTTTTAATTTGTATCGATATTTAATGTGAGAAACTTTATTTACAAATGATAACATGAATCATTTTTTATAATCATATATTCAAAACAAGAATTTTTTAATAAAAAATAGTACACTAAAAAGATGATACCTTCTTTATAATAATAAATATTAGGTTGGATATTAGTATTTTTTGGTGTATATATCATAAACATTATTATTATTGTCTAAAATTATTTTTAGAGTCGTTTTGTGTTTGATGTAGGCAATGCAATATGAAATTTTTGTTAAAAGTATCATATATTTTCATGTTGCTTTACTCATTTCATCCTTATCCTACCCATTAACCCTGTGGGTAAACGGGTTAGGGTAATGGTAGAATAATGGTTGTTAAGGAAAAGATAATAACCATACATGTAGTTTGTCCAATAAAAAATACATGTGGAAAAGATAATTACCATACATGTAGCTTGTTCAATAAAAATCACATGTGGATAACAACCATATTCGATTAAATATATCTGACTCCTTCCAATATGTAGCTTGTCCAATAAAAGTTACATATACTTTCCCACTTGGACATGTATAAGTCTGAGGGCTGCTAAAAGAGAACAATTTTGCTAACTACGACCGACTCTTGTCAAGATTTAGTATGTGGAAATCATAATCGTCTCTGTCCTAAATAATTTATGATTAACAATCACGTTTACATACGACCCAGTAATAGGGAGCAACTCGATGAAATATCTTCTAATTTCTTTCAACTTGTAGTTTGTCATTCAAAAGCCACACATGCTCCTTTTTGGGTGTTTGTGTGTGAAAAATCACTATAGGGGGGGTGAATAGGGTTTTATGAATATTTTACAATAATTTAACTCAAACAACCACAATTGAGATAATAAGGAGACAATGTGTTTAGAGTGGTTCCAACCTAAGCAAATACTAAGACAGTCAATCCACTACCCGGTTGCTTATCCAATCAGATTTTGAAAATATTAAATTTTATTACCTCGCAAGGATATTACATAAAATTACAATATTTTCTACACCCTTTGGACAACCTTCACCTTGAAATAGTCTCACCAACTTTGAAGAAGCCTTCCTCGAAGTAACTTTAAGCTCTCTCTTGAAGTAGCTTTCCTCTTGAAGTAGCTTCCCGTTGAGACAACCTTCTAAAGTAGTCCAAAGATCTCCTTTTTCACCAAGAAGGTCAAACTCTCTCCAATCCGCAACCTCCAACTCTAGGAGTAGCAAGGAGAGTACAAACAATAAAAAGAACAAGAAAAAGAAATGTAAATTACAATTTACCACTTGAAGAACAAGGCTTGATTTCCTATATCAAGCGTATTGATCTCCTAACCAATGAGTATGGAAATGTAGGTTTAGTGGATAGGAGATGCTAGCCTATAGGACACGAATTTGGAGCAAAGGAAATGAGTAGCAAGTAGTAGTGTTGCTCAATTGCTCAAAACAGATTGCCAATTGCAAGTATGAAAGCTGAAGTATTGCACAAGTGTATTTTGGGTGTCTTATAGCTTGTCCTATTTATAGGAATAGCCTATGGATGCTTAAGGATGTTCTAGACACTTTCGAGGGGTTCTTAGTGCTTAAACTAGCCGTTAGGTAACCAGTAGTTCCTTTAGTAACGACTAATTAATTAACTCTGAAAAGTGCAGATAGAACTCATCTCGGTCGAAGAATTATCGACCGAGAGTCTTTCTCAGACGAGGATTTGTCGACCGAGGGACTGTCTGGAGCAAGTGTATATAACGTTATAATCCAACTCCCAACTACCTTGTCTGCTGTGTCTAATGGCTACCTGGGTCATTCTCGGTCGAAGAGTTTGTCGACCGAGAGTGTCTCGGTCGAGAATTTTGTCGACTGAGATTGACCTTGTTTTAATGTTTTAAACTAAGTACCAAGTGTGTGTATGAGTGTGCAGATGTGACACTATTTTAAGAGATGACCTATCTAAGTGTTGTGATTGGCTAGGGAAGATCTAACGCTTGATTCACATGATGTCTAAGTACTTGTACATTATATATTTGTACAAGTTTTTACATTTGATTACATTCATGACTTAAAGCAATTTTAGTACATAGATCTTCCAAGTATTTGTCATCCTCCTTATTTCTGCAACACTCAAGTAGCACGTTAGATCCACAAAAATGAAATGTTTGTCATTATCAAAATAAAGGGATTAAATGATGTCCATTTAGCCAACAATGTGTATATTGGCGACTAGTATATAGTTACTACACAAATAATCTGCATGCGATCTAAGGAAATAACATAATTTGATCAACTACTGGATGATTATTTCCAATATGTATGTGTCATTATTAAGATTACATTTGTCTAAATTAGTGTATTATAAACATTCACAATAACTTGCATACATCTCGTTAAAATACAACAATTGAACTAATTATCAGGCGGCTCCCTCTGATTTGTATCGTTCATTACCAAAATTACATGTGCATCTTCCTGGGTGTCTCTACTGAGAATCAATTTATAATGAATATTCACAATAATTTACGTTTATAATATTAAAAGGTTACAATTTGATTAATTGCTGGCTGACTGCCTATGACCTATCACTGTGATTACTAAAATTATTTGTTAAAAAAAAGGTAAGCTAGTAAATATATAAATGGACTGCTGAACTCACAAGCGGACTGTCGAAGTATATAAACAAACTGACAAGCGCATAGACGTCTTGCTTTAGAGGAACACACATTCATACTCCTAAAACTAAACCTAAAGTCATATATGTACGTGGCAGCAAAACAAATATATGTGAGAGATTAGGAAAATGTAAATCAATTTTTCTGCGTGGCAAGAAATCAAAATTAGCAAAATACTGTAGACGACAAAAAAGCAAGTAGACATACACGCGAAATATTAGGCACGTCAACTGCCTAAGATAAGCATATGTAGGAGTGAATATATCAATGCTGTGTTTTGCACGGCGGTCCCCGCCTTATAGATCGGTAATGACGAGGGTATTATGTTTGTGCGAATGCTATGCTCGCTAATAGCCCTAAATCTTGTTTCTGCCTTTAGGGAAACCTGTGGTCCATATCTGCCCAATAAGTTTGCCATAAATTGAATGTGGTTTGCCGCAACCTTGTAAAAATGCAACAGTAGCTTTATCACCAACGCAGCCTTGATTTATACCCTCGACCCTTGTTTGCCACAACCTACCGCTTCTTGCTGATCTCTTAGCCTCCCGCATGACAACCACTCAGCATAGTGCTTAATTTTTTGCTTCTTTAGGTGCTGTGGTGGGAAGTTTCGGATCACATCCGTATGGACGCTAGTGTGGGATGACTGCTTGAGGACAATGCTATTGCGCAGGACATGTCCATGTTGCTAAGCAATAGGTTGGATTTAGTAGTCACGCACGTTTAACCTTGTGTAAAAGTACATTGTAATTGACCAACTATGTCCTTATTCAAGTACTTGATCCTGTTTTCACAATAGAACGGCATTGTCTCTGATTCGCGGTGTATACATTTAGGGCTGTTTGGGTGGCCATTTTTAATTACATCAATAGTTAAAAACTATTGAGATTTTGACTATCAATTAGCAAATATAAAAATTCTTAATTATTATGTTTGGATGACTATGGATTTGGAAATATAGCGATTACAAGAATTGTTATTTTTATCACCTTGTTTGGTAAAGATGTATTTAGAATATAGTATTTGTCTTAATTCTATCATGGATATACTTAATTATATCAAGAAATATAAGTAGTTTCTTGTTTAATGGAGATAAAGCAAGCCTATTAGACATAAAACAAACCTACTCAGTATAAACCAATATATATACTGTATGGAAATACGTTCTAGCCCTCTCCCATATAGGACATTTCAAACTACAACACCTTAGCCATTTTGCACAACAACACACAAATTCAACTACTCAAAATGCACATTAGAACATACAATAGTGACTATCATATAATATAATAAAAATCATTTTTTTTGTAAACCTGTCAAATCGGGTCAAAATCCGTAGATATCGATAGATCGACCCTTTTAAACTAAATTTAAGTCATGAAATTTATCACCCACTTAAAATCACCAAAATCCGCACATATCCGTTTAACTAGAAAATTTCATAAATGACCCGTGGACACTAATATGTGACCCACAATTAAATTAATTATATAAAAGTAAATATACAGAATTGTCTTATACTAACTAAAATTAGTGATGCAATCGTAACATCAAAAGCCATCCAAATAGGACCAATAGAGTCCAGATCCCGTTGGCAAATTCATAAAATTGAAAAACGAATTGAAGCTATGAATCTCCCAAATCAATCCCAAATGTAGACATGTAGGCGTGGGTTGGATAGTATACATCATAACGTTTAATATGTTTTGTAAAGTTACTGCGAAATGGTTACGATCTGGCAGCAAAAAGTAGCTTAGTTGCAGCTGAGTACGTGCAAAACAATTAATATGGCATTGTATGGTGGCAGTCTGCAATCAACTCAATTTTAAATGTACTGATAAATATCAAATCTGAGGAACTCGACTATATTTTACTAAACTAACTACTGGGATTTAAATGTTCGTACCTAAACGTATTGGCATAGTTCTTTGTGGCATGCATCCATCTTTAGTCGTAACTTGATGACTTATGGGCACATTTATTAAAGTAAAGTTGATAGAGATAATGTATAGTAGTTATAGTTTTTTTACTATATTTTATACCAAGTATGTAAATGTACGGGTACCGGCGGATCGACTCACAATCTGCTGAGTCGGATTTCGATTTACCTTTATTCGACCGGTTTAAAATTGGGTCGTTTTGACCCGCTTGCGAGAGTCAAACACGTAATGACTCCATCCAAACTCAACGTACTCATCCGTTGACATGTCTTGTCCATCTCAACATACACGTTCAGAATTCAGAGCCATCTTGTGTCTAAAGTCAACAAGCGCATAATATCAACAAGGAAGTATTTATTGCATGACCTGAACTACATACATATGATCAAATTTCGTTCAAATTAAAGTAGAAAATCATCACACTATTCAGAAAATCATCGGAAATCCACATTTCTACTGGATTGCTCTCTTTTGGGCCTTCTATATCTGGAATCGTTAAACTTTTGGAAGATAGTTTCTCCTTGGTGGATATATCTTGTTTAGTTTTATTGTACCTAGACAATCAAATGAGGAGATACCGAAACAAATGTATGCTGTAAAGACAGATTGTGGAAGCAACTACATGAGAAAGAAAAACTAGATGACCCATCAATGAAACTTGTAGGAATTACACTTCTTTGTACATGAAATTGCTGAGACATTATTAGGATGTGTGCTCTGCATCCTTAATTGCATGCTGTCTTGATTCATGTTTAGTAGGAGTCCGACTAGGACCCAACTAAAAAAGATGTAGTTTTTAACAGTAGGGGGAGACAAGAACGGATAGGGCGGTTGATTCTCTACGGCGAAAACTGAAAAGAGTAAGCTAAAAATTTAGAAGCAACCTCATTATCTTAATTGGAAGAAGGCATACTGTCATAATAACCCCACACAAAAAGATTACAGAGATCCCACCACAAACAACTTCTGCTGTCACTACAACTGCTGATTTTAATCAAAGTAGGTGTTATACAAATAAGGTTATAAGACAAAGGAAACTCAATAAAATCTGATTCACCCAACCATTTCCCAATCAGCCAACCATCATCCAACCATCACACAATCACCCAACCATCCTCCAATCAGCCAACCATCACCCAATCATCACGCAACCATCACCCAACCATCACCCAATCACCCAATATTTATACAGTGTAACAATTTTTCCAAGATCACGAAAAACATAATATATGCACTATTGTACGGCAAGGAGATCCTACTCCTTTATGCCCGTTCTCCCACACATAGCTCAAAACAAACAACTAGAATGCCTTTGAAGAACACATCTAAATGCCTAGCACCACACCACCACAAAAATTGAAAATGGTATTATCACACCCTAATGGCATGCATTCTCTCTGAAGGTTCCACTACATATTGTAGCCAACAACTAGGCTTCCATGTGAGCATGTGCCCCTAACCATCTCTCAAAAGTCAACACCTTCACCACCACCAAATGTAAAGGCGTCATGCATCTTTCCATGCTAACAAACCAACCCCATTAGGGATTCATCACCCAATCATCACCCATTCATCACTCAATCACCAAACCATTACACATTCATCACTAATCACCCTATCAACAATTACACATTCATAATCAATTACCCAAACATCACCCATTCATACAACATATTCATCACCAATCCACCCCATCAACCATTACACATTTGTAACCAATCACCCATCAACCATTACCCGTTCATCATTCAATCATCTTTAACCACAACCACAACCACAACCACAACCACAACCACAACTAACACCTCCCCACCACACTTACACCTATAACAATGCCTCCAAATTTGATCTAAATTTGCAACATACAATCATCACCTAACCGTCCAATCCACCCATCACCCAATCCAATCATCCCACTCAAATTTACATACTACTACTGTAAAAACAACAACATCACAAGCAACATGACAACAACACTACAAATAGAATAAAAACATTAAAACCATCACCATCAACCATCATAACAATCGCTAATCACCCAATCCTCCATCATCACCAATCACCCATCAAAATAATCACCAATCACCCAATCATCCATCATAACCAATCACCCAATTAAGCTACAGATCAGTAGGTGCAGCTACACCAACCGCTGCAATTCTGACAACCCACATTATGTTCTATTGTAACCTTGTTGAACCTCACATAAACAACCGAGCATCACCTCTATGCCATCACCACCACCTCCTCATCACTCTGAAAGAAAATCCTAATCACCCACTCCACAACCTAACCCAATTGGCCAATAGAAATATTCACATACACATTTATGACAGACCAATCCACAAAACACATACATGAAATAATGAGGTAGTATTGTAACCAAGTACAAAAAAGAAAAGATCAATCAACCATACCTATATGCATTTAGTCGCAATTGCTGTGCATCTTCAGTGAAAGCACCCACAATTTGAAAAAGAACGTGGAAACATATCAATAACAATACCACGACAAAATACTCACTATTACATCATCATTTTAATAAAATATTAACACGAGCCATGCCTAGATTAACATGAGAATCATGTCTTTCTTTCTCTCCATTGGAAGAGACTTCAACAAAGAGAACTTCTTCTCATTTTCCATGAACCACAAGCACACTTTCATCTTCTGGTCGTCATCAAGCCTATCAACAACAAACACTTCCTCATAGAAAACCTTTGTCTCAACACTCTTTGGGGCCGATGAAATCTTCATATAACCATTAAAGTTGGAAGCCATATTTTCCTCAGCAACAAAAACTAAAATACGATCTCTGTTCTTCCTTGAGGGTGTATGTTTTGTAGTAGATGATGGCTTCTTTCTTTTTTCATTGAGCTGGTGGATATCACATCCACATCCATGCTTCTCGTATCCATCTCATCCAATGAATACAAGTCTACCACCTCATTTTCTTCAGTAGTCATTTCTACACCTTCCTCAGTAGATCTATCCTTAGATCACAAATCCACAACTCTAGAATATTTTCTAAGAAAGGTAGTGAATATATAGAAAACCTAATGAGTTTGTACTTCACCCTAGGTGGTGATTACACAACACAAATGCTATTGGACAGTGAATACATAGAAATTTCACACCTCACCCAATTCCACATTCATCACGATGAAGTGAGTTTTTACATAATTATTTCCCCCTTTTGCAAAATAAACAATATTAATAACTTCTCAAATTAATTATGATAATACTCTCAGTCACTCACTCTAATGTTTTGATGGTGTGGATACACAAAATTGTGAAACAATGCAGACCCTAAATAAATATTAGGATTCATGTGTATTAAAGACTTAGTGAAATTATACTAGTAAACATTCAAATTTGAATTACAAATTTATGCCTTTGTTAGGTAACTATATCATAGAGCTCCACAAAAAATTCATGGTCATTGGACTTACTGATCAAAAGATATTAGCAGTTGACTTTATGAACATTATTTCATTCTTTAAACCCTTTAGGACCTAAGTTGGTTGATTAAATGACGAGGGTGTGATAAACAAATTGTCACGTGGGCACAGTTGGTCCTGGACGCAGGCACTATCTATGGCCCATTAAATCCCAACCGTTTACTAGTGACCAACGAGTCCAAAAAGGATGAAATTGTCTTCAACCTCTGCAACTGACAACTGTAGCACCCATATTTCAACATGAAATATATCGCTCACTCTCCAACTGTAAAAAATGGTCCTTCAGATATGAACCTAGAGGAGAGTCTACTCTCATCAATACGAGTCCAATGACTCCCCACATGATCTCCTTCATGCTCAAAATAGGGAGAATGACCTCCCGCTTCTCGCCCTCACCCTGGAGGCACGACCATTTTAGGGATTCCTTCTCCTCACCCCATTCTTCTATTTAAGGTGAGTAACACCTCCACCGAGATTCCTTTGACCTTACCATCCTTGCAAATGCTCGTGAGAAATCCCTATTTCCAACAACCAAACCCACCCTCAATAAACCCCAACACCGTCAATATCAGGAAAAAGGGGCTCTCCCCACATCAATCCAACACCAACACCACCTTCTGTGAGATCTAGTAGACCCCCATGACACCTTGTCCATTCAACAACTTCCTCATCCCTCACCAACTACCTTTCCCCAATGACCTCTTTCACCTCCCTCTACGATGCTTGAGTATCAAAGAGCGCATGCCGCACGAGAGTGCTTCCTTGCTTTGGGTCGCCGCACCAAAGTCAGTGCCACCTCCGCTCAATCATGTGGAGAACCATAGAGGGAGCTGATCCTATCAGATCTAGGACTAGGCTGCTCAAGCTAGCAACAACTGAGGAAAAGGAGGACAACTCAGCACCATGTGGGGTCAAGTTGGATCAACCACCATCATCCACATTTGCCTCACAATATGTGTGCCATAGCCACTAGGATAAATCCGAGCCCTTGATCCTGTCAGATCAGGCCATTGATCCAAGTTAGTTTCTTATCCCTCTTATTTAGTTATAAAAATACTAGGAATCTAGATTAACTTAGGAAAGTCATAGAAATTTATAGGATTATTGATGATAATAAAATTATATACCATTTTCATCAAAAAATCCAAGGAATCCATATAAAATACTACCATGACCTAGATAAGATTACTTTTTCAAGATAATGGTTGGAAGAATTATTTGATTTATTGCTTTCCTTATCTTAAATTAAAAAGATGGAAAACAATACCATGATCTGGTATTAGTAATTTTCAACTCATAAACCCTAAATATGCCTCTGTTCCATTTGGATTATGAATCCCTAATTAGGAAACCAATAATGAAATAAAACTCCTTGAAACCCTAATATTAGTTTCTCTCTCCAAATGATTAAGGCGTTTAATGAACCAAACCTACATCTAACCTTAGATCTGTCCCTATAACTCATAAATGAAGTTATTTTCTCAAGTTAACCCTGATCTAACCATAATGGCTAATTATAATGACCCTAATTAAGCCTAAGGGGTGTGAAAGGCCCATTAGAAAAGGATATGAAGTGCTGACACCCTTAGTAGTAAAATCACATCAAATAACAATCTAAAATAAGGGTTTGCCTATTTTTTATTTAAACAATGGTTTTCTTTAGTATTTTCTTCTTTCTCAATTATATAATTATGCAAGCTTACCAAAATGTATTTTACCCATGTACACAACACCTAGTGTTGATCCAATGTTTCACATATTTTCTAGGTGCAAAGAACCCTTGAAAGAAGCAAAGTACGTGAAAGAAATAATGAAGCATATTGGATGATCGAGAGTAGATAGATGTATCCTTCTATTTATCTTTAGTTAGTTTACTTTTCATTTCCATTTCCTATATGATGTATAGGATACAAATCATATCGTATGTACCTTTCCTTTTTCCATAGTTAGAAATTTCATTCTAAATAAATGTAAACACTACCTTTTCTTTATGAATGATGGTTTTTGTGTGGTATTATATGATATTGTGAATAGTGATATGACTTCCCTTTATTATAGATGACAACCATAAATCCTCATGTTTTCCATGTTGACCTTTTGTTAGTATGAGTGCAAGCATGCCAACTGAATGTCACCATGGAAGTTATGCTGGATTTGGGGTCATCACAGTTGGTATCACAACCATAGTTTACACATCATAGCTGCATGAACACCTCATTTACCCAATTTTGACTCTAAGCTAGTCCTTGAGTTATGTATATAAAGGGTGGAGGTATCTAGGCTAACATCTGCTGGGTCTGGGTAAAGTCTGTGAGCTACTTTTCTAATCACACAAGGCTACCTATGGTAGTGTAAGTATTACGTGGACAAAATCCTAAGTGTCCCCTTCTATTGGGAATACCTAATTTATATATCCTTATCATCTATAGACATTCCCTCTCATCTCTCTTTTCTATACATATTAGGAATGTGTCACTCTATTTAGAGTCCTAATGATGACTGGTTGTTAATTAAGGTTTGTTAGGATATCTCTACAAACCATAACACTAAGCTCGTGAATAATTATCAAAGAAAATTATGAAATATGTTTGAGAGAGAGAGAAAATGAAAATATCAAATTTTATTCATGAATTTTTAGGATACCTCTTAAAACACGTAACTCTAAGGGCTCAGAGGAATCTTCTTCTAAGAAGAGAAAAGGGCCAGCAACTTATGAAGATCATGATCCTAAAACTATGATTAAGGGTAGGTGTTAAGAACAAAATAAGATCCTAGTAGACTTTATGGAGACCATTACCCTAAAAGGAACCACTGAAGTTAGTTCATCTAAGAAAAGGGTGACCATGCTTGACTTTGTCAAACTAAACTTGACACCTTTTGGGGTGAAAACCAACCCAAGGTCATGGACAAAGTAGAAGCATGTATCATGCTAGTAGAAATCACCTTCCATATCCTAGAAGTTCCCCCTGAGAAGAAGGTTAAGTTTTCCACATAGCTACTTAAGGGAGCAACAAAAATATGGTGGGAAAATTTTAGTGGGAACAAAGCGATAGAGGATACCATGGAGTGGGAATCCTTTAAAACAAGTTTCACTGACCATTTAATGCCTATAGCTGTGAGGAAGAGGAAGGAGAGGTTATACATTGAGCTCAAGAAAGGCAACCTCTCCGTGGATGACTACAGTCAGAAGTTTCAAATTCTAAAGTATTATGCACCCATTAGAACTGAGGAACGTCTCTTGGAGCATTACATTGACTGTCTAGCTGCCAACCTAAAAACCTTAGTTATCACTTCCCATCCCAACAATTTTGATGGAGCCCTTAACATGGCCCTTAAGCTGGGAAGAGATCATGATATGTAGAAACCTTCAAGGCACGGGATACCTAAGGTTAACCACCAGTGATGAAGATAACTCTAGGATGTTTACCCCTAGACATAATAAGGGATTAGGAAAAGGGAGTCCAAGAAATGGAGGTCAAAGAAATAAACAAAGTCAACTGAAGACTTACCAAAACAAGTGTAAGACATGTGGATGAGGCCACGATGGACCATGTCACTATACCAAGACAGTTTTCTTCAGTTACAAGGAAGGCTATTTCATTAACAAGTGCCCTATTCCGTTTATATTCAGAAACCCTCCAAAGGATCCTCCACCTGCTGAAGAATACAAGGGTGTTTGCCATTACTGCTGAAGAATCTAAGGCAAACCCAAACTAGCTGATTGAAGGTAACCCTAAATCCTTTCCATTTATATAAATATACTATTTATGCCTTCAAATTTTCACAATAAATTATTCTGTGTAGGCATCATATTTCTTAATGATTATCCTATTATAGCCTTATTTGATTATGAATCTACAAATACATTCATATAACAAAATTTGGCATCTATGTTACGTTTGCACATAAAAGATCTGGGATATATTCTTGATGTGGAAAATCCTAATGTAAGGAGTGGGACCCAAGAGGGTATCCACTCCTTGAAAAATTTGAGAAATAAATCCACCTATTCCAAGCACACTCAAAAGGTTTGATGGAATAGGTTTAAAATTTTAATTGCTCAAATGATGATATACAAATAGTCAACGAATAGTATTGGAACAATAAATCATGACTATATTCAATTTAAATAGAAGTACATTACCATCTCCCAAAAAGGATTTACATGAAAGCCACAACATAAGGATCTAAGTAAAGGGACATCCAACTATCTCAAGTCTATCTCCCATTAAGAGTCTTCTCAATAAGCTAGGTCTATGTCTACATGTAATGTCGTTCATGTCCTACACCTGGGGTTGTTTAAACTCTGGGTGGGTTGAAAAACAACACCTAGGAAGATGAAAACAAAATAAAGGACATTAGTGAAAAGTGAGTATGTGCATTAAATAAAAACTAGGCACTAAATGAAGAGCATCAAAATAAGGGATGATTAAGAGAAATAAGGTTGAAGAGAAACATCAAGTCAAGAAATGAGGCATTAGAAATTAAAAAGATGATTAATAGAAATAAAAATCTTTCCATATAACAACAATAAGAATTCTTAAACAGTGCATGTAAACAATTAGACTACTTTTATTTATGTAGGGTCAATACCCATATTTCCTCAGGCCTAAGTTGGGTGGAAAATCACACCATGTGCAAAAAGGCGTCCCTAATATATATAATACGAGTTGAAAGCACACTCAGGGTGAAAAGGCACACCCAAACATTATGGTGATTACAAATGTACATGCTATTATAAATAAACCTAGTTTATTTGCAGACACACAAAATATAAAGGCAAGATATAATTTCAGTCATCATCAACTTGATTCAAATAAGAGGATGATAATATCTCAACAAATAGGCAAGATGAGCTTCAATAATAGAATCTCATGCTAACAATAATACATCAGGAAATAACAAGCGAATAAGAAAATATATTGAATGATAAACAATGTTTCACCAAGGAAAGCCTCACATAGGAATATTTGTTAGTGATCGTAGTATTTCCTTGATAATAGGGAAATATGCACATACCTTAGATAGAGTGTGCATGTGTCCAAGGTCAATCCTAGGTCCAAACCTAGCTCTCCACAACACCTATTAAACATATATGTAGAGTTAGGGTTAGGTTCACATTGATTAAATAAACCCTAAAAATTGCCTTTTTACTTTTATTGAATTAGGTTATGAAAACCATGTGATGTTGTAATTTTTTTGATCTCATAACATATTTTATTTTATTTTTCTAACTTATAGATTATTAGTTATAAATTTTACAATTTTAACCAATTAGGAAAATCCACTAAAATCATGTATTTATTGTATAGGATTTAGGTGATGAAACTAACACCATTGGATATAAAAAGATGTCAAGATTTCATAACATGTTCATTATAATTTTTTGATTTACCAATATCTAGTTGTGAATTTCCAAAGATTAATATATTTTCTGATATATTAAATAAAATGCATCGAACAATTTATTGATATACCTTTTATAAAGTTTTAGAATCATAGAGAGTGATAGGGTGATCCAATAATCTAACCATGATTAAATCCTATCACCATTGGACATTGAAATAAAAATAAAAAGTCGATAATGCCCGTGCACATCATGACACGAAACAAATATAAATGAGGGTAGAAATGAGACATTAACATCTTCATCTCGTTCCCTCATGATCAAACTCTAAAATAGGAAATTCTCACTGCTATAAAGGGTGTGAGAAACAACCAGAATCAACAAATTCAAGCACAGACAACCCATCCGACTATCCGCCGAGCTTCCCCATCCCTCTCCAAACTCATCTCTTGAGAAGGAGACATGATACAGTCAGAGGCTCAAGTAGGCTGGCCGCCATGTTAGGTAGAGTAAGAAACTCGCAAACCATGAATGAATGAAATACTGTAGAATCAGAATGCCACCCAAAAAGGCGAGGCTCCAACAAGATGAAACAAATAAGATCAGAAGTCGGCGATGTCCAAAGAACCAAACTCCCAAAATTGAACACAAACACCACAAGATATATAGAAAACAAGGAAGGAGAAATGTACCCCAAATTGGATCCAAAAACAACATAGGGCACTTCATAGATACCTCTTGAGACAATGCAAAGGGTTGTCAAGGTTGATGAGGTTTTCTAGTTGCTACTGCAGATGGTTCAAGTTAAGAGGTAAGTCGACTATTGGGTACTTGCTGTCGGGGTGGACAACACCATATGAGGGCGTTAATCGGTTTCTGGAGGAGGCTCGAAGCCTATGGAGGTGATATATTGGGGTTCAATGTCCCTGATATGCGAGGCGATGAAATAGGAGGGAAAATAGAGAATAAAAAGAGTATCGTGTAGCCAAAACTTGTTCGGGGTGTGGAGGCACATAACCCTAGCATAAATAGGGTTGATGGGTTCAGAAGGGTATAAGGAAAGTTAGGGAGAAAGATTTGAGGTAAAAGTTTGAGAGATGAGGGAGAGAGAGATGAAGAGAGAGGAGAAATTAAAGTTATTACATCCTAGGTTTCCTTTCTCATCTTGGGGTAGAAGAAGACTTTAGAGTCGTCAAATCAAAATAACTTTGGGGGCAAGGAAGGGCAAGACGACTTACTTCAACTCCCAACCACCTGTGAGAGTGGGGTGAGTCAAATGAAAAGGGACCTTTGGGTCATCTTCAATCCCCCTGATGGAGATAAACGGTTGGAAATCAAGATAGGAAAACATAATATCAAAATAGCATGACAAGGGTTTAAACTGATAAACTTTAGGAAATAAAGATCTATTGAGTATTTTAGTATAATAAGCATTCAAATGTATCATTATTTCCCATTTCTTTGAGGGATCAAACTTTCTCAAATATTACCAAGTTTTTTAGCTAGGCTAATTTTTGCATGTAGAATCTGAATATGAAATTAGTTTTTACTTTTAGTAGTTGATAATGAGTCATATTATTTATTTAAGCCATGTTAGCTTTATTTTATTAAATTCACTTATTGCATCTCTCATTATCCAATTAGACTGAAACTTGGCATCTTAACTAATTGCAACTCAATGAATTCGATTTTTTTACAATATTTTGATTTTGGAGTTTTCTTATGCAAATTCTAATACAATCTAGTTTTTAGGCATTACACCCTTACACTTATTATAATATCTGGTCACTATCATCAATATTCCTTATATTGAGTCATATTATCCTTGCCTTGTTCCCAAAGGATATTCCTTATACTATTATGCACAAATTTCCATATTTTACTCGTTTAACATATTTAGTCCACCTTAAGTTAGATTTTTCTACTTGAAAGTTTCAATTGTTATTCGAATACATGTTATGAGTACATTATTCCTCTTATTTGACCATTATGTGAATATTAGTTAGAAAAAGAAATATATGTAACATATTTCATGAATTTATTTACATGTTGGCACATAATTAAGTTATGATGTAAAATTATGATGTTGTTTACAGAACCCATCACCACATAATATGTTATATGCATTAACATCATTCATTAGGGTACAATTTTATCCTTGTTTGACCAAATTTAAGGAATCAATCTCACTAGCCTTATAATCAGGGATTTGGGTAAGATTCTAAGCATTGGTTTATTACAACACTCCACTTGTTAAAGAGGATTTCATCCCTGAAATCCAATCATCCTTATACTACCAACCAACTTCCATCCACCCCTTCAAAATTTCAACCTAATAAGAAAAATAAACAACATCAAGGTATTAGGGTCACTTGCAGATCATTTATATGTGGATATTTTAGGTGTTTATGTTGTTCATAGGTTATGCACCCAAGTAATGAGTCAAAATTACCTATGGTTGAATTTCAGGTCCTTGTGTTACTAACCTATCAGCCCTAAGATCCCCATTATCCTCCAAAACGTCATAGGGTATATAAGGGTATGTAAGATAAATCTTTAGTAGAAAAACCTTACTATCTTAGTCATCACTTCCACTAAAAACTAGAATTTATTCTAGGGTATTCCTATAAAGACTTTCCACATCTCTTCATTATGACTTAGTTCAAGAAAACATCAATAAATTCTAGAAAGATAATTTTTTGTACATATAGTATTATAAGGAAAAATAATTTGATGTGAAAACTTTGCGATAGAAAATTGAAAATAGGGCCCCAAATCGATACGAGAAATTGAGTCACAATTTTCATTTAAGATCTCCTTAACCTACTACCTCAACATCCTCATAACCTAACTCCATTCTCAAGTCAAACCTCATAACACCCAAAGATACACGCCCTAACTAACCTTTCTCATAGGGTATGATAAACTAAATTCTCATCACGTGAGGGTTTACTTATCAAGATTCTTATGTGTACCTCATATAATTCTAAATAGACCTTTCATCATCTCAGAAAATATCATAGGTCAATTCTAGGGTAAACATCTCAGTTAAAGGGTGACTATGCATGGAAAGGGTTCTAATTGGGAATACAAAGTTAATATATTTAGAAATCTGATCACTATGGATCTGATACCATCTTGTAAGGAGTGGGACCCGAGAGGGGATCCGCTCCCTACTAGATTTGAGAAATAAATCCATCTTGTAAGGTCCTTGATCTTTCTTAATGATTTGAATGAGATTAATTACCATATTTAATTCTTAGAACCCTAATATAACCTTTTTATATGCTTTAAAATCATAATACAAGCTTAAGTTTCAAATTTGGTCCAATTTGGACACTGTTTGAGCAAGTTATGCAATTTTCTGTACATTTTGGACTTTTCTACAATTTACCTAATTGAGGGGTTTTCTTTCCAATTTGTCACATAAATTATGTTCCTTATATTTTATATTATCATTCTTGATATTTTTGATCCATGGGGCTCCTATTTTAGCCATGGTTTGAAGGTGTTTTCATCAAGGGTATTTTAGGGTTTACCCCTTCACGGATGAACTACTTTTAGTAGCTATCAACTAATGAATTATGTGATTGGTTGGGAATTTAGACAAAGGAAATCTAACCAGGTTAATAGGGATGGTGGGGGAGCTGATTTTGTGTGTGCTTGTATATTCTTAATAGTTTAAGGCCATAAACACATGGGGAAGCTACTTTTACACCTCATGCTTGCTTCTATCCTTATCCATGGGCTATATTTGCCTCTTCCTTGCCCAAATACAAAACTATGCTTGCTTTCTCTTTCCTCTAACCTGGATAAACGAATTAACTCTGTTTTTCTGCAGAACCAACTGCTCTAAGGTAGAAGACAACCCCTTTTTGGAGAAGAAGGTCTCCTAGGGCTCCATCTAGCCCTACCTAGGGTTTCCAAGGTCATCTTCTAGGGAATTTGACCAAGGCAAGTTGTTTTCTTCTTTCCTTCTTCGTTTTTCTTGCTCTTCTCCTTCCTTATACCTTCCTCTAGGCCAGAAACTTGCTGTTATATGGTAGATTTTGCTCTAAAGCTCTAAAACCCTACCTTTCTTGCTCCTTATGTTTAGGGTTTGCTCATTTGATGAAGAAAGATGCTAGATGGACGAATTCATAGCTTATTCTTGGATTTTCTACCCTACCTGCTCAATATTTCTTTTGTGTGGGGTTTCATATTCTCATTATAGGCAAGTTTTATAACTTGCTCTACGTTTATTGCTTACCATAAGCTTACTAGCTCATGTTCTTGCTTGAAAATGATGATTTATGTACTAAAAAGCTATGCTTGACTTGGATTTCGATTTTTATAATGTTCCCTGTTCTGATTTCAGTTCTAGATGAACCTGTGATCATGTGTATGTTATTCCTAAGGTTTAATGATCAACCATTAAGTACCCTACTGATGTTATCAATCAATGACGACATTAGCTTAATATTTGATGTTGATTAATGAATATAGTGTTGATCTAACAACCTATGGTGATTTAATGGTCACTAATGATGGTAGATCCAGTCTCTAAAACCTATTTTGAGTCAAACATTGTAGTTGTATCATCAATTAAGCCTTAGACCAATGGTTTCTTGGGTCATTTGATGCAATAGTCAGACCTATACTGTAATTGATGGTTTTAATATATGAACTTGACCCAATGGTCAAGATCTACTGTTTATTCCTCCAATAAAGTGGAATAATGGCTAATGTAATATGTTGGTCCTAATAATGTGATTTATATAGTTTCCTTTATATGATCAACTTAAGGAGCTTAATTGCTGATAATGGATGGCTTGTTTTAAATGAACAGTCGATTGTGGGTTTTACCCTACTCTTAATGGAACTTTTTATGTTGTTAATCAAGGGATGTCTAGGGTAATATGGTGACTCTTTCTAGAGAACAAATCAAGGACTTCATAGGTGGTTTATCCAAGGTGTTTACTTATGTAAACTATCCATGGTCTTACCTTTTAAACATATAATGGTTCTGGGTGACATTGTGGTATGGTGATATGGGTTGAATGATGATGGAACAAATGGAGGGTTACCCTTAATAAGGTAGTCTTACCTATTCACTCATATGAATAGAAGGGATGATAATCATATATGTAACCCTAATGAGGTATAGCTTGCTATACCTAACTTTAATATAACTAAATGATGGTAATTGGGTATGAATAGTCCTTGAATGATTAATACAACCATGGAGTACCCTCTTATTGTTGTTGAAGCCCTATTATGCTATAACCTGATGGTTACACCTTGATTTATGTGTGGGCTCATACTTGAGAATAGTATGAAATGTGATGGTGATGCTTCAACTTATGCATCCATGATCCAATGGGGATGTCGTGAGTTAGGGTTTGGGTATAAGTGCTGATTAGTAACATTAATATAATTTATCTTGTTGAACCTAACTATAATGCAAATAGATAAAGATTAGATTTCATGTTTAACATTCTTATATGATGGAATGATGGTGAAATCATCTCCTTAATATGATCATAATGTTAATACGTTAATTGGTGGTTATCATAGCCACATGGTTGATACTTTCTTATGCTAAACATGTGCATTATGAATATGATGAGGGTTAATCATATCTAGATTCCTTGCATGTTGATGTAATAAAGGAATGTTCTTAATGTAAATATAACCCTATTATGATTGTTGATGAATATATCCTAGCTCATTAATACAATATTGTGTTGATCTGGTGTATTATATGTAAGTGATGTTATTGAGCCTTGCTATAAGGCATGGAATGATAATGATGATCTTACATGAAATAGTTTGATGGTCTTGATGACCTTTGGGCATGGTTGAGCCCTAAATGAGGTGTAATCCTCTTGTGTTGATAAGGGTTGATACGATGTGATATTGTGAAAAGGATTTATATCTTGTGATAGTATGATGACTAGTGTAGCCTCATGAATGGCAAGTGAATAATACCATGTGATGATGAGATGAGAAATTATATTTCACACATTTTATATCTTTTGAAGTTGTAATATTTATATGCTTGTTAGAAATAAATTAGGGTTTGTATGTCCACTTGTTTGATGCAGCCTCAATTCACCCAATTGGCATAACTAATCAAGTGAAACTCTAATCATGTAGTGCCCTGTGCCGTAGATCCATCTGAGTGTCAGAACTTTCCAGATGGTGAAACGAGTATTCCTAAGGGAAACTCGGAGCGCATACTGATGAGTATGTGAGGTTCTTGTCATCCTTAATTCAAGTGTTTAGGGAGGATGACTGTAGTCATACCTAGCCCTCAGTTTGAGAACGACTGCGGTTGTGTCTCAGTGATTATATATGTGATGATATTGGAGGACAACTATGGTTGTACCTCAGATGGTAGGGTATGCCTACCCACCTCCTTTCACTAGTGCCATGACATGTACCAAGGACGGACTAGGCTGTTAGCATCTTGACCTTATGTGTCATTGTGGCGGACCCGTACTGACCATGGGCGGAGAAGATCTTAGGAGTCTGACTCTTCCTAGATCTTGTATGGCACTGATTTTGACTTAGCAGTGTTCAGTTGGATTTTGAGTGGCATCCTCAATTTCCTCAGGGCTTAATAAAATATGTAAGATAGCTGTGTAGCATATTTGTTTAGGGTTATACATACCATTTCACATTGGCTGATAACCCTTGTTTGTTATATTTACATAAAGATGATGCTTAGTGCAATTAAGAGATAGTAGATATACTTATGTTGTGGATATGCTTAAGATATGTAGATGCATACATACAATAGCCATGCTTATGTTGATAACTATACTGCTACTGTTGATTATAATCATGATGCTACCTATCTCATGTTGTTAGTTATGTTTAGCATGCTAGCCATGCATTTGTAACTAGAGATGCATATACCACTAATTATGCTTATCAAGGTAGTTGTGCTTATGTTGTTAGCTCTTCTTATGATGTTGATATGTTCAACCAATTAGACATGCTCATGTTGTTAGCTATGCTATGTTACTAGACTTTCTCATGATGCTAGAACTGCATATGCTACTGAATTGCTTATATTGTCAACAAGATAAAGGATGATAGTCTAGATAATGATGATAGTTATTATCTACTCCTTTATGTATTTTGTTAATCATCAATATTGCTGATCTTATTTGTTATCTCTGATTAAAATGCTTAACTCTTTAATTGCTTAAAAATGTTGTAATCAATAAACGTTGTTGGAGGTTATATCTCTTGCCGGGACATGGGTCTCACCCTTGTGGTTCGCCACATTTTTTAGGTAATCATAAGTGACAAAAACAAACATGAGGCAACAAAGAGGAGCTATAGTAATGAATCTTTGATAAAGTTGATTAGATGTCTAGTGTGTCCTAGAGTCATCCTTGTACTCTCAGGTCCGGGCGAGAAAAAGTCAAAGACTGGAGTTATGAAACGTCGGGTTTCTCTTTCGGGGGATTCTCTTCACTCTCTTTCCCGACCTGTCTATACTCTTTTTTTGGGGGGGGGGTGGACTTCAAACTACTTGGATGAGTCCGGGGAAAGTGGAAGCACAGAGTGGCTCACTTCACTTGGCTTAGGAGACATAGAATGAGACATCCCAACAAGTCCTCCATCAACAAAAAAAGATCATTTCTTCCTCCCCCCCACTTCTGACTTCTCCTTGCGCTCCGGGGTATCTCATTGAAGAACGAGGGTTTCAAACGAATCACACTTTTGTTAGCATATTAATACTTGTTTGTGTGGCATATATGAATATTGTTCTCTTGTATATATATGTGGTGGCTAAGATGATAGAACAATTTGTATCAAATTCTTGGCATAGTATGGATATAAGAAAGATGTTGGGCTCTTATGCAAATGTTTCTGAGCGGGTGTTGATGTTGAAATCAGTTTTAATTTACCCATATTTTTGGGTATGTGATTAATTAGTGATTGATTGTGTTTTATATTTTGAGTAATCTCATTTAGTGTAATGGGTTCTTACACATCTACTCCAAACACACTCAAGAGGTATGATGCAATAGGTGTGAATTTTTCATTTCTCAAATAATGATATAAAAATAGCCAAATAATAACAGCAAAATAATAGATCATGTCTATATGCAATTTAACCAAAGTATATTTTCATCTCCCATAGAGGGTTTATATAAAATTTACAACATATGGATCTAAATAGAGGGATATCCAACTATCTCAAGTCTATCCCCCATTAAGAGTCTTCTCAATAAGCTAGGTCCATGTTTGCATGTAATGTACTCCATATACTACACCTAGGGTTGTGCTACCTCTGGGTGGGTTGAAAAATAACATCTACGAAGAGGAAAACAAAGAAAGTACATAAAAAAAATTGAGTATCGCAGTAAATAACGACTAGGCACTACTTTAGACCATTCAAAAGAAGAGCATAAAAATAAGGGATGATCAAGAGAAATAAGTTTCAACAGAAATATCAGGTCAAGAAATGAGGCATTATAAATTAAAAAGATGATTAATAGAAATAAAATCTTTCCATACAACAACAATAAGAATTCATAAACAACACATGCAAACTATAGACTACTTTTATTTATGTAGGACCGAGACCCATAATATCTCAAGACTAAGTTAGGTGGAAAGGTGTGCCCAATATATATAATATGAGTGGAAAGCACACTCGGAGTGGAAAGGCACATCTAAACATTATGGGGAGTACAGATGTACATGCGATTATAAATAAACCTAATTTATTTGCACACACATAGAATATAAGGGCAAGATATAATTTTAGTCATCATCGAGTGAATTCAAATAAGAGGATGAGATTATCTCAACAAATAGGCCAGGTGACCTTCAAGAATAAAATCTCATGGTATCATAATAAATCAAGAAATAATAAGGGAATAGGAAAATGTATTCAACCACGAACAAGATTTAACCAAAGAATGCCTCATATGGGAATATTTGTTGGTGAACATAATATTTCCTAGATAATAGGAAAAGATGCACATACCTTAGATAGATTTACATGTGTCCAAAGTCATTTCTAGGTCCAAACCTATCTCTCCAGAGCATCTATTAAACATATATGTAGAGTTAGTGTTAGGTTCACATTGATTAGATAAACCCTAAAAATTGTCTTTTCAATTTTATTGAATTAGGTTATATAAATCATGTGATGTTGTAAATTATATTTTTCTGAGTTCATATCATATTTTTTTTTCTAACTTATAGATTATTAGTTATGAATTTTACAATTTTAATGAATTAGGAAAATCCATTAGAAAATCTTGTATTTATTGTATACAATTTAGGTGATGAAACTAGTACTATTGGGTAGAATAAAAAACTCAACATTTTAAGAACAAATTGTATTATATTTTTTTGAGTTACCAAAGTTTAGTTATGAATTTCCAAAGATTAATTTATTTTTTGATTTGTTAAACAAAATGCATTGAGCAATTTACTGATACATCCTCATATAAAGTTTTAGAATCATGAAGCGTAACAGGATGATCCAGTAATCTAACCTTGATTAAAACCCTCACCCCTAGACATTGTAATATAAATCAAAAGTTGATATTTCCCATGCACACTGTGACATAAAACAATGAAACTGAGGGTAGAAATTGAACATCAAAATCTTCATCTCCTTCCCTTGCGATCAAAATCTAAAGTAGAAAATTCTCACTGCTATTAGGGGTGTGAGAAACAACTAAAACCAACATATTCGAGTGTAGGCATCCCATCCGACTATCTGCCTAGCTTCCCCATCTGACTATCTGCCTAGCTTCCCCATCTCTCGCCGGACTCATCGATCTTGAGATGTATACAGACTCATCGATCTTGAGATGGATACAGGATAGTCAGAGGCTGGTCGCCATGTTAGGTTGAGTAAGTAACTTGCAAAACCATGAATGGATGAAATACTGTAGAATCAGAATGCCACCCAGAAAGGCAAGGATCCAACAAAATGAAACTAATGAGATTGGAAGTTGGTGATGGCTAGAGAGCCTAAATCCTAAAGACAAACACAAACACCCCAAGATAGATAGAAAATAAGGAAGGAGCAGTGTACCCCAATTGGCTCCAACAGTGGCATAAGGCACTTCACAAATACCTCTAGAGATGATGTAGAGGGTCAGGAAGGCGTAAGGTCTTCTGGTTGCTGCTACAAATGGTTCAAGTTAGAGAGGTAAGTCTACTATTAGGTACTTGTCGTCAGGCACAATATGAGGGCGTCGATCAATTTCTGGAGGAGGCTCAAAGCCAATGGAGGGGATGTATAGGGGTATGATTCCCTTGAGATGTGAGGCGATGAAACAAAAGGGAGAACTAAGAAGAAACAGAGTAACATGTGCCCCAAATTCGTCAAGGGTGTGAAGGCACATAACCCTAACATAAATATGGTCGATGAGTTCATAAGGGTATAAGGAAAGTCAGGGAGAAATAATTGGGGGAAATGTTTGAGAGATGAGGGAGAGAGATGAAGAGAGAGGAGAAAACCATAGTTACTACACACTGGGTTTCATTTCTCAGCTTGGGGTAGAATATCACTTTAAAGTCACTAGATCAAAATCAAACGGTTGGAAATCAAGACACAAAATGGAAATTTAAAAATAGCATTACAAGGGTTTAAATCAAGAAACTTTAGGAAAGGAAGATATATCGAGTATATTTTTAGTATACTAAGCACTTAAATGTATTGTTCTTTCCCATTTCTTTTGAGGGATCAAACATTGCTCAAATATTAATAAATTTTTCACCTAGGATAATTCTTGCATGTAAAATATGAATATAAAATTAGTTTTCACTTTTAGGAATGTATAATGAGTCATCTAATTCATTTAGGTCTTCTTAATTTTATTTTATTAAATTCACTTATGGCATCTATCATTATCCACTTAAATTGAAACTTGGTATCTTAACTAATTGTGACTCGATAAACTTGAATTTCTTATTATGTTTTTATTTTAGAGTTTTCTTATACAAGTTATAATATAATATATTTTTAGGAACTAAACCCTTACACACTATAGTATCTGGTCATTATCATAAATATTCCTTATGTTGAGTCATATTATCCCCACCTTATTCCCAAAGGAGATTCCTTATACTATTATGCACGAATTTTCATATTTTACTCATATATTTTACTCATTTAACATATTTAGTCCACCTTACAGATGATTGCACATGGAATTTTCAATTATTATTCTAATATATTTTTTTGAGTACATTATGCCTCTTATTTAACCATTATGTGAATATTGGTTAGCAAAAGAAATATATGTAACATATTTCATGATTTTTTTTTGCATGTTGGCACATAGTTAAGTTATTATGTAAACATGTGATGTTGTTTACAGAATCTATTGACACATAATATGTATATTCATTTACACTATTCATTAGGGTAAAATTTTATCCTTGTTTGACCAAATTTAAGGAACCACTCTCACTAGCCTTCTAATCAGGGCTTAGGGTAAGATTCTAGGTTTTGGTTTGTTACACCTAGTGGAAAAATATTCGTTACTTTACAAAAGACTAAATCCTGCATATAAGATTTGAAAATAATGACATGCCCTTCGAATTTATCCTCTTGTCTATGAAAGATTTTGATATCATACTTGGTATGGATTGGCTGTACAAGTACTATGCACATATTGATTATAGGGAAAAGAGGGTAATCATCTCTCCACCTAATTCTAATAATGTGGTGATCCTTAGGGAAAGAGATTCTATAATAGTGCTATAATATTCTCTCTCAAAGCTAAAAATCTTATCTCTAAATACTGCAAAGTCTTCCTTTCATTAGACTTAGAGACACTCCTAGTACTGGACCTATAGAAAGTCTGGAGGTGACACATGATTTTCTTCCCCCTTTGGGGTGCGCTTGTTCTCTTTGTAAAGAACACAGATGGTTCTATGCACATTTGTATTGACTACCGCATGTTGAGCCAAGCTACTACAAAAATAAGTACCCTCTTTCCCGCATTGAGGACCTCTTTGATCAACTTCTTACTACTAAAGTCTTCTCCAAAATTGACCTTTGTTCTAGATATCATCAACTCAAATTAAAAGATAGTGATGTTTATAAAACATCATTCTTAACCTATTATAAAACTTCATTCTTAACCTGTTATGGGAATTACAAATTTCTAGCCATGCCATTAAGATTATTCAACACACCTGGTGTCTTCATGAATCTTATATATTAGACATATGTTGGTATGTATGCCCAGAGAGCCAATCATATGATGATTTTAATGAAATATCTTGTACATGATTTGATTAATAATAAATGCAATATTCCAATTTATTCGATTTAATTTAGTTGTAAGACAATGATGTAACATGATAAATGTCAAAAAAATGATAGTACTCAATCACATATGTCTTTGCGTTGAGGTCTTGAACAATGAGATCATACTGATGTCAAGAGTATATACATTCTTGTTATATCCCTAGTCAGATGTTATTGTGGAAGGATAATATACAACAGTAACACATAAGACTAGAGTGTGTTGGTTGATGACAAAATTTCATTAGTCATGATATGTGATATCAAACCAAACATATAGATACTTGTTAGAGAAAAATGTATATGACAGATCCACCTTGACAGTGACACATGGAAACCATGATTAGTAGTCATAGTCACATCTCATAGTGATGGTGGTGATTGTGGTTCTTAGACCTAAAATCACTACACTCATCACATGTTGTTTGATGTACTCTGACATAATACACCATGACCTTGAATAAGGGTCTCCGTAAAGGTGGTTCTTGGGTGTATTGTGACACATGGGCATGACTATGAGTGATGTAGATGGAATTTTTCCCTCCTACATGAGTATGATACCCTATAAACTTGATAAGTGAAAATGAGAAATGCATGACCATGCTGGTGTGAGTCAATATGTGATATTGAGCTTACACATATCTTAGACAGTCTGCTCTAGTTCAAGGAACATGGATTGAACATTGAAGAGGATGACGATTCCATGCCTCGAGTTCAATCTGGACATTAGAGAGAAAGGAACTATACAATCACTATAACACTAATAATAGATTGTAGGTTGAAGTTGTTCTCCAACTTCCCAATTGCTTGTGTAGCAACGATGTCTTGCTAGATACCACTCATTACTTGTGATGTCATAAATCAGTTATGGATATTCACTACCAACATAAATTGGAACCTATAGGGTCACACACATAAGATACACTGGGAATATGAGTTTATTCATGAACGATATTTAACTTGATTACTAAAGTGTTTATGTATTCAATTTAAATAAGAATGGTTGGAAATTGACTGACTAGGACTATGAACTAACCGATTCAAATGTTGAATCGATTGATTCAAGTGTCAAATAAATTAAACCCAGCTTGGAAATAAGATCCATGAGATGACTGATTCAACAAGTGAATTGGCTCAAGTCTCTAAACTGACCGGTTCAGGTTGTGAACTGACCGATTGGTTGATCAATTTAATTGGATTAAGGATTGATGCTGACATCATGTTTTGCATTAATCAGATATTAATTTCCAATACAATTGAATTTGGAAAACATAGTGAAATGACCAGTTCAAGGATTGAAGCGATTGGCTCACATGTGAACTGACCATTTAGTAGTGAACCAACCGGTTCAACATTCACATGTTCTAGAAAATTCATGAAATTCCATCTTTTTGACTCCAAGAATGAACTGGAAGCCCTGACCCTGACCCTCCTATAAATAGAGGGGTATTGGGGGTCTTCTAAAGACACAATGATAAGATCTGACAATTATTGTCTTCTCACAGTCATGACAACGTGAGAACCTGAGCAAGTCCTACCTGTCAAAGGGAGGGATAGTAAGGGATAGACAATTGGGAGAGCAATTTGGCACTAGCACACCAACTAGAAGGGACAACTCTTTCTTTCCCTTTCATCTAGAACAACAAAAGTTCACAGTGGTCCATGTGGACTATTACAGAGGCGAGGAGGCTGTTTTCACCCTCTAGGAGGATGCAATCAATCACCATCTATGGTGATCAACTAGAAGGCCTCCGTTGATATCCATCCACCTGCAACTTGAAGAAAGGTGTAAGCTACTACAAGGGATTGTCGTTGGACTTGCTTCAGGACTAGGTATAAACCTTGAAAACCCTCTTTCCATTACATAGTTGCTGACAATATCTATTGTCTAAGGGGAATATGATAAATAATTTTTTTGTTTCTGTGGCCTTATCTGATGACATATTCCCCTACAATGAACATTTATCTTTAGATATTTTATTTACTTTAATTCTATTTTCATTTTTCTTGAGTCTTATGTAATATGGGCCTAAGTGTAATAGACCCATTAGGTTTGTTGTGTGCGCCCTTGTTGTTTACCCTCCTATTTATAGGAGAGGCCTATACTATTTTCACAATATAGAAAGATGACTACTATCAACATGGTATCAGAACAAGGCACATAGCTTCCTCAAGATCCCTCCTTTCCAAGAAGACATTGCTATCGTATCTCCTCCCATATTAACTCATCATCTTCTTTCTTCTCTACCATTTCTGATCATACCAAGGGAGATCTAATCTTCTTTCTATTCCTATCCTCTTCTCAATAAGAGGATCTAAGAGAATTGCCTGTGGTCTTTTGTGTCGATCTTATGCCTTGAAGACTATTTGTTCAGAAAGCCATACAACATCCTTTTGGTGGTCATCTATGAGCATTTTATATAGGGATTTGTCCACATATTATTTTATATAATTGGATCTTCCCAATATATCTATTTATCTTGGTGATCCATAAGGTTCACTGCCTATTCTGGGTCTTTTTTGGACTCAGATCTGGTGCTTTTTTGCCTACATGACATGTATGTGGCCTAACATGGTGTTTTGTCATTACAAATCAACTACTGCACTAGACATAGCGTGCCACCTTCCCAACATAGTGTTTAGTGACTTTCTGACCCATTTTCTACTCTAAATGGGTTGTTTTGGTTTGCCTTGTGTTGGTGTATTATGGGTTCATCTTCTTCCTTCATCAGGATCTCAACACACACCCTAAGTGTGTGACCTCTGTTAATTTTAATGGATCTGACTATGTTAGATGGGGACACTCCTTTCAAATTTATGCACACTCCTCAAGAAAATTAGAGCATCTCACAAATCTACCTCCACCACAATAAGACACATCTTATTGAAATAAATCCACTAAAGAAGAATATGAGAAAAGAAACAAGGATTTCTAAAAGTGGGTTAAATATGACTCTCTAGTTCTCTTCTGGATTTTGAATAGTTGTAAATCACATATCTCTGTAAATCTACTCTTCACGAATAGAATCAAGGAGGCATGGGACCACCTTACCCAGTTATACCTGAGAAAAGAAAATGCATATAGAGTATTTGATCTATATAAATGTTTGTAGTTCCTTAAACTTGAAGATAACTCAACCTTTGGTTCACATTTCAACACCTTTAAAGGTATTGGGTCAAGCTCAAGCTTCATCACCCCTTATCATATGATCTTTTCAAAATGCAGAAGCAATAAGAGGAAATACAACTATGTCAATTTTTGTCATTCTATCTTCTAGTTATGAAGCTATCCACCAACAAGATTTTGAGTCTAAACCCTTACCAATGTTAGATGATGTATATCTTCAACTATCTCGTTATGTGTCTTCTATGATTGTTGAGGAGTTTGCTGGTCTTGTTGTTTCCAAGCGAGGGCGTGATAATCCTGGTCGTGGCCAAAGAAAGAATCTCTACAAAAGTGGGACAGGATCCTCTTATTCCTCATCCCAGTCATCCTTGTCTCCATCCAAATTCTACAATTTCTACAAGCGTATTGATCACAATGAAGACAAATGCTAGGTAAAGCATGGGAATTCAGAACGGGCCAATAAAGTGTCAACTACTGATGCTGATGGGGACTCTATTTATGTCCCTCATAGTACCAATACTTATATGGTAACACTAAGATCTTGTGACCTTGAATAACTAATCAAGTCTGCTTCTACTACTACTATTACACCTCAAGCAAAAATTTCCCAACATTCAGGTGACCCCTCATGTCTTCAAGCCTTTTCCTCTTCATTAAAAGATGTTTGGGTTTTTAATTCAGTCGCTACAACCCATATGAATGGTAATAAGAAATTCTTTACTTTCGTAAAGAAATCTTCTTGTCATCCTCCTATGCATCCAATAGATGGATACACCTATCCAATTATTGGGAGAGGATATCTGAATAGTAATATTCTTAAATCTGTTCTATTTGCACTAAAATTCCTATTAAACTTGTTGTCTGTTAGTAAAATTTCCAAAACCTTAAACTGTAGTGTAACCTTCTTTCCTTACACTATCTCTATGCAGGATCTCAGGACAAAGAAGATGATTGGTGGAAGATATGAATATGGAGATGGTTTCTACTACCTACAGACCTTGTAAAATCCTTACTACTACTCTTGTGGCCCAGTCTAGCTCCCTTCATCAATGAAACGTATGACTCAGTCCCCCTTCTGCTTCTGAATTGAAGTTTTTATTTCCAACTCTTTCCACTAAGAACTTTTCATGTCAGTTGTTATGACCCGTTTTAAAGCCTATTGGTAAGAAGTATGATTTGAGCCTAATTAAAGTTATTTGATCTAACTTATGTGCTCATGTGATGGTTAGTGCATCATTAACTTGATTTAGTTGAATCAAGCACATAAGATTAATTAGTGCATAATTAAGATGATTAAGTTGAGTTAAATAATCACAAATGCAATTAGATCTTTGAACTAGTGAAATGGTCTGATTAGCATGATTTTATGCTTTGAGGGTGTAGAGGACCTCGTTCTTGAAATGTTGCAAGAAAAATCGTTCAAATCGGACTATCGAGCAAAACGTTATATCATTTCTAATTTTCTTGGACCTATAGTGTAAATTTCCCAATTTTTGGCTTTATATTTCTTTCCTTTTCCGTTCCTTCCTTATCTTTCTCAGTAGACGACCGCTTGAAGAGTTGAGCGGCGCACAGGAGAGCCGCGACTCTCCAGAGCCTAGGAGCTCCATTTTCCAGCAGCTCGTTCTGCTTTCCTTCTTCTTCACTTCTTCTTCTCTTCTTCTTTCCTCCTTTCTTCTTCTCCCACCACCCACTCTTCTTAGCCTTGCTGCTGCCCGCCTTGACTGCTTGGCCGGCGGCCAGCAGCAGCAGCTGCGGCTGCTCACAGCAGCAGCCAAGGGGTTGCTTTGGGCGCCCGGTGGCAGCAAAGGAAGCCTCCCCTAGCTCCGTTTTGGGGACTAAGCAAGGGTGCGGAGCTTTTTAGCTAGGTTTAGCCAAGAATTCAAGCTCTCTTTGTCAACCTTTTGATATGCGTCAACCAACTCCACTGTAGCAGAACTAATACCAAGGAAGAAGATGATCCAATTTGCCCAGAATCAGGTCCTGGACGCATCTCCGGACGAATCCGGACAGTCCAAATCACTGTGAGTGGGGTTTCATTTATTTATCATTAATAAACTCAGGCGTTTGAATATTTCTAGTTATGTGCGCGAATTTCGCTGATAACAGGCGTTATCAGGTGTCGGGCAGCGTTTGGCGTCGCCCGACTTTTTATTTCATAAATTGCTTCTAGACGCTGTTATATGATTAAATTTAGCAATTGATCAGTGTGGATTGAGTCGGTAGATTTATATGGTTCATTGGAACCTAAATTGCTCATTTGAATGTTGAAATTAGAAATTCATGTCTGAAAATGGTATAATTTGGGTATGAACCCAAACAATGAAGATTTCTGATAAATTATCAGATGTACGATTTCAAAGTAGATATGAATTAATAAAATATGCATGAAAACCCTAATTGCATATATCTTTTGACGTTAATATGTGTAAATTGATATTTACATGAAATGGCACATTTCTCTGAAATATTACCAGAAATTCTCAAGTATTGTTATTAAATTATATTGTGAAATGTAATTAACTCTTAATTGAGTTAAGTGATGCACAAACCAAGATTTGGATTAATGTGCACGTTTTTCGAGAATTTTAGAGAATTGACAAATGTTGAGTATGATTCTCGTATGTGAAGTAAATTTCTTTAATTTGTGCAATAAGATGTTCAATTGCGTAAATTCGCTATGTATGTGCCAAATTGAAATAAGTTGGGTTATTTATGCATTTCTAATTTGTCTGAATGCATGGTATGAGACTTTCTCAAAAATTACAAGGATTTAAAATATATTGCTCTGTCAGTTTAGAATGACAGTGTATTGTGATCTGATATAAAATCAGTAGATGTGATTTTCCTGTTTAAATGGTTATATGTTAATCAGTTAATAGACTTAGGTGCCCTAACACCGTAGAACCCCTTTGACAGATCTGCTTCTTAGGGGTGAAACTCGTGTTGCAACATTATCCGTGCGGAGTCATGGAGACACGAGGACAGAGAGGCAATGTCCAACAACAACGCGTGCGGAGTCACGGTGGCACTGGAGGAAAATGGGGGTTATTCAACATCATCCGTGGTTGTGTCACGGAGGTAACCCGGTGAGACTCTCCGCCTGTGTACTTAGGTTTGTCAGGAGGAGTCTGGAGCACACGTGGTTGTGCAGCACACGTGGATGTGCATTGAGGCCGTGGAGCCTGGGGTCCTGTAGCAGAACAGGGCTGGCGTCAGACTTAGCATTTCCCGGGTGTGTCGCTAAGTCTTGTACGGTGGGATCGTAGCATGAACTTGCTACGGATCTTCATATGCAGAGTACACTGTATATGATTAGGGCTTAATAATAATATAAATTGGTACTCATATAGGATCACAGTAAATTAAAGTATTCGAACTTTTATGCTATTTCTTTATATCTGTTTATCTGTTCAAATTATCTGTTAATGCATGGAAATGTGATTATATTATGCAAATCTGTTATGTTATTAGAACTGCCCTGCTTAGTACTGTATTTATGTTTTATTTAAATCTATAAACCTGATGAGTTGTTTAGTGATAGCTAAATGAAATGCTATTCACTGAGCGAGTAGGCTCATACCTCTACTCAAAACATTTTCAGGTCAGCATCAGCATCAGGAATCGGAAGGGTCATTTCATCCTAACGCCTAGTTATAAAAGGTTTGTAGTTAGTCTAGTTAGAGGTCTCTTAGTCCTTTCCCCTCGGTCCTTGGGACATGGCGTGGGTGAGAGAGAGTGTGTATGTGGAATGTGTATAAAGATGTAAATTAACTGTTATGTTTACTTTCTGTTAAACAATGTTACATGTTGTAAACTCTGTTTACTTACTCTAGCCAGTTTAATTGAAATGCTTCCGAAATAGTTTATTATGTTTTAGTTTACAACAATAATCCGGATATCATTACGAGGTTTTAAAAAGAAAAAAAAAGTTCGCAGTGATTTGTTTATGTGATAATCCCTCCGTCGCGCCCTAATCTCGTGATTAGTGGTTAGTGTGAGATCGGGGTGTGACAACTTGGTATCAGAGCCTAGGTTGAGTACATAGTTACTCAGAGTCCAGGTCAGGGGACGATAAGAGACCAATAGGATTAAGGTTTAGGTGTCTTTCTTCTATCTGTAGTTTTCTAACAGGAAATATTCTGTTATATCATTGCAGATGGCAGGAAGAGGCTTTGATCGTGATGATCAGGCCGAGAGTCATGTTGGCCCTGATCCTCTGTACTTGGGTCCAGGTGGTGGCGACCACGTGGATGAAGCATCCCAGATGTATAGGATGTTTCTGGAGACCAAAGAGAGGTACAAGGCTGATAGGTGAGCTTCTACTTCTACCAGCAGTAAGGATCTGATGCGATCATATGAGCTTGTAAAGAAGCTTGGCGGCACAGAGTTTAGTGGCACTACAGATCCAGCAGAGGCTGATGAGTGGTTGAGACAGATAGAGAAAGTCTTTCACCTGATGGAGCTTTCAGAAGAGAAAAAGATTAATCACGCAGTTTATCTTTTGACAGGCGATGCAGAGCTGTGGTGGCATAGTGTGGAGGAAAAGAGGAGAGGTACAGAGCTTTCTTGGCAGGATTTTTCTGAAGAGTTTCATCTTAAGTTTTATCCACCTACCTTCATTAATGAGAAAATCAGGTAGTTACAGAACATTAAGCAGGGGAACATGTCAGTTACTGAGTATGAAGCACTTTTCACACGATTAGCAAACTTCTGTCCGCAGCTTGTTCCTGACAACTTAGAAAGATGCAGAAGGTTTCAGGAAGGGCTAAGGCCAGAAATTCGGCATACAGTTTCTGCTATTAGTAAAAGGAACAGGGAGAACTTTGGTGAGTTTGTTGAGGCTGCTAGACAGGTTGAGGAATCTGTGAATGCTGACAAGGTGCCTGAGTCTAAGAAAAGATCTGCAGATTTCAGTAGAGGACAGTCCAGTAGTGGATACAGAGGTGGAGGTAGAGGTTTCTTTTCTAAACTCGGGCGTGGCTTTAGCTGTTTCAGTAGACAGAGATCTGAGGATGTTTCTTCTTCTAGAGGCAGAGGGAGATACTACCCAGGGAGATGGGGCAGTGCCACTAGTGGACAGTCTTCTGGGTCGTCAATGTCAGTGACAGGCCCTCAGAGGCAAGAGATACCGCCATGTGACAAATGTGGAAGGCCACATACTGGACAATGTTGGGGTCCAAGTTGTTATGCTTGTGGGCAGATAGGACATATAAAGAAGTTTTGTCCTCAGCTTCAACCAGCAGCATCACCAGTTTTTCAGCCCCAGTTTCATGATGTCCAGAGACAACCTCCAGTGGAAGGATCGAGTTCTTCTGTGGCTTCTGGTTCTAGAGGTGGTGGTGTGCCCAGTGGCAGAAGTGGTCAGAGAGGACAGCGTGGCAGAGGGAGAGATTCAACGCATTTCTTCTCTTTGACACCTCAGGAAGGTATAATCTCTTCACAAGTCATTACAGGAGAGATGCTTTTGTTTAATAGTATACCAGTTTCAGTTTTGATAGATCCGGGTGCTACTCACTCTTTCATACGACGCTCTTTAGTTGGTGAACTTAATATGTTAACTCAAGGGTTGGTAGATGAGTTAGTGTTGAGGGTTCCACTAGGTGGACCAACAGCTCTGACTGAGTTTTGTCCCGGATGTTTGCTATCTTTTGGAGGTTACACCTTTGTTGCTAATCTCATACCCTTGGATGTCAATACTTTTCAAGTCATCTTGGGTATGGATTGTCTTGAAACATATCGAGTGCAACTCGATTGTTGGAAAAAGGAAGCTACCTTTCAACTAGGTGAATTTTCTTGTGTCTTTACTGGAGACAGGAAAGTTCTACCTACGTGCATAATATCAGCTGCTGTAGCTGATAAGATGCTACAGAAAGGATGTGAAGTGTTCCTTGCTCATGTGGTTGACACTAGAGCAGAAAAGAGCACCGCCAGTGTTTATGATGTGCCGGTAGTTAGTGAGTTTTCTGATGTTTTTCCAGAAGAGTTGCCAGGCTTACCTCCTGTCAGAGACATTGATTTTGAGATTCAGATATATCCAGGTAGTCATCCAGTGGCACTGCCAGCTTATAGAATGGCACCTGCAGAGTTGAAGGAACTCAAGGTGCAGCTGCAGGAGTTGCTGGATAAGGGTTTCATCAGACCCAGTTCTTTGCCGTGGGGTGCTCCAGTCCTGTTTGTTAAGAAAAAGGATGGTACCATGCGTCTCTGTATAGATTACAGGCAACTGAACAAGATCACTATTAAGAACAAGTACCCTTTGCCGAGAATAGACGATCTGTTTGATCAGTTGCGTGGAGCGACAATCTTCTCTAAGATAGATTTGAGATCTGGATATCATCAGCTCAGAATAAAGGCTTCTGATATTCCCAAGACAGCTTTCAGAACCAGGTATGGGCATTATGAGTTTTTGGTCATGTCATTTGGGCTGACCAATGCCCCAGCAGCCTTTATGGATATGATGAATCGGATTTTCAAACCGTTCCTAGATCAGTTTATTGTAGTCTTTATAGATGATATCCTGATCTACTCCATAGATGATGTACAACATGAGCAACACCTGAGAGTAGTGTTGCAGTTGTTGAGGCAACACCAACTGTATGCTAAGTTTAGAAAGTGTGAGTTCTGGTTGGCTGAGGTAGCATTTCTTGGACATGTTATCTCGAGAGATGGAGTTAGCGTTGATCCTAAGAAAGTTGATTCTGTGCTTCAGTGGGAACAACCTAAGACTCCTACTGAGATCAGAAGTTTCTTGGGTTTAGCAGGCTATTACAGAAGGTTTATACAGAACTTCAGTGTGCTAGCATCACCCTTGACACGTTTGACGAGGAAGAATGCACCGTTTGTTTGGTCTGATAACTGTGAGAAAAGTTTTCAGATCTTGAAGAAAAAGTTGACCACAGCGCCAGTGTTGGTTTTGCCCGAGGCAGATAAAGGTTATACAGTGTTCTGCGATGCTTCCAGGAGGGGTTTAGGCTGTGTGTTGATGCAAGAAGGCAAGGTTGTGGCCTATGCATCTAGACAGCTTAAGAAGAACGGAGAGAACTACCCTACTCATGATCTAGAATTAGCTACTATAGTTCATGCTCTTAAGACATGGCGTCACTACCTGTATGGTGAGACATGTCAGGTGTTTACAGACCATAAGAGTTTGAAGTATATCTTCACTCAGAAGGATTTGAATTTGAGACAACGCAGATGGCTTGAGCTGATCAAAGACTATGATGTGACAATCGATTACCATCCTGGTAAAGCGAATGTTGTGGCAGATGCCTTGAGCAGAAAGTCAAGTTCAACAGCAGATGCATTTTCTATGGCATGTTTCAAGAGAGACTTGCTTGTAGATATGCGAAAGTTGAACTTAGACTTGGATGTGACTGGACAGAGTGGGTTGATTGCTCAAATGCAGGTCAAACCTACTTTCTATGATCAGATTAAGGTGTTGCAACAGAGTGATGACGAATTGTGGCAGGTTATGCAGGATATGTCGGAAGGTAAAAGGTCAGAATTCAGGTTTTCTGACGATGGTGTGTTGTATCTTCATGACAGGTTGTGTGTACCTAGGAACAGTGAGCTGAAAGAGAAAATTCTTGAAGAAGCGCATGCTTCTATGTATGCTATGCATCCAGGTAACACAAAAATGTACAAGAATCTCAAAGAGTTGTACTGGTGGTCTGGTATGAAAAGAGATGTGGCTGAGTACGTGGCTAGATGTGGAGTGTGTCAGCAGGTTAAAGCTGAGCATCAGAAACCTGCTGGTACCTTACAGTCGCTTCCTATACCTGAATGGAAATGGGAACACATCACGATGGATTTCGTGGTAGGGTTACCCAGAACGCCTAGAGGTTCGGACTCGATATGGGTGATTGTGGATAGACTAACTAAGTCTGCTCACTTTCTCCCTGTCAAGTCAACCTTTGATGTTCCAAAGCTGGCCAAGATATATGTGGACGAAGTAATCAGATTGCACGGTATTCCAGTTTCCATTATTTCTGACAGAGACCCTAAGTTCACATCCAGGTTTTGGGATCATTTACATCGTGCGTTGGGCACAAAGCTGAGGTTTAGTACAACGTTTCACCCGCAGACAGATGGTCAATCTGAGAGGACCATTCAGACTCTTGAAGACATGCTGAGAGCATGCGTTCTGTAGTTCAGAGGTAACTGGGAAGAACACTTAAGCCTGATAGAGTTTGCATATAACAACAGCTACCATTCTAGTCTTGGAATGGCCCCATATGAAGCTCTATATGGCAGGAAGTGTAGATCACCAGTTTGTTGGTACGAGGTTGGCGAGAAAGAAATTCTTGGACCTGAGATAGTTGATATAACTATAGAGAAGATATCTGTGATCAGGGATCAGTTGAAAGCTGCTCAGGACAGACAGAAAAGTTATGCAGAGAGACGACGTCGACCTCTTGAGTTTGAGGTTGGTGACGAGGTTTATCTGAAGGTTTCACCGTGGAAGGGAGTGTTAAGGTTTGGCAAGAGGGGTAAGTTGACCCCTAGGTACATGGGCCCATATCCTATTGTTGAGAGGATTGGACCTGTAGCTTACAAGTTGGATTTGCCGTCTGAGTTGGCAAATCTTCATGATGTGTTTCATGTGTCTATGCTTAAGAAATGTTACCCTGGTACGGAAAAGATAGTTGACCCAGAACCTGCACAGCTCAGATCAGATGTGTCCTATGTTGAAGGACCAGTTCAGATAGTTGATCAGAGGATCAAGAAACTTAAGAATCACGAGATACCTTTAGTAAAAGTTTTGTGGAGGAATCATAACCTAGAGGAAGCTACGTGGGAGCCTGAATCTGAGATGCGTAACAAGTTTCCTTTTCTCTTTTAGGAATTTCGGGACGAAATTCTTATAAGGGAGGGAGATTGTTATGACCCGTTTTAAAGCCTATTGGTAAGCAGTATGATTTGAGCCTAATTAAAGTTATTTGATCTAACTTATGTGCTCATGTGATGGTTAGTGCATCATTAACTTGATTTAGTTGAATCAAGCACATAAGATTAATTAGTGCATAATTAAGATGATTAAGTTGAGTTAAATAATCACAAATGCAATTAGATCTTTGAACTAGTGAAATGGTCTGATTAGCATGATTTTATGCTTTGAGGGTGTAGAGGACCTCGTTCATGAAATGTTGCAAGAAAAATCGTTCAAATCGGACTATCGAGCAAAACGTTATATCATTTCTAATTTTCTTGGACCTATAGTGTAAATTTCCCAATTTTTGGCTTTATATTTCTTTCCTTTTCCGTTCCTTCCTTATCTTTCTCAGTAGACGACCGCTTGAAGAGTTGAGCGGCGCACAGGAGAGCCGCGACTCTCCGGAGCCTAGGAGCTCCATTTTCCAGCAGCTCGTTCTGCTTTCCTTCTTCTTCACTTCTTCTTCTCTTCTTCTTTCCTCCTTTCTTCTTCTCCCACCACCCACTCTTCTTAGCCTTGCTGCTGCCCGCCTTGACTGCTTGGCCGGCGGCCAGCAGCAGCAGCTGCGGCTGCTCACAGCAGCAGCCAAGGGGTTGCTTTGGGCGCCCGGTGGCAGCAAAGGAAGCCTCCCCTAGCTCCGTTTTGGGGACTAAGCAAGGGTGCGGAGCTTTTTAGCTAGGTTTAGCCAAGAATTCAAGCTCTCTTCGTCAACCTGTTGATATGCGTCAACCAACTCCACTGTAGCAGAACTAATACCAAGGAAGAAGACGATCCAATTTGCCCGGAATCAGGTCCTGGACGCATCTCCAGACGAATCCGGACAGTCCAAATCGCTGTGAGTGGGGTTTCATTTATTTATCATTAATAAACTCAGGCGTTTGAATATTTCCAGTTATGTGCGCGAATTTCGCTGATAACAGGCGTTATCAGGCGTCGGGCAGCGTTTGGCGTCGCCTGACTTTTTATTTCATAAATTGCTTCTAGACGCTGTTATATGATTAAATTTAGCAATTGATCAGTGTGGATTGAGTCGGTAGATTTATATGGTTCATTGGAACCTAAATTGCTCATTTGAATGTTGAAATTAGAAATTCATGTCTGAAAATGGTATAATTTGGGTATGAACCCAAACAATGAAGATTTCTGATAAATTATCAGATGTACGATTTCAAAGTAGATATGAATAAATAAAATATGCATGAAAACCCTAATTGCATATATCTTTTGACGTTAATATGTGTAAATTGATATTTACATGAAATGGCACATTTCTCTGAAATATTACCAGAAATTCTCAAGTATTGTTATTAAATTATATTGTGAAATGTAATTAACTCTTAATTGAGTTAAGTGATGCACAAACCAAGATTTGGATTAATGTGCACGTTTTTCGAGAATTTTAGAGAATTGACAAATGTTGAGTATGATTCTCGTATGTGAAGTAAATTTCTTTAATTTGTGCAATAAGATGTTCAATTGCGTAAATTCGCTATGTATGTGCCAAATTGAAATAAGTTGAATTATTTATGCATTTCTAATTTGTCTGAATGCATGGTATGAGAATTTCTCAGAAATTACAAGGATTTAAAATATATTGCTCTGTCAGTTTAGAATGACAGTGTATTGTGATCTGATATAAAATCAGTAGATGTGATTTTCCTGTTTAAATGGTTATATGTTAATCAGTTAATAGACTTAGGTGCCCTAACACCGTAGAACCCCTTTGACAGATCTGCTTCTTAGGGGTGAAACTCGTGTTGCAACATTATCCGTGCGGAGTCATGGAGACACGAGGACAGAGAGGCAGTGTCCAACAACAACGCGTGCGGAGTCACGGTGGCACTGGAGGAAAATGGGGGTTATTCAACATCATCCGTGCTTGTGTCACGGAGGTAACCCGGTGAGACTCTCCGCCTGTGTACTCAGGTTTGTCAGGAGGAGTCTGGAGCACACGTGGTTGTGCAACACACGTGGATGTGCATTGAGGCCGTGGAGCCTGGGGTCCTGTAGCAGAACAGGGCTGGCGTCAGACTTAGCATTTCCCGGGTGTGTCGCTAAGTCTTGTACGGTGGGATCGTAGCATGAACTTGCTACGGATCTTCATATGCAGAGTACACTGTATATGATTAGGGCTTAATAATAATATAAATTGGTACTCATATAGGATCACAGTAAATTAAAGTATTCGAACTTTTATGCTATTTCTTTATATCTGTTTATCTGTTCAAATTATCTGTTAATGCATGGAAATGTGATTATATTCTGCAAATCTGTTATGCTATTAGAACTGCCCTGCTTAGTACTGTATTTATGTTTTATTTAAATCTATAAACCTGATGAGTTGTTTAGTGATAGCTAAATGAAATGCTATTCACTGAGCGAGTAGGCTCATACCTCTACTCAAAACATTTTCAGGTCAGCATCAGCATCAGGAATCGGAAGGGTCATTTCATCCTAACGCCTAGTTATAAAAGGTTTGTAGTTAGTCTAGTTAGAGGTCTCTTAGTCCTTTCCCCTCGGTCCTTGGGACATGGCGTGGGTGAGAGAGAGTGTGTATGTGGAATGTGTATAAAGATGTAAATTAACTGTTATGTTTACTTTCTGTTAAACAATGTTACATGTTGTAAACTCTGTTTACTTACTCTAGCCAGTTTAATTGAAATGCTTCCGAAATAGTTTATTATGTTTTAGTTTACAACAATAATCCGGATATCATTACGAGGTTTTAAAAAGAAAAAAAAGTTCGCAGTGATTTGTTTATGTGATAATCCCTCCGTCGCGCCCTAATCTCGTGATTAGTGGTTAGTGTGAGATCGGGGTGTGACATCAGTCTTGTTAGATTGGGAAACACTATAGGATAATGTTTGCTTGCCATCATAATAATAGGAATCCAAGTTTGTTTTACTTAGATCACTCTAACGTTTGGGGACCATGTAAAATTTCTAATCATACTGGTGTACAATATCTTGTAACCTTTATTCATGATTGGTCTCATACTACTTAGATCTATTTGTTAAAAGATTGTTATGAAGTTTTAGATATTTTCTCCAAATTTTAGAATAAAATAAAGTCTTAATTTTATTCTACTCATAAATTTGTCCCATCTGACAACACTTTTGAATATGTGCAACGTGGTTTTCAAAAGTTTGTATTGCAAAGGGGTTTATTCATCAAACTTGTTGTTCCTATAGCCCACAAAAAATGGACTTTTTGAAAGGAAGAACATGCATCTCCTTGATGTAGCTCACACTCTCCTAATTGAAATGAAAGTACCTAAGTCTTATTGGGATGATGACATTCTTTTATCCTACTACCCATAAATCAGAAGCCTTATTCTATGCTTCAAACTAAGATTCCTTATAACCTTCCTTATCCCCATGAACCAATCTTTGATTTACCCCTAATTTTTGGTTGCCTATGTTTTGTTCATAAACACCATCGTGTCTCATACACAAAAGGGGTATATGTGTTTTGATCCCGTCACACATTGTCTGTATGCCACTACGAATGTCACCTTTTTTAAAGATACACATTTCTTTTCTTAACCTAGTAACTTGCTTCCACATCCAAATTTGCCCATTCCTAACCACAATGTTTCTTCATTTCTACCTGAAGTGTTCCCTACTTTGGCATCTTCTAAGACTGATGATCCACCTGAAGACAATGGTAACATTACTAATTCTGTTACAACTTCTGATTCTGACATTACCATTGCACCACGAAAGGGGTGACAATCTGGTGAAAAATATTGTATCTCTCAACATATGCCTATAATTCATTTTAATGCTTTCATGGTTCATCTTACAACTATTTTATCTACAATTTCTATCCCAAAGAACATTCAAGATGCACTACTACACTCTGGGTGGAAACAAGAAATGGATGAGATGATGCACTTCATTCTTGTGGGACATGTGATCTTGTTATCTCCCTATTGATAGTAAACCTGTTGGAAGATGATGAATTTTTTATTGTGAATTATTTCCTTGATGGGACAGTTGAATGCCTAATGGACATACTAGTTTCCAAGGGATACACACAAGAAGCTAAAATTGATTACTTTAAAAACTTTTCTCATGTTACTATCTTAATTATGTTTGAATTTGATTTTGTTTCTATTAATAAAGGTTGGAACTTACATCAACTAGATGTTAAGAATGCCTTTCTATATGGAAATTACATGATACTATCTGATTTCAGAACCTCTAGGTTATGTTTCTCATGGGAAGTACTTTGGAAAAGTATACCTTCTAAAGAAAGCCATTTATGGCCTCAAATAGAGTCCCGAAGCATGGTTTGACAAGTTATCCTTGTACTGCACAAATTCAACTTCATATGGTCTCACTATGCCCACTATGTGTTTATCAAAACCATGACTTTTGACATCATTCTTCTTATTTTTTATGTGGATGATATCGTCCTATCTGACAGTGATGTTGTAGGAATTGCTACTACAAAATGAAAGATCTAGAGGGGTGGGGTTGAATAGAGCTTTTGTTAAAACTTAGTGCAAAGAAGGAGGAGGAAACAAGGAAGGCGCTTTGATTTAGAGTGGTTCCAACCATTGAAATAAAGGTTTTCAGTCCACTACCCAATTGTTTCCAATTGAGATTTTGAAAGTGATTTACTTTATTTACCTTGCAAGGATGTTACAACAAAATACAATCACCTTCCACTAGAAGTAGCTTTCACCTTGAAGTAGCCTCAACCTCCTTGATGCAACGTTCTTGAAGTAACTTCAAGCAACCTTGGAGCAACCTTCACCATCTTGAAGTAGCTCCACCACCTTGAGATAGACTTCACCTAGAAGTAGCTCCAATCTCCTTTGAATCAACTTTCTTGAAGTAACCTCAAGAACACCTTGGATCAGCCTTCACCTCCTTGAAGTAGCTCCAATCAATCTCCCTTAGGCATCCTCCGCAACTTGGAGGAGCCAAGGAGCACAAGTAGCATAGCCTATGAATGCAGATTGGAAAAAAGGAAGTATACCAATGGAGTGTTGTGCTTTGATCCTATACCAAGATTTAGACCTCTCAAACCACTTAGGATGGACGTTTCTTGTATGGTGGCTAAGAGGCAATGGCTATAGGACACAAACTTGGAGCTTAAAGAATAAGATGACATGTGTTTCTCAACTTTGTTGCTCACTAGAATGGATGCTCAAGTGTAGATTACGTGCTTTAGGTGTCCTAACACCTCTCCTATTTATATGAATAATTTGCAATTTTTTAGGGACGTTTTAGGGAGTCTCTAGAGTGTTCTTAGTGCTCAAGTAGCCGTTAGGTAGAAAGTAGTTGGATAGAAATGGCTAACTTGTTCGAGCTTGGAAGAGCAACCAAACCCAGTCCAATCGACAAGTTTGTCGACCGACCATGTCTCGATGGAGCTTTCTTCGAATGATCCTGGGTTGAATGTAAATGTGTATAAACATCTATTTCTAACTCCCAACTCCCAACTACTTGGTCTAACAGTCATATCCTTTCAACTGATGTTGAGATGGTCGACCATATTCTCGACCGAAACACATTTTAGAGCACAAATGTGTAAAATTTTGACTAGTGCTCTGTATATTCGACCGAGGTGGTTCTTGGTCAACAAAAACTTTGACCGAGGGTGTCTTGATCGACTAGCTTCTCGACTGAGGGTATTCCTATTTTAGGTTTTTGAACCACCTATTAAATGTGTGTTCTAATGGATGATAATGACTCTCTCTCTAGGGGGATCCTAACTAAAGGTTATGAGTGGATAGAGAAGATCTAACACTTGATGAAAATGATATCTAAGTACTTGTACATTATGTCTTTGTACACGTATTTACACTGAGTACACTCATGAAAATATAAACACTGAAGCACATTGATCTTCAATTTGTATTGATCTTCAATTACCAACTTAGTACGATCTTCTTATTTTATTGAACCCTAAAATACTCAAGTAGCATGGTAGATGAATGAAATGTTTTCATCATCAAAACAAAGGGTATGTTAATGCCCAATGTATCCAACAATCTCCCTCTTTTTGAAGGTGACAAACATTCCTAAAATATAAGCAAAATATTTGAAATGAGATGAGTTTCATACATGTGATATACCAGAGATGAATATATTCTTTTGTTCTCTTAAAATGTGTGCTAATATACCTAAAGATATATAGAACATGATATCCATCTCTTAAGGTAATGTAGCACCAATTAATGTCAAGCCAAGATATCATGAAACTCATGCAAATATTGTATTTTATTTCTCCCCCTTTGTCATTTAAAAAAGATAGCCATATTATCATTTTAAACGTACTCCCCCCTGAATTGAATACTCCAAAAAGAATGAAAAATTTAGCCACAATTTAAAAACCAATATTAATTTCTCAATCACTTACAAGGGATGTTAAGCCCTAAAATGATATGAGATTCCTTTAGGCTCATGGTGGGATCAATACATGTATATTTATCCAATTCGAAGGGATGTTAAGTCCATATTGGTGTAGAGAGTCCAATTAAGAGGAGATCAATAAGATATGCACATTATATCCAAGAATTTGCGAGCTCCCCCTTAATCTCATAATGAAAGTGAGTTAAAAATATTAAAGTATTTCAAATCATAACCAACTTTAAAATCAATTGATCAAGTAGAACTATGAGTCAATTTTTTATGATCTTTATGAAATCTTGTTTCTTGCACTATTTTAATTCAGAAATGTCTCTCATTCTAAGTATTTAACACGATGAGCAAATTACAGATTTAATATACCAATGTTGGGTGCAATTAAATGATTTGATTCACAAATAAGCATATTGTCATGCTTATTTTAGGCTGACCATGACTTCGACCGGGGTGCTTCTTGCTCAAACTCCTTGTCGGCCGAGAGGCAGTTCTGAATAATTTCAAAATATGCAGCTTATCTAGTATAATCAAGATATACCATTTTCTTCTATATTAGCATAATCATATTTCTTTATGTATACTTAATCATATTTCAAGTCATGGGTTTAAGCAACATAAACATGATTCTATTTAGGAAACAATTGTTACATCCATTTGAAGAGTATGATGTCTTTATGAGTAGCTAGAGTTAAATGAACTCAAGTCTTAGCCATTAATGCATAAGTCATATCAAAATCTATTTCTTCTCATTATATCCTATAGTTTATTTCATAATGCCCACATAGTTCCAATGACTATTTTGCATTTAGGTCTCAGAACTAAATTTTATTTATTGTTTTTGGTAAGCTCATATAGAAATTGTCCAATACTCAACTCTTTTAGGATATGGCTAAGTCTTGTTATGTATAATCATCATTTATGTAGACTTATAAATCCTATATGTTTCTCTAGATGTTGAATATTCCAGGATAATGCCTCTTTTTTGTGACTTAAGATCAAGTTTGTCTTTACCATTTTTGCTAAAGATAGAATTCACATAGAGACAAATAAATATATGTGAATGAGTTCTAGTGAACAAAATTTTAGTTTTGAAAAGAAATCTTACTTTTGCTTGCATCGAATACAAAAATTTCAAATTTATCACAAAAATTTAGGTAATGGTTATATTCTAAGCAAGTTTCTTGTATGAACAATATTTTTATGCCATAGACAATTCATTATTTGCAAATAATGTCCATAGAGTTAAGAGGCTTACAATCATTTTTCTTAAATCAAAAACTTTGATATATTCCTATAAATCATAAACATTGTCATAGTACTTATAATGTAGTTCTTTTACAAATAGCACATTTAAAAATTTGTACCAACATCACCTATGCCAATAGTTTTACCTTTCAAACTTTCTTCAAATGTGACCAATAGTTTTACCTTTTCTCCAAGTGTATGCAAATCTTCTTATTTCTAGTCATATGCTTATTAGAGAAATTTCTATATACCATCCAAACCTATAAAGTATGAAAGTTTTGGTCCCCATATAGTGGTCCTTTTGGTTAGGATCATTCAAATATTTAGAAAATCTAATATGAAGAGTCCATTATAGATTTAAGCCGCCAAAGGTAATTGCAATTGAATGATTTTATTTTCAGTAAATGGTTCTGACAGAAAAATCTTCAGTCGAACTTTTCTTTGACTGGAAGAATTCTTAGTCGAACTATTTGTCGACCTGGAAGATTTTGTAGTAAGAATAATTTTGACAGAACTACCTTCATTCAAACTTTTCTTCGACGGGAAGATATCTCAGTTGAGCTCCTTTTCAATTAAGATGAAGTTCTATGCATTTTTAATAAATTCAACATTTCCAGTGTAAACAAATCATGCTATTATTTTTGGATAACACAATTAAGCAATCAAAACATACACGAATATACAAGTTAAATCTTATTTTGGTTGAGATAAGACATGTATGCATTCCACAATGAAGTTTAGGTCAAATCTCAACAAATTGTATTGAAATTTCTAGATTTGGGTTCTTAGGACCCAAACCAAATCCTTGTCCTTATTTTTCTTATAATTTCATGGAAATGAATAATATCCAAGACGTAAGCAATAATGGCAACAAATAAAATCAATTTCATTTTTCTTGTTAGCACTACAGTCATGAACTAGATTGTCTTTAGGCATATACATGACCTTGGTCTTAGGCACTTGAGTCTTTCTAGATCTAGTCTTTTGATAGGATTTACCTTTGGGTACATAACCTAGGCCTCTCCTTCCAATTTGTCCAAGAGGGTTTTCCAAGATTTTATCAAGAATATTGTTACTCTTTAGACTGTCAACATGTTTTTGTAACTTAACAATTTCATCAATTTTCTTTGCAATATCTAGTTTTGCTTAATCTAAACTTCAAATCAAGGAATATCTTTCTCTAACAATGATATCATAATTTGAATGAGAACATAGAACATGTTGAGTTTTATAATTATTTATCTTAGTAAGGAATTCAACCTTTTCTTGAGAAAGAAGATTATTGTTGGCTTCTAGAGCAAGCAACTTGATATTGTAATCATTAATAGATGATTTCAAGGTATCTTTTCGAGACATAAGGCTTTCTTTTTCAAAAGTAATATCATTAAATTTAGCATAAAAATATCATTAGTTTTTGTAAGCTTCTTCAATTTCCTTTTACAATCAACATATTTATCATGTAGTTCTTCAAGACTAGTGACAAACTCTTCTTTAGATAAATCAAGAAGACTTACCTCATTTTATTCTTCATTGGTTGTTGCAATGAAACAACTTACCTTGTCTTCTTTAGTGATGAGACATTCTACTTCATCTTCTCCACTTTTTCTATCATCTCTTGACTCATCCCAAGCTGCTTTGTAGGTATTTTATTTCTTCTTGAAGGAAGATTTCTTTCCCTTCTTGACTTTAGGACACTCATTGTTTAAATGTCCCTTATTGCCACATTCAAAGCACCTAAGGGAAGAAGAGGAAGAAGCACTAGAATTTTTATTAGATTTAAATCTTCTATATTGCTTACCATTTACAATGAGTGCATCCTCTTCATCATCTTCCTCACTTTTTTCATCACTTTCTTGAGTGATAGACTTTGATTGAGCTTTAGTTTCCACCTTAAATGCAATGTTCTTCATTTTATCCTTTTTGTGTTCAACCACCAATCTTTCTTCTTCATCAAGTGTAACTTCATGAGTCTCTAGATTGCCGATGAGTTGCTCCATCTTCAATGTGGTAAGGTCATTGACTTCTTCAATGACCGTCACCTTTGACTTGTACTTTGGAGGCAAGGATATAAGAATCTTGGAAACTTGATCTTCCTCACTTGTATACTTACCCAAGGCATTCAAGCTATTAACAATAGAAGAAAACCTTGCATACATTTCACTAATAGACTCATTAGGTTGCATACAGAATTGTTCAAACTTTTGTTTAAGCATGATAACATTAGTATTTTTAACTTGAGCTTTACCTTCATGTGTAATTGAAAGTTCATCTCATAGTTCATAAGTAGTTTCATATGAGGATATCCTATTAAACTCACCAACGGAAATAGAACAATATGCTTACTGCTTTTGCATACAATTGAACTTGATTTACCGTTTCATGATTCCATGTCACAAACTCTGTTCTAGGAAGCTCATAGGGAAAGGACACCATCCTCTAAAGGTCTAGGCGGATCCCTTGGAAGTAAAATTACATCCTTCTTTTCCAATAAGTATAGTTCCTTCCATCAAAGGGTGGTGGCTGAGTCACATGAGTTCCTTCAAGCTTGAGGTTGCTAAGCAAGTTGTCCCCCATTATTCAAGACCGGTTAGGGCTCCTTGAATACCTCCTCTTATACTAACTAAAATATCTAAAGGGGGGTGAATAGATCTTTTGGTACTTTTGGTGCAAAGAAGGAGGAAACAAGGAAGACACTTCGATTTAGGGTGGTTCCAACCTTTGAATCAAAGGTTGTCAGTCCACTATCCAATTGTTTCCAATTAGAATTGAAAGCGATTTATATTATTTACCTTGCAAGAATGTTACAAGAAAATGCAATCACCTTCCACTCAAAGTAGCCTCAACCTCCTTGAAGCAGCCTTCTTGAAGTAACTTCAAGCAACTTGGAGCAGCCTTCACCACCTTGAAGTAGCTCTCGACCTTGAGACATCCTTCACCTAGAAGTAGCTCCAATATCCTTTGAAGTAGCCTTCTTGAAGTAACCTCAAGCACACCTTAGAGAAGCCTTCACCTCCTTGAAGTAGCTCCAATCAAGCTCCCTCAGGAAACCTCCACAACTTGGAGTATCCAAGGAGCACAAGTGGCATAACCTGTGAATGGAGATTGGAAGAAAGGAAGTACACCAATGAAGTATTACGATTTGATCCTATACCAAGCATTAGACCTCTCAAACCACTTAGGATGGACATTTATTGGATAGTGGCTAAGAGGTTATGTCTATAGGACACGAACTTGGAGCTTAAAGAACAAGATGACAAGTGCTACTCAGTTTTGTTGCTCACTAGAATGAATGCTCAAATATAGCTTATGTGCTTTAGGTGTTCTAAGGCCTCTCCTATTTACAGGAATGGCTTGCAAGTATTTAGGGACGTTTTAGGGAGTCTCTATAGTATTCTTAGTGCTTAACTAGCTATTAGGTAGAAAGTAGTTGGCTAGCAATGGCTAATTTGTTTGAGCTTGGAAGAGCAACCAGAACCCTGTCCGATCGACAAGTTTGTCGACCGACCATGTCTCGGTGGGGATTTTCTTCAACTGAGCTTGAGTTGAATGAAAATGTGTACCAATGACTGTTTCCAACTCCCAACTCCCAACTACTTGGTCTACCGGTCATATGCTTTGGACCGAGGTTGGGTCGGTCGACCATATTCTCGACCGAAACAAATTTTAGAGCACAAATATGTAAGATTTTAACCAACGCTCAGTATGTTTGATCGAGGTGGTTCTCGGTAGACAAAAACTTTGACCGAGGGTGTCTTGGTCGACTAGTTTCTCGACTGAGGGTGTTCCTATTTCAGGTTTTTGAACCACCCATTAAATGTGTGTTCTAATGGATGATAATGAATCTATCTCTAGGGGGATCCTAACTAAGGGTTATGAGTGGATAGAGAATATATAACACTTGATTTACATGATATATAAGTACTTGTATATTATGTCTTTGTACAAGTATTTACATTGAGTACAATCATGAATATATAAACACTGAAGCACATTGATCTTCAATTTGGATTGACCTTCAATTACCCACTTAGTATGATCTCCTTATTTTCTTAAATCCTGAAATACTCAAGTAGCATGTTAGATCCACAAGAATGAAATGTTTTTCATCATCAATACAAAGGGTATGTTAATGCCCAATGTATCCAACAATCTCCCTCTTTTTGAAGATGACAAACATTCCTAAAATATAAGCAAAATATTTGAAATGAGATGAGTTTCATACATGTGATATACCAACGATGAAATGATTCTTTTGTTCTCTTAAAATGTGTGCTAATATACCTAAAGATATATGGAACATGAAATCCATCTCTTAAGGTAATGTAGCACCAATTAAAGCCAAGAGAAGCCAAGAGATCATGAAACTCATGCAAATATTGTATTTTATATCTCCCCCTTTGTCATTTCAAAAAGATAGCCATATTTTCATTTTAAACTTACTCTCCCCTGAATGGAATACTCCAAAAAGAATGAAAAATTTAGCCACAATTTAAAAACCAATACTAATACTAATTTCTCAATCATTTACAAGGGATTTTAAGCCCTGAAATGATATGAGATTCCTTTAGGCTCATGGTGGGATCAATAAATGTATATTGATCCAATTAGAAGGGATGTTAAGCCCATATTGGAAAAGTAAGAAGCAAAATGTTGTTGCTTGATCCAATGTAGAATCTGAATATCATGCAATGTCACATATTTTTTTGAGGTATTACCGATCAAATCTATTCTTTGTGACTTTGGGTTTCCCATCACTCATGATATTCCACAATGTACTATGACAATCATGACACTACTTTCATTTCTAGAATTCGTCTTTTATGAAAGGACCAAGCATATTGAGGTGGACTACTATTTCTCTAAGATGTTGTGTTGACTAAGAAGATCACTACCCCTTTTCTTCCTACACATGAGCAAACTGTAGATATTTTTACAAAACCTCTTTCTGGAAAGAGAGATGAGGAGCTATGTTGAAACATGAGAATGATTGATATCTATTCTCTAACTTGAGGGGGAATATTGAGATATATATTTATCTTTAGCTTGTATATTCCCCTTAGTTCTGTTTCCCATTAACTTAAGTCTGATTAATATGGGCCTAAGTATAATAAGCCCATTAGGGTTTGCTAAGTGCTTCCTTGCTGTTTCCCCTCTTGTTTATAGGAAAGGGATGCAATCTTTTCACAATATAGAAAGAAGTCTGCTTTCAACATGAATAAGGTCTTCTAACCATATCTTGATGATTTCTGTGGTCATTTTTATCGAAAATACTCTAATTTATTCTAATTTTTAAGAAATTGAGAGTAGCCCTAGAAGTCCTTCGAGATTAGAAGTTCTATGTGAAGCTGTCTAAATGTGAGAACTCTAGATTGATAAAGTTATGTTCCTTGGTGATTCATTTTTAGAGGTAGTATATCCGTTGCCTGCAAAGGTCTTAAATATTATTGACTGGCAACCTCCCCGAAGTCCTTTTGAAATTTGAAGTTTTTTTGGACCTAGTCGGATATTATCTCCACTTCATACCCAATTTCTTTTAAGCCACACTTCCTCTTACTAAGCTTAATCTAAAGGATGAGCATTTTATATGGTCAGCTGCTTTCCAGTCTAGTTTCTAAGAACTAAAGAAAAAATTGACATCAAACCCTGTTCTGACTTTACCCTCTAGCAGTGGAGGGTTTGTGATTTTCACTAACGCTTTGATGAACAAGTTAGGCTATGTTTGGAAGTAGGATAAGAAGGTAGTGGCCTTCACATCTTGGTAACTAAACCAAACAAACTTAATTATCAACTCAAGATTTGAGATTGGCTGCAATAGTCCATGCTCTCAAAATCTAGAGGCACTACTTGTATGGGTTAATACTTGTTCTTCACTGACCATAAAAGTTTGAAGTGTACTCTAACATAGAAGCACTTGAACCTGCATCAACATCAATGGGTCGAGTATCTAAAGGACTATGATTTAACTATTGCCTACCACTTGGGTAAGGCAGATGTTATCACTGATGCTCTTAGTAGGAAAAGGACAATATGTGCATCTTTGTCTATTATTGAGTGTAAAAAATGGATGATTTGGTGGATTGGAAGTCACAGTTCATGCATGATGGTGTTCATTTCAACAATATTTCAATCATTGCTATGCTATAGTCTCAGTTACTCGAGGCACAAAAGACTAGTCCTAATCTTGAATAATGCTCCTCTACCTTGTCTAAACCTCAAACACACTTGTCTATGGGTCTCTATGGTGGCCTTTGATATAAAAACCATATGTGGGTTCCAAAGAAATCTGTTGTGAAGACAAAGATTCTCAGTGAGGCACATGGATCAAAGTATACAATTCATGCCGACACAACCAAAATGTACAAGGACCTCCAATGACTGTTCTGGTGGAGTATGAAGCGTGACATAACTAAATTCGTGTCCAAATGTCTGATGTGCCAGAGAATCAAGGCAAAGCACCAAAGACTAGGTGGTCTACTACAAACCCTTAAAATCTATGAATGGAAATGGGAACACATCACCATGGATTTTGTGGTGGGTATACGCAGAACCCAAAAGGGATATGATTCTGGGTGGGTTAAAGTATTAAGGCTTTCTCTTATGTTAGGTATATTTAAGATTTTATGTAGGAGCATTAAATCATGTTATGTATCATTACCAAGACATTTTATATAATCCACTAGGAAACTTAGGGACAAGGTGTAAGCTTTTGATTGTAGACATGTGTTACCATTTGGATTTGATCATTATAGTATTATATGCATCTTATTAACTAGTCATCCATGACTTTAACATTCACATGAATGTACCTGTTATGATTAAGGTCTACCCAATTCATCTTAATTTAAGGTTTTTCCGATCACATGGCATGGGTGCATATTCATTATGTTTAACATATTTAGTGTATTCAACTTATTCTCTTTGGTAGAGTTACACATACCACTTTATTATTATCACATTAGGGTATATGCATCAATTATATCTTTTTAGGATTTATTTTTCCTTCTTTATCTTTTATTTTTAATCATGGAATTGTGGTTTGCATCACCTATATCTTTTTACAGTTGTATACCTTATATTAATCCTTCGAAACACATGAAGATAACTTTTATATTTTATTTTAAATATACAAGTTACATTCTGACATACTAAAAACTAGAATCTTGACTCTAGAAACCCTAATCCCCTGATTAGGGGGTTATTATTCTTGGTTCTTGATGCCATAAATAACATTGGGATAAGTTTAAGGGGTGTCGTGAATATTTTGCTTTGGATCATAGAAAGTCACGACATGGATTTCTCTCTCCACCTTAGGTTCCTTTCGCCTGACCTTCTCCCTATCGATTGAGAGAAGCAAGAGGTAGCGGTAGTTGGATGCATAGTTCACTAAGACAATCATGCACCCTTTTTGTCTACCAATTCTTATGCTTGTGATGAAGAAGAAGTTGCAATGTATTCGGTACTAAAAGTCCCACAATGTTACAACTTCAAATTTGATAGCTACTCCTTCTGTGCATCTTATCTTTTCATTTTCACCAGCTGAGTTTTGTTATATGGAATCATGTCCGATGATAGTTTAGCTTATCATCTAGATAGCTCATCAGTCGGGTTTCTTCAGGACAAACTCAACTAATGACAATTGTTTTTTTAACTTCCAAAACATTTTGAATCCTATTCATGAGGTTGATTTAAATTAATTTTTTAGATTAAAATGTATATTCCATATATAAAAGCAGTTTTGACTTATCACATGTCAATTTTAGCATATATTATAAAAAAGAAATATCTAAAAAATTGACTTAAAAAACATTCAATACAAGCATACAAGCTTAGCATATCAAGGCATTCAATATGCATCCAATCAAGCATATAAGAGGCATAACTGATGTCTAGCAAGGGATTTGAAACTATCAATAATAGAAGTAATGAGAAATTTGAACTTAATGAAGTAAAATTGTTCTCTTGATAGAAGTTTTGTGAAAATATATGCAAGTTTATTTTTGGGATCCACAAGCATGATATAAATATCCTTATTGGCTACGTGAACCCAAGGACATAATGGTTGACTTCCATATTCTCATCTCTAATATGTTAGGTAGTATTATGTAACAAGTTAATAGAATCATTATTTTCATATAGATAGGAGAAACATTAAATGGAAATATAAAAATCTTAGAGCATTTTATTTGTTCACCAACAACTATGTATTCAATTTTAGTCATTGATAATGACATTGTGCTTTTGTTCTTGAAGAACCAAGATACTAGGTATGGTCCTAGGAGGAATAAAGTGCCACTTTGCACTTCCTATCAATAAATTACCCATCATAGTATGCATCACTATAAGTGTTTAAAGTAAAGCCATATGACTTGGGATATCATAGTCCAATATTTTGAGTCTTGGTTAGGTGTCTAAGAATATGATTCAATGTTATAAGACAAGAGTTTCTATGAAAAGATTGAGAGTGAACACACAATCCAATGGTAGACATAATATCCAAAATAGAGCAACCAGATATAATAAAGTAAGAATCATACCTCTATAGAGCTTCTCATGTATCTTTTATCTTCCCTATACTTATCAAGCTTGGTAGTGGTTGACATGTGATTATCATTTGTCTTGCATTCTCAAACCCAAAACATTTAATGGGTTCCCTTTTATAGTTGTTTTGATTGAAGAAGTTCCTAGATTTTTTCTATTTGGTTTGTAATCCTAGGAATGAGGTGAGTTCTCCCATCATGCTCATTTCAAGCTCACTCCACCCGAGAGAACTAAAATCTTGGCAAAGTTCAAGATTAGTAGTACAAAAAATGATGTCATCAAATTATATTTGAATGAAAAGAAAGTTGATAGAAGTGTGTTTATAAAAGAATATAGAATAAACCTTTCCGATGACATAGATGTTATTAAGTAGAAAAATATTAGGTTTCTCATAACAAGATCTATGTGCTTGTTTGATACCATATAGTACCTTATGGAATATATATACATGACTTGATAGCTTGTAAATTTCAAGGCTAGGAAGTTGATACATAGAGGCTTGCTACTCTATTTATCCATTTAAAATCACAATTAATTATCAATTTGATAAATAAGAAAAATATTATAACTTTAAAAGGCAAGTAACATGCGAGTCGATTCAAACATAGATACCAACACGTAAGTTTCATAAAAATAAACCTATGACCACTAACCCCACCTTTTACATTACTACCTCTCCTTACTCATAAAGATTTTTATGGTAGACCCACTTGGTGCCACTTATCTTCCAATAATTTGGTCTTGAAACACATGTTATCACTTTAATTAAACGATCACCCCAAGTGATTTTTGTGTATATTTTGGGCTCAAGTTGTGAACTGAGTGCAATATTTACTTGGTCCTTGTAAGAAAACCTTCTCCTTACCTTATCAAAGGGGTCAACAATGATGGTCTCCTTTGGGTGATACTTTGCGAACTAAGGAGTTGGATCCTTCTTCTATTCATCATGAAAGATTGCCTCTTGCATTTCTTAGTCACTATCATTTTCATGATCATTGTTGTAAGTACCTAGTTCTTTTAGTTTGGGAATAATTTCAAGTAGCACTTCATGACAACCAACATTCTTTCCAATAGAAGAGTTAGTATTAATAAATTCCATATTTAAAGACTTTCTACTTTAGCGAGATCTTTGTTGAACACAAAAAAAATCTATACTAGAGAGACTATAGAACATAAGTTAACTCTACTTAGATTATGCATAAAACTTATTAAGACTATATTTAATGACTAAGACAAACTAAAAGCATATATAAACATCCAATAAATAAAATGAAGGAGTTCTACAATGTTTTTAAAGACATCATCTTTACTAAAACAATGGTAAACAAAAACACCAATGTGAAGCAGTGGAATTTTAAACTTTGACTATATTCAAAAAGTACAAAGAGTACTTTACAAAATTTCCCAAAAGGGGTACAACTTTATACAAAATGAGGATCTAGGTAGAGGAAGACTAGACCGGATCAACATTTGTCTCCAAATAAAACAACTTAACATATGTAGCTAAGTCCAAGCTAGTTGGTTGAAATCCACATCCCTAGCCTTAGGTTGGTTCACCAAGCTTCAACTACACACTCTGATCCTAGATCTGGGTGGTTGGGATCACCCAACAAAAGAATATAGAAAATATGTGTCAATAGGAGTAAAGGACTTTTATAAGCTAAAACATTGCATAATTAAAGATCCACTATACTAAGAGTGTCAAAAGTATGAGGCATGTATATCAAATAAGAAATAGGAATTCTACCATAATTTCAAAAATAATAATATAATAGCATGCATGATTAAATGTGGCTAGATTAAACTAATATAGGGCTGAGGCACCTACCAAACCTCAACCTCTGGGTGAGGGAGCATAACACATTCCCAAACCCTAAATTTATATAAAGTGGCAGGGGAGTCAAACCCCAATGCCTAATAGGAGGACTAAAACCTTAGTGCTCTATGAGCGGTTTGTACTCATGTACACTACATTAGTTAACTAGTCATTTTCATCATCACCTAAGTAATGAAATGGTAGTTAGGATAAATTTCCAACAATAACAAGTGGGGTCCATGACCCTAGAATAATTTAAGCAACAACAAGAATAATTGATAATAGGAGATCCAACTCAAATAAAGAGCCAAAGAAAGGCAATAGAAGAATTTCACGAATAAGTAAAATAGGCTAAAGCCTCATTGGAAAAAATGGGTTGGGTAAAAAGGCCCAACTGAAGGAGTAGGGTGTAATTTGCACATTTATAGATTTTCACCAAATAAGTGCACATACAAAAATAGGCTTCACATACCTTATTGTAGCTTCATTTACATCACTTTCCTTGATTAGATTGTATCCCAATCCATATTTGTCCTAGATTCAAATGTATATACTTGGATTAGGTAAGATATAAGGGTTGAAACCCTAATTTTCTACCTTCAAACCAAATCTCAATTTGTGACTCAAAACCTAGACCAAAAGCTTAGTTGAGTTTCGCTGATTAAGAAAACATATCTTATTTATCAATTTGGACTTAAAATAAATTAATTTTCATTTTTAGAACATTTAACATGAATTAAATTGTATCTAAGGCAAACTTAAAAAAACTAATTGAAATAAAGGTTCAAAAACCTGAAATCAGATTCTACACGAAACAAGCTTTCCAATGAGTATTTATTTATATTTTACTGATAAATGATTGATTTTCTATGAATTAACTAATGTTCCCCAATAAGAATTCAGAGAAAAGCCAGGTGTGCTTATTTCCAAACACGGGGCGGGCCATGTGGGCCGGACCCGTGCCGACCTGGACTAATCAAGTTGCAAAAGACGAAAAGGTCCTTAGCAAAAAAATAAATAAAACAAAAGGGACGCGAGGGTAGATTCGTAAAAATCCAGGAGGGCTTCTTTTTCCTCTGTTCCTCACCATTGCGCCAAGGTTGGAGCTAGCCATTTTGGGTGTTTTTGCAAATCAAAACCAAATGGACCGTGCATGTATTTGAAATGAAGGAAAAAGGAAGGGAAACTAGGTCTAGTTAATTTTGTTGGTGGTTTGACCGAGCTCCGAGGGTGCCGCAAGGTCGACGGGGAGTTGGGAAGTAGGTGAATGGTGAGGGTGTCTTCAGCCAAATTAGAAGTAGAGATGAGTTTCTTGTGCCTTGGAGAAGCAGTAGAGGTCGGTATTTATAGGTGTGGAGGTGTGCCTTGTCCTCTGCGAGGTGGAGGTGAGAGGACTCGAGGGTGGCAGGTTGGCGTTTCGCCGTTTGAGGGTGTTTTTTGGCGAGTAAAGGCTCGGATTGAATGACTGCTTGCCACGAATTCAATGACAAAGAAATTAATTGGTTTGGTGGAGTGTGGAGTGAGAACGGCTATGCAGAGGGAAGGCGCACACTGTGCGTGCATTACTGTCAGTTGATCGGAGGTTGATGAAGGATTCACGACCGTCCGATCGAGATGTGAAGAGTAGATGATCGAATAAGGATCATCGGATGGCGTGCAGGAGGAGGGTGCACATGAAAAATAAATAAATCGACCGACTTTAGGCGTTACACTCACATTAAATGAAATACATGAAATAAATTCGATTGCTATAGTCACACTTTATTAAAAGCTTATAAAAATGATTTAGAGGGCCAAACCAAGTCCACTTGACCCCAAATTTGGACCATAGGTGAGAATTAATGTCTAGAATGATGCTATGTAATTATATTTCCTTTTTCTTCACAATATGGCTTATAACTCCTATATTGCCCATTAATGTGTATATTAATGCATTTTAAAACACAAACTATTTTCTTACTAATTCTTTTACTAAAATTTGAGAAAATTGTCATTAAGTCATTTAAGTGTCATGTCCCACCATTTTTTCTCCATTTTAATGCTTTAATAATCATTTGGAGGAGAGAGAGAAATGAGTGTTATGTCCTCATTAATAAATCCAATTACACATTAATTCTCATTTCTTATTTCAAAAGGATATAAAAGCTCCAGATTAACATTATCCACTACTCATCGCTCATTAATGACTAATTTGCATCATTAGTACCCAATTATCACATTAATTGGATTATTTGTGCAATCACCCCTTCATTATCATGAATGTGGGTAAATATTGATTTCATCCTCAATTATTGCTCAATTTCAACATTGAGGCCAAGAAGGATACAAAAGAGAGGAAATTTATGAAAAAGGTACAAAAGGACTTGAAAGAAGAGAAAGAGTGAAATTGGGTAAATTGCAAGGAGAACCCTAGATTTCAGTCTGTTACAGCACTGCACCCCTTAAAGAGTATTTCGTCCCCAAAATCACAACAAGAGGGAAGAGAGGGTGAGTGTGTAACATCCCAACATTAAACAACTAGGTTATAACCCGTAATCTATGGTACTGCATAAGCTCTACATATAAGTCAGGTATCATGATTCACTAAGGCTTCCACTATTCAAATCACTTTTGTCAAATTTATTACAATACACATTTTGGTTCACTAATTTTATGAAATCTTCATCATTCATAATATTCTATAAATTGTGTCACATTATATTCACATTGTATATATCAACATTATGTACCATTCATGTGTAATTCACATTTACTCATTAACAATTTTAAGCACAATTAGGGTTTTCTAAATCATCTCATCATTAGGTACAAATTTGGTGTATTACCCTTATTTATCCCATTAGGGTTTTAAACACAAATAGTATTTACCAAGAAATCTCAATATACATGAATTTATTCTCCATTATTCTCATGTTACTACCTTGTGAAATTAAAACAGATTATTAGGTGAGAAATGAATAATATAATCCAATAAATTATTAAGTCTAAATAATGTCACATTAATTTCTCACACATTATCACATCACATTTTACACTCACATTAATGTCATCATTACTCATTACACTTCATTTGAACATCACATTAGGTATTTGGAATTATTGTAGACTTAATCATGCTTATGTGAATCCAATTACCCCTTATCACATTTGAGTCATTACATACATACATACATACATACATACATATATATATATATATATATATATATATATATATATATATATATATATATATATATATATATATATATATTAGTGAATAAGGTGGAATGCCTTTCTTATATTAATGAATTGATCCATATATGAAATTATGATAAGTGATGAATGAGTTGTATATTAGAGAACAATGTAATATGCCTTACATATATTGAAGACTTGATGTAACTATGGCTAGATGATTATAATTCATTCATATCTATCAAAGTATATTATTATATTATGACACCTAATGTCACTAATGCCTTATGAAGGCATTAAGGATATGTATGTAAATTAAATAATTACACTTTAGGGTTTAGGTCAACATGACCAGTTCATGTGATGTATTCTTAGCAAGTATTAGTTTTATTCATTAATAGGGTGACATGGTCAACATTATGTATACTTACAATTAGTGATGAGTAACTCATTATTATGTGCTTCATACATGTTTTAGGGTTCAAGCATATGTACTATGCATTATATGACCTCTTTACATATTCATTTGTATATAAACAACAAGTTAAATTATAATTATAATTTGTTTAGTAAATTCTAATCGTATAAGCTCACTATTATGTTGTCCACAAAGTTAGGGTTTCTAATTCCCAAGGCAACTAGAGTTTTCTATGTATGGGATTCCATCCCCCTAAAAAGGGATTTCATCCTCAAAATCAACAATTGCAAAATCTATCAAGGTATTACTATAACCACTTCACTTAAAAGGGTTGACTAAGTCAAACTAAGCTACATGTAAAAGAGTATATAATCATGTATAAGGACCAACACTTAAATGTATTACTAATCATTATTACCAAACTTCAAGTCTAGTATAGGGTACACTAACCCCTAAACATGGAAATCTAAGACTCATATAAGGTACTTAAGGATTAAAAGATTATTTTGTTTGGGTAATCAAATCATCACATTAGGTTTCCCAAGGATACTCAACAATAAGGTAATATGCCTAAAGGTATGCTATTTCGAGCTGTCCATATCAGATCAGGCCATGCTGGTGTCATATGAACTCTGGAGTCCCCGTAAACCAAGCTAGTGGCAAGGAGGAAAATTTTTCCAGCCCCCAAGTTCTGACCCTTTCTAGACACCATCACTTTCAAATTCTTTCTCTAGTAGCTACTCAATAGACTAATCACCAAAAAGTTGATCAAATTATATTTCTAATAAGAAATTATTATGATCCTAAATCAATATTTCATAGTTGGTCAATTCTAAGGTGAAAACTTTCTAAAGGGAAACTATATGAGATAAGGTTTTCTAACTAAGGAGACAAATTGAATTAGTCAAGACTTTGACTACCTTGATGCTCTAATACCATGATTTAAATACATCATCTTTACTAAAACAATGGTAAACAAAAACACCAATGTGAAGCAGTAGAATTTCAAACTTTGACTATATTCAAAAAATATAAAGAGTACTTCACAAAATTTCCCAAAAGGGGTACAACTTTATACAAAATGAGGATATAGAGGAAGACTAGACCAGATCAACATTTGTCTCCTAATAAAACAACTTAACATATGTAGCTAAGTCCAAGCTAGTTGGTTGAACTCCACATCCCTAGACTTAGGCTGGTTCACCATGCTTCAACTGCGCACTCTGATCCTATATCTAGGTGGTTGGGATCACCCAACAAAAGAATATAGAAAGTATGTGTCAATAGGAGTAAAGGACATTTATAAGCTAAAACATTGCATAATAAAAGATCCACTATACTAAGAGTGTCAAAAATATGAGGCATGCATATCAAATAAGAAATAGGAATTCTGCCATAACTTCAACAACAATAATATAACAACATGCATGATTAAATGTGTTTAGATTAAACTAATATAGGGCTGAGGCACCTACCAGACCTCAACCTCTGGGTGAGGGAGCATAACACAATCCCAAACCCTAAATTTATATGAAGTGGTAGGGGAGTCAAACTCTATTGCCTAGCAGGAGGACTAAAACCTCAGTTCTCTATGGGTGGTTTGTACTCATGTACACTACATTAGTTAACTACTCATTTTTATCATCATGCTAAGTAATTAAATGGAAGTTAGGATAACTTTCCAACAATAGCAAGTGGGATCCATGAACCTAGAATAATTTAATCAACAACAAGAATAATTGATAATAGGAGATCCAACTCAAATAAAGAGCCAAAGAAAGGCAATAGAAGAATTTCATGAATAAGTAAAACAGGCTAAAGCCTCATTGGGAAAAATGGGTTGGATAAAAAGGCCCAACTGAATAGGGTGTAATTTGTACATTTATAGATTTTCACCAAATAAGTGTCACATACAAAAATAGGCTTCACATACCTTATTGTAGCTTCATTTACATCACTTGATTAGATTGTATCCCAATCCATATTTGTCCTAGATTCAAATGTATATACTTGGATTAGGTAAGATATAAGGGTTGAAACCCTAATTTTCTACCTTCAAACCAATTTGTGACTCAAAACCTAGACCAAAAGCTTAGTTGAGTTTCACTGATTAAAAAAACATATCTTATTTATCAATTTGGAGTTAAAATGAATTAATTATCATTTTAATAACATTTAACATAAATTAAATGGTATCTAAGGCAAACTTCAAAAAAATAATTTAAATAAAGGTTCAAAAACCCTGAAATCAGATTCTACACGAAACGAACTTTCCTACGAGTATTTATTTATATTTTTCTGATAAATAATTGATTTTCTATGAAATAAATAAGATTACCCAATAAGAATTCAGAGAAAAGCCACGTGGGCTTATTTGCAAACAAGGGGCGGGCCACGTGGGCCGGACCCGTGCCGACCTAGACCAATCAAGTTTGGCTAGGTCGACCGGTCCGCGCCCCACATGGCTCCAATCAAAGCTGAATGCAAAGTTGTAAAAGATGAAAAGTTCCTTGGCAAAAAAAAAAATAAAACAAAGGGGACGTGGGGGTAGATTCGTAAAAATCCAGGCGGGCTTCTTCTTCCTTTGTTCCTCGCCATTGCACTGAGGTTGGATCTAGCCATTTTTGGTGTTTTTGCAAATTAAAACCAAATGGATCGTGCAGGTATTTGAAACGAAGGAAAAAGGAAGGCAAACTAACCGGTCCAGTTAATTTTATTGGTGGTTCCACCAAGCTCTGAGGAATGGCGCTGCAAGGTCGGCGGGGAGTTGGGCAGTAGGTGAATGGTGAGGGTGTCTCTAGACAAATTGGAAGTAGAGATGAGTTTCTTGTGCCTTAGCAGAGCAGTAGAGGTCGGTATTTATAGGTGTGGAGGTGTGCCTTGGCCTCTGTGAGGTGGAGGTGAGAGGACTCGAGGGTGACAGGTTGGCATTTCGCTGTGTGAGGGCATTTTTCAGTGAGTAAAGGATAAGATTGAATGGCTGCTTGCCAAAATCTCAATGGAAAAGAAATTAATTGGTTTGGTAGAGTGTGGAGTGAGAACGGCCGAGCAGAGTGAAGGCGCGCACTGTGCGTGCATTACTGTCAATTGATCGGAGGTTGATGAAGGGTTCACGACCGTCCGATCGAGATGCAAAGAGTAGGTGATCGAATAAGGATCATCAGATAACACGCAGTAGGAGGGGGTGTGTGACAATTGAATAAATCGACTGACTTTAGGCGTTGCATTCACATTAAATGAAATACATGAAATAAATTCGATTGCTATAGTCACACTTTATTGAAAGCTTATAAAAATGATTTGGAGGGTCAAACCAAGCCCACTTGACCCCAAATTTGGACCATAGGCGAGAATTAATGTCTAGAACAATGCTTTGTAATTATATTTCGTTTTATACACAATAACTCCTATATTGCCCATTAATGTGTATTAATGCATTTTAAAACACAAACTATTTTCTTACTAATTCCTTTACTAAAATTCGAGACAATTGTCATTAAGTCATTTAAGTGTCATGTCCCACCATTTTTTCTCTTCTTTTTAATGCTTTAATAATCATTTGGGGGAGAGAGAGAGAAATGAATGTTATATCCTCATCAAGAAATCCAATGACACATTAATTCTCATTTCTTATTCCAAAAGGATATAAAAGCCCAAATTAACATTATCCACTACTCATCTCTCATTAATGGCCAATTTGCATCATTAGTCCCCAATTATCACATTAATTGGATTATTTGTGCAACCACCCCTTCATTATCATCAATGTGGGTAAATATTGATTTCATACTCAATTATTTCTCAATTTCAACATTGAGACCAAGAAGGATACAAAAGAGAGGAAATTTATGAAAAAGGTCCAAAAGGACTTGAAAGAAAAGAAAGAGTGAAATTGGGTAAATTGCAAGGAGAACCCTGGATTTCAGTCTATTACAATGCCATAACTCATTGGGGGTTCTTTAAAATAATGTGTGAAAACTTGGTTTTGCATAAAACAAGTGGTGTTTATGGCTTAGGACAAAAATGTTTTCAGTGTGACGTACTCCAATATCATGGTCCTTATCATATTTTGCAAAGATTTATTCTTTGTCTCTGCAACTCATTTTATTGATGTTCATGAGTGGAGTAAAAGTTATGTAGATAAATAGTGTCATCACAAAATGTCTCAAACGAAACATTTTCAAACTCTCCCCCATGGTCACTAGAATAGGAAGGATGTGGTGAGATGATTTTACCTGAACACATTTTCTAAAAGATAAAAAACTTTTAAAAGTATCACTCTTGTCAACAAGAAAGAAATTCCAAGTAAATATCAAAAAGTAATTGACAATTTCTAAGCAATATTTACCACCTTTAGGTGATTGTGTGTGCATAGTTTCAAATAGATCAATGTAAAGAAATCTAATACCCATAGTAGTTCTAAAAATCCCCTTATACTTCAATAATACTTAGCTTTCTTCACTTGTGTATAATATTGTCAATCTTCATATTTTTCATCCAATTTAACGAGTTACTAAATCTTTGATTCTCAAATTTTGCAGTTGATGAATGTGCACATGAACAAGTCATCTATGACAAAGAGATATTTCATTCTTATCCACAAGCAAACACTTACCAATAATAGTGTACAAATACACTTGCATGTAACCCACATGGGGTCATTAAGGTGAATGTGTGAAGAACATTGAGTTTATGGACTTGAAGGTGAAGGTTTGGGGCGATTCTAATAGCTTGGCAACAATGGAGGTAGACCAACTTGTGTAACCATTGGACAATTTCATAAGAGAGGATTACAATTCCTAATTCACTTACACATGACGTTGTAGGTCAGGGAATCCAGTAACAAGTATTTAAGGTGTAAATAAAAAAAGATGTTGTTATCATAAAGTTGTATAACACTTATAAGTTTGTCATTCAGTCCATTAACAAGAAGAACATTATTTATCCATATCAAATCACCTACATCACCCTCACCTATTACTTACCTTTATTATTTCTCCCAAACGCGACGAGACCACCTTTCTTCTTCATGAGTGAGTTGAAATGGCTTTTATCTCCCGCCATGTTCTTGGAGAAGTTGCTATCTATAAACCATTTTTCATTGCCCTAAAATAGAGGAAAGGTGGGTATCCAATTAAACATTTGGGTCCAGGTTTAGATTGGAAATCCATACCATGTTTTTTTTTCTTATCTTTATAAGGACATTAATAAGAACTATGACCTATTTTAAGAGTTGTGACCAATTTGTTGTACAAGATATAGACCATCTTAGTCCTAGAACTAAAGGAATCTCCCATGGAATCAAGGAGGTTTGTTGCCTTTCTTGTTACTTTGTATATCATCATATTCAATACCGTTCTACCATTTGGTTGGGTAGAATGATGAAGGATTTTATTTAGACCCTTCTTACCTTTATGAAACTTTTCTAAAGAATATCTAAGGAGTTTGTTATATTGATTAAGAGATGTGACGGTAATAGACAAATCATTTATATCATCTCTAGAATGCAAAATGGTTGGACTCAAAACATAGGTATTTAGTCATATAAGAATCTTTCTCGATAGTAAGAGGTGTAACTCATTTCTCTCTAATAGGCAAGATAGGTTTATATTCTAAATCATTAACCTTAGGAAGTAGTTTAACATTTTTAGATCTAATGGTAGTGAGCTAATAAAGACATATTCTTGTTTTATCCTTATGAGCATCAATTTGCACAAGTTAAATGTTGTCATTCATTTTAACATCATTTTATCTCAAATGAATCTAGTTTAAGTTATGAAAGCTTGCCAATGTTCTCATAAGAAGCCATGAAACATTTTAGCAAGCTTCCTTTTCCTAGACTTGCATTAATCAAGAGAGGCATGAGTATAAGGAATGGCATCAATTAAAGCTTATTGAGAAAGTTCATGAAGGTTTACCTAACTTACGTCATTACTTGTTCTAGACATGAGGGCTACATTTCATTCATCTTACTTAGTTGAGCACGAACCACTAGGAGTTTGAGAAAAACAAATCTGATTAAGCATGTCGAGAAACTTCTTTTCCATTGTTTTCTATTCTCTTTTAATTTTCATCTCTCTTGTATCTATCTGTTCATCTATTGTTCCCATATTGTGTTTGTGATGACACTTATTCATCTTTGGGCGTTCAGTCTCGAAGTACCCCATTGGAATACACTCATAGCACTAGGAGGTGGAGGAGTTAGTCTTGCCTTTGAATGGATTGCATGTTATGTAAATTGCTTCTTATTCACTTGGGGAGCAATTTGCACTTGATGAAGGCCCTTGAACTCTAGAACCCACTCATTCTTCATGAATTATTCCTACTTTTGTTATTCATTTTGTGTTTAAACTCACTTCATAGTCTTTTAGGTTGTGAATTGGATCTTTCTCAAGAAGCTAGGAGAGGTTTGAGGACTCCTCTATGATTTTAACCTTATTTTCCCAATGGTGAGGAAGAGAGACAAGAATATTATAACACACATCTCTGTATTATATTTTCCTTACAAGAGTGAAAGACCATTGATGATAGTTGAGGGTCCTAAGTTTATCTCCACTATAGTCCCCGTCTTGCTCATTTAAAATCACTCAGGATTATGAGTAGGGATGTTGATATTTGACTTCTTTACTTTCTCTATTCCTTCATGAGTCATCAAGAGTTTCTTCTAAAAACTTTTTCTCATAGGAAGAGATGAAATCGAATCTATAGGGCTACATAAATTAGAGGATGCCAATAGCTTAAGCATTTAATTGTGACTTCTTAATGGCTTATTCAGTCCAAGTGATCATCTCAGTGGTTGGTCATGTGTAGGGAAGATCTAAAATATTCTACATGTATCAAATTAATATATGGATGCAAAATTACATCATACTCTTCCAATATTGATAGTTGGATCCATCAAAGACCTCATGTCAGGTGGATAATCCTCCCTCCAGCCTAAGAAAGTTACCACCTATCTTCTCTTACTTGTGGGAGTAGTTTCTTGGAGTATACCTTGATGGGATCTATGGGATCAAGTGGGAGGTAATAGTGAGTTATGTGAAACTTAAACTAAAATTATCAGATTGTCAAATTCTATCCCAATGTAAATATTGTAAGTATTAAAACCAATGGATAGAGAGATTGAAATAATTAAGAGTGAAGGAAAATATGTACAATAGTTTCATCTCTAATGGAAGTAGCTCCACTACCTATACATGTCAACCTTTAGTATTTTCAAGCTAGAATATCACCTTATATTCAACTATAGAGTTAAGCAAGGAGACCTCCCTTTTCATATTAAGGGTTTAATAGCTTACTTTTTCCAGTAAAGGGATCCAACAATCTTACAAGGGACTCTCATTCACTTGCCCTGGGACAACTACCCTTTACCTTCATTTTCCTTATCCTACGAAGGACTTCAATACATCTTCTTTTAATCTAGAAATATTGGGAGATAGAGGAGATCTTCACAAAGAAAAAGTCAAGCTAGTTCTCTTAAAAACGAACTATTAACTCTAATGAATGTAGTAGGTTATTAAATTCAAGAAGTAATTAGGGGTTATAGAGGCACAATATCTCAACTATACTAAAGGAACATATAATTTAACCGTGAGATGTTCTAATATATCTTTTTTAGAGTTTATGGTGTCTACTAGTGAGTAGGGGTAGCTAGGAAAAAGTCTAGTCATTTGGGGAGGATGCATGGGATGTCTAAGAGATATAATTTTAATTTTATCCCCCTCTAATGACTTTGTTTCACTTTAGAAAAGTATATAAATACTATGCCGTTGACTGACATTTATGTGGCCAAACTCATAAATCCTAGTATACAAAAATCCTCTAGGTTAGCTAGCCAAGTTTTCTATCCAAAATATTGATTGATGGACATATTAGATTTTGATATTTTTGTTCATTAGCCAAGTTTTATGTCAGTAAAACCTTACTGATATGGTCTAATTGGAGACTCAACATGTTGCCTTAAGCTGAGATTTTCTTTGGACAACTCAACTTATGGCAAGTTCTCATTTCTTATTTTCTTATTAATTCCAAATGCAATATTAATTTTTATGATTATCTTCATTATAAATTTTGGTTTATTTATACTCCATAATAGTATTATGAATGACTTAAGATAATGTTCTATAGACACTTATATTTTTTTAATCTTTCAATTTTGAACTTGTATGAATTGATTTCCTCTAGTCTAGAGTTTGTAATTTTGAACAATGGTGGGTGTTTATCGATCTCAAATGATCTCAGTAGACGTGAATGGAATGAAGTTGTAAAATAAATTGGGTACTATAAACTATAGAGTCAACAATATAAATTAGGCTTGTCCTAGGTACTTAATTCATGACACATGTCATATCACATAGGAATTACTGTCATTTAGTCATTGTATCAAATATTCCTCAATCACTTTGACAAAATCTTAGTTCACAATAGCATGTACAACCACAACCACACTCATATAAACATATCAAATTAGAGAGTCAAGGCACCATACATCATATGATTCTTAGTGACCTATGTATACTCAACAATATATGTCTCCAAGTACCTTCTCACAATCCTGAGATTTCTACAAGGCCTATTTTGCTACCTTGACTTTCAAATGCTACGACAGTTATAAGGTCAAATAGAATTACATGAATTAGAGTTTTACTTGGTTAGTATAGTCATTTAAATCTTTCCTTAAGCAATAAGACATTGCTTAGATCTTCATACTAACGCATGAATGAGTAAGGCATTTAGTATAAAAAAAACTCAAATTTGGATATAACATGTACATGCATAGCTAGAATTTCCAAAAATTTGACCTTACCTAGGAGTTACCTAAAGGGTCTCAAAATCCAATTTTAGTTCCTGGAATCTCTTCTTATAGAAGTATGGAGCCACCAAATGGTTTTTATCTTCAACATTCTATTGACACATTGTATATAATACAAGTAGTAAAAATGTCTAGATTGCCCATTGCAAGGAAAGATACAAGTAAATTTTGGATTTTTTCAACATCATAGCAATTTTTTTTATCATTATCATATAAAACAAAAATATACATAAAGAAGGTGACAATCCCGAAGTTTCTCAAGTTATAGCCACAAAACCCCAAAAATGCTATCTTTATGTCATTTAACATGTAGGTAGTGATATTTAGCAGTTGCATGTTGAAATAACATCTCAAAGAAAAGTAAATATAGTTGAAATCACTCTACATTGTGAAGAACATTATATCCAGCAAACAAGAAGAAAAAACCCTAGTTCCCAAGAACATCATATTGGTATATATGCCCATAGAGCCATCCCGAGCGATTGCATGGAGTAGGATATTAATTAATCAATTAATATGACTATTTGGTTAATTAATTAATTCCAGAATATTCTAATTAATCCATGAGAATTTTAATTAACACAGTCTTTCTTTTTATCAAAGGTTTTAGGAAACCCTGCTTCCTTTCATCTCCTATTTAAAGGGGAATGATGGCCGATGTCTTTACAAGATATTGAGAGAAACTTTTCCGTTTATGCTCATGTATGTAAACCCTAGCCGTCACCATCCTTAGGAGAGAAAGGAGAGCACCGTGACGCTAGCACGTCATCACACAGAGGTTGCTTCTTCCTACTGGCTTAGGAAGCACAATGTGAAGTTCCAGTCCATCCGCATGAATGAAGTAGAGATGTAGACTGTCCATACACGCTACAAGCGGCGTATGTCAACACACAAAAGGAGCACCACCAGATCTTCCAACGACACATTTAGGAGATGAGAGAGAAGTACTGTCGTGTAAGCCAGGAGCGTTGCACACTATCATGCAGCGGGGCATCGTAGGACTTGCTCTGCGACAAGGTATATCCCACAAACACTCTTTTTGAATACGTTGTTTTCGATGAGATCCTGTTGTGGGTTGCGTGGAAATATATTTTATTTTGTTGCTTCCGCCGTGTATGTTTCCTACAAAAAACCCAACACATCCAACAATTCCAAAGAATCACTTTTGCTAGCTCTAGTTCGATCTAGGCCAAAGAAGGGAGAAAAATGAGATCTTTAGGTAAAGAGCAAGGCTTCCACCATGGAATTCAAAGAACCAAATCCAAGAGTTACCAGAGAAATGAAAATATCAATAAATGTGACAAAGTGATTAAAGAACCTAAATGCATTCGTACTATATAAGGTTTATATGTCAATTCTAGGTTTTGATCCTCCAAATAAAAGCTAGATCACCAACATGCATGACTTACTCCTTTATGAATGCTCTTAGTAGTTGTGATAGTGTTTTATAGCTAGAACACTATTTAAATGATCCATATAATCAAATGAATCTCATATATATGTATGTATGTATGTATTTTTAGATAAAAATAGTGTTGGTGTGACCCTCCCATCAAATGAAGAGGCTAAAAAGGGTCCAAATCACCCTCTTCATCCTACTAAAAACATGCATTAGGCATTCTTACCACATATGTAGGGCGTCTAATGGACAAAGAGACCACTTTGGTCATCCCCCACCCCAAAGAGTCAACCTCAGCTTTCCCCAAGGCATGCCTCTAGCGGTGAACCTAGCACAATGTGGCTGAGTCGACCTAAGCACTTAGCCTAAAGCGACTGCATTGTCTCAATCCTGGGCCCAAAGTGGTTGAATCTACTTCTCAGGATGGCCCAAGCGTCCCTCTGAAGTCCTTATCTATGATGGCCTATCTATATAAAAATCCAATAGATCAATGCAAGTGCTAAGGTACTTGTTAAGCTAAAAAAAATTACAAAATTTTACTTATTTAAATGCAAACATATCATATTAACTTATTTTGAGACTTATAGATGCACTACGAGATAACATAATTTTAATATTTGAATAATTATAAATAAATACATAGAAAATTCATTAGAATGAATTAAGGAAAACAATACAAGATTAACATAAATATAGGTTCAAAGTCTTACACATACTCAACCTCATACAACACTCTAAGAAACTTCTCATGATTCCTTGATTGATACATGTATGCTTACTTTCCCTTCCCTAAACTTCAAGCACTAGAGAAGATACATGGATCTAGTGCCGTCTATGTAATATTTATTTATGATTCCTCTTATGCATTAGTCCTCCACTAAGACATTTTCACCAAAGAATTATTATCTAGATTAGTTGGACTTAATCAACAATTTCATCTTAACATTATTATTAACAGACATAGTAAGAAATAAAGTATTAGAAAATAGCATATGTTGCAAGCATACAATTTCATGTATTTCTCAATTGATTCAATTCATTTCAATTAATCACATACCTATAATTGTAACTATGCTTACAATAAAAATAATAATAATTGTAAATATGCTCACCTAGAGATTCCTAAATTGGGGCTTTTTATATAGAAAAATTTCCCTTATGTAATTAAAATAAGCCATTTTTAGGTGACAACATTTTTCTACCCAATCTCTCTTACATATACGTAAGGCATCTAAATATCATAAAAATAATACATTTTTTGAATCCACCATCCTACATCAATCATTAGTTAGAGTAAGGCATATAATTTTAAAATGGATAATCATTAATGTTATGTCTAGAAGATGTTATGAAAGAAGAGATATATGTATATCATACTCAATAATCATAAATAACCAACAAAGACAAAATAAATATTCATTTTATAAGGCCTTCTATAATCACATGATGTATTTTAGCTTATGAACATTTAGAGTACCAAGCAATGCATCAGATAATGTCTATTATTAATCCCAAAAACATTTCATACATTACTCAATTTCTCATAACTTTATTATGTACCAAGGATATGATCGAACCTTCTTCAGTGACCCAAGCTAGCAGCCCAAGAAGAAGACCCTGGTTAGAAACCCAAGTTAGTAATCCTAGATAGTTGTCCATGGTTTTGACCCTAGTTGTTGCAACACCAAAAACCTAGTGACCATGTCACACTCCTAAGAAGATCTAAGTTCAATAATTAGATCTATATACCCACTTTAGTGGCTAAGGTAAGACTTACATATACCCCATGATCATCCTTTTGTTTCCAACCCTTTTCTAGACACCACTCCTATGGTTTTATGCCAAAAATTAATCCAGATATATTTTGAATAAAAAAGATGATGAATGATGTTGATTATCTCTAAGGGAAAGGGTTTCATATGCTGATTGGTTTCCATGTAAAAGAAACTAACTTTCAAGAGACCACCTCATATATTTAATTATATCACTATTTACCTTTATACAAGATTCCTTATTTATAATTTTCCTTATTGTTATACCATATAAATCCTAAAATAACTATATAAGTGTATCAACACACCTTCCATCATATTTGATGCCACTTATACCTAAATGAGGTAGTTTTACTCTTAATAATATGGTAAGCCATTTGTAGTTGTCAACATTACTAATATAAAAAAAATCGTAAAGTAAAGAGATAGAAACCCATTATATTACCAGTTGTTAATTTTGTCAAGAAATGCTCTAGTAGAATACCTTCTACAAAGAAAGAGCATTTAAGAGTGAATTTTTGTTTAAATATGATTTATAGGTGCTAAATACATGTATAGAATACTCAAGAACATGAAATAGTCATATCATATTCATATATGTATCATGATTTCTAATTTCCAAAATATATACTATTTTCACCCCCAAAATCTAGACTTGTTAGCAAGAAATATGATAAAATATTTATTTAGAATTATTTAATCCCTATCACGTAAAAGTTGATCAATTAGGATTGAACCACTCAACTAAAAAAACAATTTAGGTTGGGTCAAATCCCTCCAAAATTTTCTTTATATCTTCAAAAACTTTGATTTTCTCCAACAAAGTCACCGCAAGACCTAAATTTAGGTCAAAGAAGAAGAAGAGAGTCATTAAGATGAAGAATTAGGGATTTATCTAGAAAATATTCAGAAATTATCATATGAGGGTATAAAGGATATTATGATGATATTACATGAAAACGTACTTGAGAAATTAACAAAATCGAAATCCTAGACGGTTATAAACATGACTCCTATCTCGAATCCTCTAAATTAATCTAAAATCACCTCTGTGCACTTTATCTCTTGTGATTAAGTTCTACATCCCTATAATGGTGTAAAACATTTTTTGGGCCAATATGGGATTATATGAGGGGTTAGGTGGTGGTAAGTTTTATTTTTGACCATTTTCTAGATTATCCACAACAGTGGCCATTCGTTGGCTGACTATTCATTAGCCGGTCTAACTAACATATTGAATTGGGAAGCATGCCAATAGTAGGGGCCCATTAGAGATCCCCATGCCCCTACTAATAGAGGCCAATTATCTGACTAATGATTACTGGGTCCAACTAATGGCCCAACCATATATGACACAAGGATAGAGACTCTAAATATCAACTCAAGTATGACATTATTGGTCATCATGTTAGTCTAACTAATGATTAATAGGTAATGTAATGGCTCTAACTAGAAAATTCTCAAACAACAGTGGGTATCTAAGTCTCCATTGACCTTTACAAAAAGTTAGCAATTTAACTAATGATAAGTCAATTAACTAAGGGAATAAACACAATAGAAACCTAGTTAAGGTCATCTAGAAACTTACGAAGTTCAAACTTGACCCTAAGGGTTTCTAAACCTTAACTATGGCCTAATATTCTCCAAACAATTCCAAAACCTTTGGGTAACATTAATCATCACAATTTGGGTAATTTATTCATTCTTTACATGGTCAAAATACCAAAATCCCCTTAGACATATAATTAGGGTTCAAGCCATACCAAGATATAATTAAGCATATCCAAAACATGTCAAGTATGTGAAATGCAAATCAAGATTATTACCATTTGGTAATACACAAGAGTGAAAAACATACTTAAGGCGATGAACTATGGTTAAAACAAGAATCATTGTCTCAAATTTATGATGATATATAATTCTATTTACAAAAAGTCACATATACACTAGCAAAACCACATCGGTTGGACCAAAACACATTTTGTAGTATGAAAACCATGGCTCACAAGAGTTTGGATAACATCTAACAGAAAAGAAAACTTGTAATTCAAAGCTGATAAATTAGATTCAAATTTATCTTCTATATGCACTCATATTTACAACAAACATATATACATGAAAATCAAACCATGAGTTGTATCACATCCCCAAACCCGCTCAAAGTAATTGAAGATATATGGAAAAATCTTATCTAGGTATATCTACTATATTATGCTTATTTTACAGGACCACTTCTATGGATGACAATATACCTAAAAACATTAAAACGACGAACAAAAGACTCATATAGAGCCACAATGAGTGGTAAAATCTCGCTACATCTAGTTGACATGTATCATGAAATGGACATATTAAACATAAGAAACTAGTATGTTTTATTTTACAAGTGCAACTTATAATTCAAAATTGAAATATCATTATACACTCACAACAAAAAAATTAATTAGGAAAGAAATAATTTATATCAATTCTGTCTTTATGCTTATTTATAAGTGCATTTCATGCATTTACCATGTTGTTTCATCATGTCTTGGTGTGTATTAGCTTGTAATTCATTTGTATTAGTAAATTCTATTTCTTTTAGAGATCATGCTAAACACACCACATGTACATCAAGGACCAAGTCCCTACAAAGATGTAGTTGAATTGATGAAGGAAATGAAAAACACCAAATTTCATAGTCAAATAACATGCCCAACATTACAAATGGATTTAACATGATAGATATGAAAAAAATATATAAACAATCGGTGACAGAGTGTGTTCATTGCATTCCCACGACATGCCCATCATTGGTGTATTCATTGTAAAAAGTAGCAGATGATATTGTGTATCACCCTTGCAATACACTTGTGATGAATGTATATTTATCTAGATATAGTTTCATATCGAACATAGGTTAACATGTTTTCATGCATTTAATGTTTGAATTAGCTTAATTTAGGTTTTCAATGTCTTGTATTTTATTATTATAGTGGAGATTCCTTATTTTGCCTATAATAAATGATCAAAGGAGTTAGATCACCCCATGACCCCTCATGGGACCCACTTGAAGGAAGATTGTATCATCACTCATGTAATTTCTAGTAATTAAGCTTGAGGGGTATCCATGCATCAAATAAGAATGAATAAGCTAGAATATCAAATGATTCCTTCAGTCGATCAACTTACATTGATAGTCAAGATCGGTAAAATTATAGGGTTTCTAGCCAACCAGTTAGTCCATCCAGTTGATCGTATGGAACCCTCCTTGAAAATATACAACAATATTCAGTTAATTAGATCACTTTATAGTTGATCAGCTAGCATGAACTCATAAGCAAAGTTTAGTGGAGAATTGACTGATTGATCCATCCACTTGATCAATTGGGCTCATCGATTATACATATTGCTAGAAGTCAATTGATCGAATAGATGTTAAAATCTTATTGTATTGTCAAAGCAAGATTAAGTATGCCTTTAACCATTTATCCCACGAGTAGGTGGGCCCAACAATAGACATATAAAAGAATTTGATCTAATTCAAGGAATGGTGTTTAAAGCCACACCATTTAGTATATACATGTTATCTATTCAATAAGAGGAAGAAGAAGAATCTCTAAAAAAGTTTGGAAGATCTCTTTGACTATTAACTTGGATTTATTATCACCTATAGATCAAAGACCAATTATCATAGATCACGACTGTCACTCTGCGTGCTCTTGTGACAAAGATATTCACACTTTCTCACTCAGTTTGTATTGTTTGCAAGTGATGATAAGTAGCTTCCCTGTTGGTTACATGGACTAGCCCTATTATTTGTGAAATCTTACTTATAATATCATGATGTATGAATTGATTTAGTTATGTATGAATCATCTATTTCTTGCATTCTAGATTGATCACGTCATTTACACGTTAATCCAACCCTAGATGTAGAGACTTTTGAAATCTAAGGTTACAATATTGATTCTATTTATGTTAACCCCTGAATGAGAAATTTAGAAGGGTGATCTATAGGATGATGTGTAGATGACCCTTAGGTAAAACAATATAGAGCCTCTGTGATATACATCTGTGGAAATCCCTCATTGAATAGTATTTAAATGTATGCATCTTCAATTTTATCATTATGGTTGTGGTAGTCTTGTAAGAGTGAATGAACACTAGTAGCGGAGGTGAAGCCTTCCCTTATAGTATTTACACACTCAAATAAATCTCAAATATGTTTGATCATTTTAATTCTTACTATTAATTTAATAATAAACCTTAAGTTTTGTATTTAACACTTCCTAATTGGATTACATTGATCATCATAGTTCTTCAAATAGTTATCCACTTGGGATTTTGTCCTAATATATAGTATGAAAAGATACCTCCACTTGTGGGTGATATTATTGTATGCCTAGTTTGTGTAGATCTACAAATTTCACATCACATGTCATTTCCACAAGACGTCGCTTTGATTCCAAAACATGCCATTTCAATTCCACCCGTGTTGGTTGATAACTTTTCATAAGTTAGTTTTTTGGCACAAAGGAGACACGTCATGTCATACTGGAGTCACTTTATGTCACTCAATTTTTGGATGATATAAATGTAAAACAAGTGTTATCTCAAGAGAAATCTATCATTTTCATCCAAAAGATTTTCTCACACCGTTGGGCTCCGAAGCGTGGACTTCCCCTCCCTTGGATTAGTAAGCTGTTGGGTAAGAAGGAGAAAGAGGAAAAAGAGAAAGAGAAAAAGGAGGAGGATTAGTTTAAAGTATTGATCACCTTAAATTGTACATATAAAAAGGAGTGGGTCTAGAGTAATCATACTTTATATTTATAACCCAAAACTTAGATTCCTGCAGCAATAACAATGGGGAATTTTGTAGTAAACAAGGTCAAACTCCGGGACAAGGGTGTCTAGTGATAAGAATATGAAGCCCTTGGCTTAGTTACACCAAACCAAAAGCAAGATAGTGTTCCTCATAGAACTATGGGATCCAAACAATCAATATAACCAAAGAAGAAAAGTAAGAAATAAAATATGAGACAAAAATGGAATAAGAATCTTTAAGTATGTTTTTCAAATAAGGATGGATCAGAAATACTCACACCCATTGTATACCCTTATCAAGTTTACAAGAAATCATCATAAGCCTCTATCCCCCCACTCTCAAGCTTAGGATAGATCTTGATCATAAGGTTGTCTCTCTCTTAAGATGGGAAACAAACAATCAACATAAAACCATATGATCATTAGCTTTAGCATTCCAACATTCTCATGCATTAATACTACTCCATAAATCTTAGATATAGGTTAATACTACTTTCTCAAGGTATTAATAATAAAACAACATATGAAGGTATTTAATCATGCAAGTGAAGCATTAGAACCAAGAGAGTGGACGTAAACATTGCTAAGAGTATATACATCAATATATATATAAGTATTTACATGCTGGGAGAGCCTCAATGGCTACTCTTGACCCAAGAAAATGAACTACACTCATTACAGTGAGTGACATTGTAGTTTTACAAGTATATGGAGGCATGTATGATGGACAAAATGGAATGAAAGAGAACATGGTGAAGGCTAAGAGATTACATGGATAGACTCAAATACAATAACCACTAGAAGGGTACTGGATCTTGGGGACCTTCTCAGCTTTGGAGTTGGCAATGGTGGGGTAGCTAGTGTACATCGACTCCTTCATCCTTTTTTTCTCAAAGAGGGGCTTCAGGAACTGATCGAGATAGGTGACGATATGTTGGAACCTTAGACTCTCATTGTTGGTTGTTGTGAACCAATGGAGCCTCAAACTCTAAGGTCGATGGCAAGCAAAGTGGAAACAACACTTTGTCCTCAAGGAGATCAATAAGCGACCCCTTCTTTGTATCATGGTGTAAAGAGTCGAGATCACCTCCTTACTAAAATTTAAAGGAATACAAAAGATCCAATTTTTCCCAGAATAATAGACAATGTGGAATACATGTATATTAATCCAAGTAAATAAGCATGTTTCAAATACATGTAAACTGTCAATAGTAGCGGAAAGTAAACTAAGTTATTACATTTCTTTTTGAACTCAGCTCACTACATGAGTTTCCTAAAAAGGAAAAATGGAAAAGAAACTGATGGGATCTAGCAATAACAACCTAGTCATCCTTGACAGCAAAATTGGTATATACTCATGAACTTGATCTCCTTGGCCTTGTTCAACACATTGATCAAACCCTGGGTGGTTGGGAAAGCACCCAACAAAAGAGAGAAGCAAGGTATGTGTCAAAATATTGAACAAGTACAAAAGATAAGAAATAACATGGAAATTAAGGCTAAGGTTTCATCTTAAAATGAAGATGGTCAAAAGTATGAGGCATAATCAAACATATGCTTTCCATAATAAGAAAATTAGTAAAAGGTTTACATGCATGATTAATATTGACTACCTTAACTTATTAGGGTTGAGGAACCTACCAAACCTCAACAAAATAGGTGAGGGAGAGTAACACATTCCAGTCACCTATAAAATATTTTATATTGGGGAGAGTAACACATTCCCTTGGGAGAATTTACACATGCACTATCTATGGGTGGTTGTACAAAAGTACCACTACACTAGTTCATTAGTATAATAAAATCAAGATGATAAAGAACTATGGTAAGTATAAGCATCAAATAATACAAACATGGCAATGGGGTACAAGACCCAATAAATAAATAACAAAGCTGATTTTGAGGCAAGCAAAAGAAATTATAATAGAAAGATTAAGGTTTAATAAGTGCTTCATTATGGAAATTAGGTTAGGGTTTCAAATATTCCCAACTAAGGTGCAAGGATGCACATACCTCTCTTAATGAATTCAATTACTCACTTTCACCACTTTAATTGAGTCCAAGGTCCACTTTTCCTATTTTCAATGTATAATCATGTATTAGGGTTTTTCATATGCATTAAGGTAAAGAAACCCTAACTTTTAGACTCTATAACAAAACCTCTATTTAGAGTATAAAAACATCACCATTTATCTTAATAGGTTCTCATGATTAATAAAACATATAAATTTGTTAATTTTGGAGTTATGACGATTAAAGTGTATTTTTGGAAATTTTTATGTATATAAATCATTTTTAGAAAACACCTTTTGACAAAACTCAAAATCAAACCTCGCAATTATTTTTATTATAAAGCTTGCATTTTTTTGATTCCAAAATATATTTACTTTTAATTTTTGGACAAAGGTATAAAAAGATATGATTTATCCAATATGGACCAATCATAAGATGACACGTCATCAAAACAAAGCAAGAGAGGCGAAGAGAGAGAGAGAGAGAGAGAGGTGGGACGGGTGACTTGGTCCAATCACAGGGTTCCAAGTCAGTAATCCACAATAACTCAATCTCGCATCAACGCGAGCAAAGATAGAACCAAAAGATAGAAATGACCCCGAGCGAGAAACGAAGGTCATAAGAGAAACAGAGGGGTGGAAAGGTAAAAGAACAAGGGAGATTGTCCCCTACCTTGCTCATGAGCATGGCTGTGAGCAGCTTGAGGCCAATCTGGGCAAAACTATGATACTCAATCAAATGAAAAAATAATAACACAAAAATCTAGAGGGGGTAGATACAAAATCACCTTAGCAAAGAATCAAACCACGAAGCAAGGTGGAGAGAGGAAGAGCCACTACAAACTCTAGACCCAAATCTGACTGGCGACAATAGAACGCATGAGAACATGAACAATTGGAGCTAGAGAAAAGTCAAGCAAGGAGAGACGAAGACCATGGGGGTACTATATATAGATGGGGGATCATGAATCAAGGGATGGTTAGGTCAAATGAGAACCTTGGGATGTTCCCAATTATTAACAAAACACAACAAAGAAGGGATCAATCAGTGCAAAATCTAGTAGGGAAGGTGTAGGAGAAAAAATCTTGTGAAAAGAGAGAAATCTCAAAAACAAATTCAACAGGTTCCACACCTATTTCCATCGCAAGTGCGAGGTTGGTGGCGAACTTGGAACCGTTCGATCAAATCCCCAAACTATTTGGACCGTCCATCAACACAAAAAATAGAAAAATAAAAGGAAAAATGTACGTGACACATTGATTATATTCCAAATCTTTTGGACTAAAGTGGCACATATATTTATTTAATCATTTCTCTCTCCTCAATTGAGGGTGAAAACAAAACCCAAACCAATAAAAAATTGACACATGGTCTATTTTTGATATGAGGAATCCGAATATGCAATTAGATTGCCTTTTGGGAACTTTTGATTTATTAAATAAACCAAATCCTATTATCTCTTTCTTCCATCATTAATGGTTTTAAGATTCTCCAAATTTGATGAAACTTCACGCACTAGTTAGATTAAGTGCATTGGATACAAATTTTCCATTAATTTTACATGTTGAAGTTGTTTGTACATTTATTTAATATTTTGAAGGTTCTACACTCTTTCTCACCCACGAATTCACCTTTTAATCAAATATTCTCCAAATTGAGTGAAAATTCACCCAAAGGCATATTTTACTGTGTAGATGACGAATTTGGCATCAGTTGTTACTTTTGGAGTCATTAATAAATTTATTTTATATTGTTGACATATCTCCTATTTTCTCATTCAATTAATGCAATTATAATTACTAATTTCCTAAAAGTTGTGAGACTTACCACTCAAGCAAAATTGTACTCAAAGAAAATGAATTTGAACTTACATATCTTTTTAGTTCCCTTTTTATGAATTTTAGGCAATTTACTCTTATTTTCACTTAATTGAAAAATTAACTCATTTAATGTTACATTTTCTTCATTTTAAGATTTTCTTTTCTTTTTCTCATACAAAAGGCCATAGAAACTTATATATCAATTTTATTTTATCCTTATCCCTCTTAAGGGGATATTTTGCAAAATAAACCCTTTTATAAACTTTTACTAAGGTATTTGTGCATAAATCCTTATAATGTCAAGTATAGGGAACAAATGTACACCAAACCTTTATTAATTTCCACTAATTCAACATCAAGGAAAAAAATGAAGGGAAAAGCTTAGGAAAAGGCTAAACTAAGATTGTACATGGATTTTAGTTCGTTACAACACTCCACCCGTTAAAAAGGATTTCGTCCCTAAAATCTCATACAAAAAGAGAAGGGTGAGTATGCAACATCTCATCTCTAAGCTCCCAACTGGTTTCTTCCAAACCATGATACTGCCATAAGACTTTCACCAACTCAATCTCCTTATTCTTCAACTGCTTAACTTGGGAGTCAAGAATCTTCACAGGTAACTCCTCATAAGCTGGATTCTCTTGAATCTCCAAAGGTTTGATTATGAGTACACGAGAAGGGTCCTTCACAAACTTTCTTAGCACAGAGACATGAAACACATTATGGATCTTTTCATAGGTAGGAGGAAGAGATAAATGATATGCACAATCTCCAACCTTATCCAAGATCTCAAATGATCCAACATAATGGGGAATAAGCTTGCCTTTAACTTTAGATCTTGCAATTGGACGTATAGGCTTGATGTTCAAGAAGGGATAGTCACCTACTAGGAAACTCACATCATACCTCTTCTTGTCTACATACATTTCTGTCAATATTCTACAACTTTCATATGCTTCTTAATCAAAAAAACCTCCTCTATCATCATCTGCATATATCAGTCTTCACCAGAGCATGTTCTCCCACATCATCACAGTGTAAGGGAGAATGACAAGGTCTTCCATATAAAGATTCATAAGGTGGCATACCAATACTACCTTGGTAGCTATTATTGTAAGCAAACTCAGCCAATGGAAGATATTTATCCCATGCACCTCCCCAATCTATAACACCAGCATGAAGCAAATCTTTCAAAATTTGCACCATTCTTTCAGATTGACCGTCTGTTTGTGGATGATAAGCCGTACTGAAACATAAGACAGTTCCCATCTATTCTTGAATCTGACTCCAAAAATGAGAGGTAAATTTTGGGTCACGATCTGATACTATCACTTTAGAGACTCCATGCAGACGAATGATCCAATTCACATACAACTAAGCCATCTCATCAGCCTCGTAAGTGGACTTGAACAAAAAAAAGTGGGCAGACATGGTAAGCCGATCAATCACTATCCAAACTGCATCAAAAGCTTTCCTTGTCTTGGGTAAAACAATGACAAAGTCCATAGTAATCTTCTCCCATTTCCATTCTGGAATCTCAAGAAGGTGCAAAAGATCACCAAGTCATTGATGCTCTATCTTGACTTGTTGACAAGTCAAGAACTTTTCTACAAATAGAGAGATAACCTTCTTCATGCTCTTCCCCCAAAAAATTTGTCGCAGGTCCTTATATATCTTGGTAGTACCCAGGTGTATAGTGTACTTAGACCCATGGGTTTACTCAAAACCTTCTGTCACATGTTCCCAACTTCATGTATCCACAACCTTTTTCAGAAATGAAAAACACCATACACTCCAATTGAAAAGTCAGATCGTGGCTTCTCATTTAAATCCTTCATCTCATCAAGCTTAAAACTTTCTAGCTATGCATCAACAATTTTTGAGATCCAAGAAGGTGCCATGGATAAACTAGCCATGTAAACACACAACTTCTCAACATATTCTTTATCATCAAGCTACGGTTGCCCATAGGAAACATACTCAAAATTCATTGCAGCACAAACTGCATCCTTCTTCTGACTTAAAGCATCAACAACTACGTTTGATTTACCAAAATGATAGGTGAGGGTAAAGTCGTAGTCCTTGAGATACTCTATCCATCTTCACTACCTCAGGTTCAAATCCTTTTGCGTTAATAGACATCTCAAACTTTTATGATATGAGGAAACTTTAAACTTCACTCTGTACAGACTCTGTCACCAAAATTTTAAAGCATGCACAATAGCGGCCAGCTCTAAATCATGTGTATGCCAGTACTCTTCATTAGGTTTTAATTGGAGTGAAGCATAGGCGATCACTCAATCTTCTTGCATCAAAACACACCCTAAAACTTGCTTAGAAGCATTAGTGAAAATGATGTAGGGTTTGCCTTCAACTGGTAATGCAAGAATAGGAACATATGTCAAACATCCTTTCAACTTTTGAGAACTGCCCTCAGATTTCGATGTCACAAACTTGACTTATTTTCATGACAACTTTGTCAGAGGGAGAGATAACTTGGAAAAACTATTGATAGACCTCTGGCAGTAACTTGATAATCTGAGGAAATTACAGATCTCAGACAGAGTCTTCGGAGATTTCCACTTGGTCACAGATTCTACCTTTTGTAGGATCAATAACAATGTGTCTGGCAAAAATCACATGACATATAAACATTACTTCCTTCATCCACAACTCATATTTTGAGAATTTTGCATATAGTTGATTTTCTCTCAATTTGTTTAGCACAATTCGTAGATGTTCACAATGTTGTTCTTCTGTCTCAAAGTAGACCAAAACATCATCAATGAACACCACAACGAACTGATTGAGGTAAGGATAAAACACTCAATTTATCAAGTCCATGAACACAGTAGGGGCATTAGTCAAGCCAAAAGGCATGATAAGAAAATCATTATGCCCATAATGTGTTTTGAAAGTTGTCTTCAGGACATCTTCATATTTCACTTGCGTATGGTAGTAACCACTTCGCATATCCATCTTTGAAAACATGATGGCTGACTTCAGTTGATCAAATAGATCATCGATGCGAGGCAAATGATAACATTTCTTTATCGTCATTTGATTAAGCATATGATAATTCAATCACATACACAACGAACCATCCTTTTTCTTCACCAAAAAGACATGGGCTCCCCAAGGTGAAATGCTAGGGTGCACAAAACCCATGTCGATAAGATCCTGAAGCTGCTTCTTAAGCTCGATGAGTTCTTCTAGGGCCAAGCGGTAAGGCAACTTTGAGATATGCGAAGTTCCTGGTGTGAGATAATTAGAAAACTCCACCTCGCGAGTTGGGGGCAACCTAGGCAACTCCTCAGGAAAGACATCAGGGAAGTCATTCACTACTTCTATAGTTTAGGAGTAGGAGGCATGGCATAAAGGATGATAGAAGCTAAGAATGTTCTATACCCTTGTGAGGCAATCTTTTTGGCTTTGATGGCAGAGATGATAATTTTCCAATCCTCTCACTTCCTACCCTTGACACACATCCTTCCCTTATAAGGATGTAACAAACTAACCGTTGATCCTTCACTGAACAAAACTACCTTGTACCTCTTCAATCAATCCATCTCCAGGATTACATCAAAGGTAGTCATGTCAAGCAAGATGAAATCTGAGGGAAACATCCTTCTAGAGATACAAAGGTCCAAGGTTGGGAGTTTGATATAAGAAGAACATATCCTACTAGTAGGGGTTTTAACATCTAACACATGATCCATATATTCTGATTCTATATCTAACATGATAGCAAGCTGAGCTGATATGAATGTATTCAATGAACCAAAATCAAAGAGTTCTGTAACAAGATGCATATTAAGACGTAAAGTACCTTCGATGACTTCATTATCTTCTTCAACTTCTTCAGTATTAAGAGAAACACCCAACCATTCCGCCTTTCCGTAGGTGGTTGACAACCTTTCTGGTTTTGATTATTGTTGTTTCTTGGAGGCATATTGTATCGTGGTTGTGGCTGTTGAACAGACTATTGAACTGGGGCTTGACCATGCCCAAGCTTGGGACAGTTAGGTCGTATGTTTCCAGCTTGGCCGCACTCATGGAAGATGTGTGTAGGTGGATTATCTCTATGGGGTTGACCATTTCCAACAAGGCTTCTTCCCGGTGGGTGAGAATGGGAGCAACGATTACACTTGTCATGCCCTTAGTTTCCACCAATGTTCTTCCTTTTGTTGTTGTTGTACCTGGAAGACTAGAACCAATGGTAAGTCTCTATCACCAAAGCCTTATCGACCATTTAATGTGTAGATCACGAATTTGGCATCAGTTGTTACTTCTATAGTCATTAATGAATTTATTTTATATTTTTGACATATCTCCTATTTTCTCATTCAATTAATGCAATTATAATTACTAATTTCCCAAAAGTTCTGAAACTTACCACTCAAGCAAACTTGTACTCAAAGAAAACAAATAATTATATTTTGAGTTCCTTTTTTATGGATTTTAGGAAATTTACTCTTATTTTCACTTAATTGAAAAATTAACTCATTTAATGTTACATTTTCTTATTTTTAAAATTTTTCTTTTTTTTTCATACAAAAAGGCCATAGAAACTTCTAGATCAATTTTATTTTATCCTTATCCCTCTTAAGTGGATATTTTGCAAAATGAACCCTTTTATAAACTTTTACTGAGGTATTTGTGCATAAATCCTTATAATGTCAAGTATAGGGAACAAATGTACACGAAACCTTTATAATTTTCACTAATTCAACATCAAGGACAAAAATGAAAGGAAAAGCTTAGGAAAAGGCTAAACTAAGATTGTACATGGATTTCAATTCGTTACACATGGGGTGTGCTATTTATAGAATCTGATCCATGACTCAAGGTGCTCATGGATGAGTTTTGTGACTTCCCTAAGTCCTCCTGGAATGTTCCTCTGGGCATGAGTTCAGCTAACATGATGGGGATGTACACACTACTTCCTTCGATTAGCAAGTTGTTGCCGAACCATTATTTGTCATGGGAAAGTGTGTGGAAGGCTTGCTAGTCCTTTAACTGATGGAATCTTAGTTGAGCCATGAATAGGAGAGACTGACTAGTTATCCTATGGTTGATGGCATCTAGCTTGGTCATCGATTGAGTGGCCTTGAAAACTTGACACTCAGTAGATCCATCGTAAGGAGAGCCTTCTACTCATTCTTCGTTAGATGTCTGGAACGACCCTGACTTTGCAAGGTGAAGTGGCTGGAGCCATCGACTATGAAAACTGATGGAGGATCTGCCAAAGTGGATCTTTTAATCAATGCCATAAATAGTCATGATATGCCCATCAATCGATGATTTTTATATACTAAGTAACTACTGTCTAATTAAGTAAGAAAAGGGAAGTGTAAAGAAAATGACGAAAGTTAGGCTAAGATAATACTAGGGAGGGATATTTAGGACAAAATAGGCATGAAACATCCATAAAGTTGGATGTTATCAACTCCCCCCAAACATAGAATCTAGCTTTTACTCAAGCTAATAAATAATAAATAAGCATCAAGTGATATCAAAGGGCTTTATTAGTTTAGTATGTTTTAGCATCAATTATGTCCTTATGCCAACTTTATGTCAGTATGTCTATCATTGCTTTGTCTTCTCATGTAATTCCCCAATTTTATTCTCAAAGATCTAAAGTTGTGTGACCCTTTTTATATATTACAAACTTCTTTGGGGAAGGGTTTCTCCTTCATGATACACTCAATCCTCATCTCCTAGTCATAATTGTTTAATATTATCTCTATAGGTAGCTTTCACGCCCAAAATTTATTTATTTGAGTATCCTAGATAGCTGTGTAGGGGTGGGAAAAGATTGCAGTGTATTCTATCTTTCTCAAGATCACTCAATCATGAGTATTGTTGTAGAAATAGTGTTACCCAACAGTTAGTACTGATGTAGTCTCTGATGGTTATGTGAGGTTGCCCTTAAAAGTGAAGTGGGTAATATTTTGGCTTCTAGGATCTACTACCTGGCGTTACATATCTGTATTCTTGAGTGCAACAATATACCAATAGAGCAGGGCCCTTCAACATCTTGTTAGGCACAACTCTAACTATTTTATTCTATCTCAACTTTTATTCTGATCACTAGTCTGAGGGCGGTTTGATTTATAGGATAAGTGGGTTGCTAGGCCTCTTGATTGCTAATGGGAATTTAATCACTAGAAGGGGTAGTTGTTTCCTCTTGTGAAACATTTCTAGTTTACAACATGTACTTAGGCTAGAGCGAACTACCATGAGTGTATCATATTGAGTTATCCTTATTTTAGAAAATTTTTATGTGGATAGGGAACGTCCATTTTGCATCCTAAAGTTTCCTAAGATAAAGACAACAAAAAGACATAATTGTATGCTATTTTTAATGAATTTATAGCCCGAATCCATCACTCTTGAAATGATTATGCTAAGGAGAAACTTAAAGACAAGAATTGGATTAAAAAATGGGAACATGGACAACATCCAAGAAAATTGGATTCAAAAGTTCCCACAACAAAATTCTTCCCTTCATTCACATACTTGTAGCTAAGATATGTACATCTATCAAAAAATTGTAATCTAAATTTCAAAATATCAAAAAAATGGGCGTAAAGGAATATAAGGAACAACAAGGGTATTATGTCCAAAGCTAAATATTTTTTATTAGAGGATGTACCTGAATTTCCTATTCACACCCCACTAAACTTATCATACACTCTCTTCCCAGATTATCAAAGAATGAGTTAAGCGAGAATAGGCAAGTTGAAGCATTAAACTCGTTGATGCCCATTGTGAGTTTAAAATCTCCATGAAGAGGGTTCCTCAGAGGTGGTGGTAGTAATCTTCTTGATAGAGTCCCACCTTCTTATATGATGTTTCCAACATGTGCTTCCAGAAAAGGACATTAGAGTCATTAGAACATTGAGTTGGTTTTGGACTCATATGGAAGAATTGTGGTTTCTTAAATTCCTAATATTCATCGGAAGAACTTCTACCATACTGCTTGATTATCTCAATAATATGTGTGACAACTTGGGCATCTTTCTACTTAGTCACGATGTTAGTTGCCTTGTGATTGGTTGTTACAATCATGTGTCCCCCCAGAGTGAATATCTCATAGAGGTCTAGCCTCAGGACTTGGACATTGTCCCTTTTAAAGATGATAACAATTTCATTTTCTTGGGGCTTTAGTTCTTCCATGATGAAAGTCAAATCTTCTCTAGACAAAATGTAACATGCGACTTTGTCAAAATTTTCAAACGTGGGTTTGGTCAGATTTGTGGGTCCTTCATCTTATGTTGCTACCTCAACATGGGGAACACCTTCATTTTTGTCCATTTCTTGTCATCTTCTTATTCAGGGGTGATAGGGGCATTGTCTCCTTCATTGGGCATTGAAGCTTCTTCTTCAACCTCTAGAGTAGTTTTTGGTTCAGGTATGATTGACATAGTCGATTCTTCATAGGGAATATAGTCTTAATTTCCAAAATTTGATTCTATGGCTCCCGATAAATCTGCCTCATTAGGTAAGGGTTGGGAGGGAGGGTTTTGTTCAGGTAGAAGGTAGGTTGGAGCTGCTGTAGTACTTTGTTGAGGGGGAATTCAAGTTCCTTCCAAAGATTCTTCAATTGTTCTTTCTAAGGTTTATTCTCTGGAAGGGGGACGAGTGATTACATCCTTTGAGGGACGTCTCCCATGCGATGATCATAGAAAATCTCCTATCATGTATGATTTCCATGACATATTTTCCTCGAAGGGCATGGAAGTCATCATTGTCTATATGCTCAATGGGAGTCCTTTTATTCAATGCCTCTATCGTCTTGAGTATGATAAAGGTGCTATCCCTTGAGTCTAGGTTTTTTAGGGCCATTGCTATTGATGTAGATGTCTACCCAATTAAGGGGGTACCATCAATCCACCCCTTATATTAGGAGTTTCAAGCGGGTCAAGAATTTTTGTATTTATCTACCTTCTTCATTTTCAAAGATCATCCTCCCACATGACATGTCTTCAATATTGTAGTTGTAAGTAGTAAACTATCGGTAAAAAGACCCACCGTGGTCAAGAGCTAGTGGTTAACAACCTTGAATGGGAGTGTTATAAGTTTTAGCTTCCTATTTCTTTACAAGGTACTATATAGTTATTTAGTTGAGGGGGCTTAACTAAGATAGACGTGGTGTCGAAAATTGGCCCTTCTTTGTCTTTGTGCATATATTCTTCTATAATTGTACCATAAAGGACTTTGAAGAACTTCTTGATGATTGACACTTTGTGCCTAAAGGTTTGCCTCAAGTCATCCCTAGAATGTATCATTCATTATTACTAATAATGGTGTATCCTATCTTGTTTTCATCTAGAATATCGACCAAGATGTGGATGTCCCTGAGTAACATTCCTGATGTTAAGGTCATACCCATGTTTTTCATTTTATATGGCAGTAGGGGGGATTACCAAGTTGGTGTTGACAACTATACTTGGCTCAAGGAAATCTGGGTTTTCAGGTTCCCTTGGTTCTTTGCAAATAGCCATTTCATATTCTCTTTGTCATCTTTTGCAGTGGGCTCTCCTACAGTCTCATCAAATAAATTAATGTATTGACCACCACTCTCAATAGGTTCTTCGAGTAGAAATTCCTCTCTCAATGGGTTCTTCGAGTAGAAATTCCTTGAGTATGTCATCATAGTCTGGGGGAGGACTTTGTAACCAAAGAGTGGGTCCAACACATTCATGATAACTTTGTTTGTCTCACTCACTTTCTCCCTTGGTGCAGTCCTTGCATTATGTCATTCTCATCAGTTGCCTCATCATCCTCAGGAGTGGAAACTACATCAGGTTTTATTGGGGAAGCTCCATCTTCAATGTATTTATGTGGGGACTTCTCTAGGGGGTCCCAAACTCCTCCACTACCCTTGTCTTGTTGGTACAATGCATTGGAAAGGTTGGGGAATGTGCATTAGTGTCTTACCCATCAGGTACTTCAATGTTTTAATTGATTCTACTACATCTTGCTCAGTAGAGAGGTCTAATGTGACTTCTTTTTCTGGATGTGACACAAAGGGTGTGATGCCAAGATTTTCTAGCACCATATTATCATTTAAGGGGATGTGCATATCTAATTAGCAATATTAATTATTAAGTTAGAGATGATCTCACATATGTTGTCAATTTTCTACCCAATCTCCATGAATTTAGTTGCAACAAGAGCTTGTTTGCATGTTGCATCTAGTTTTTGAGAGCTCACCTCCTACCTGGGATCTTCCCTTGGTGGTGAGTGTGGATTGTCTCCCTTTTTGCTTCTAATCAAAACATTTTCCCCCTTTGGCTGAAATGGAAGGTTCTTTCATTGAGGGCTCTTTCACGACTTCCTCCCTTTAGTCAAATTCTCCTTTCTCCATGGGAGTTTTTCTTTCTCATCAGTTTTTGGGCAGTGTGGCATCCTCACATAAATGCGTACTTTGTCATATTTTTGGATGGTGTAATAGGATGCTAGACTTGCTTTAATAGAGAGGGGACATTGTCTCCTCTTGCTCTGGTTGAGCATCAGGTTGGGTAGCTACCTCTCCTTCAAGACTGTTGATTATGGGGATAGTCACATTTTGTTCGAATTCTTCCTCTATTATTAGTTTGGGCATAGGGGATTTATTTATTTTTAGTTTGGTTGCAATTTTCTTTGGTATCCAGATGACCAATATATTCTTCTTTGCAGGATCTATGGGTTTGTCTTCTATATGCTTAATAAGTTTTTCTATAGATATTTGTTAACTTATCTATGGAAGAGGTTTAGATACTGACTTCATTTTTAAAATATGTTCATTTGAGAATAGGATCCTATCACAATCATAGTTTCTCATTTCAGGAAGAGGGAGTAGATAATTCGATCTTAGGAACCTATGGAAATATTTCTTCTTCTTCCTTGAAAAGATGTTTGTAGCAGTCAAATACCTAGCATCTACTACTCTCTCTCCTTTAGACATGGTGAAATGATTTAACTCCTTGGGGGTATCCTAAACGGTGTGCAATGCATGTTATCATTCCTCCCATGCAGAAGTCTTGTGGCCCTTTTGGACAAATTTTTGTTGCCAATCTATCGATCAAGATTCTTCCTATGTTAATTGGCTTCTTTTTGAAGATGCTCCATAGGACATGGAGATCCATCCTATTTAGGCTTCTAGTCTCTGGTTGAAAGAATAATGAATTGGTGAAGATTTTATGAATTACTCTCATAAGGCTTGAATGCATCTTTGCTGCTTTGGACTTCCCAGAGCTATGTCCATCTTCTCATGACAACCTATACCACCTCTTGTCAATATAGAATCCTCTCTCTCTATCTCCCTTGACTTTGTTGGATAAATCAACTTGTTCTTTTGTGTTTGTGAATTTAAATTTTAACCATTTTTGTTTAACACATAATCTTCTTTGGTTATCTGTATTGCCAAATGAAAACTCCCTCACACTCCTTAGCTTTTCAATCTAGACTGGTAACTTCTTAAGGGAATACATGAACTCCAGTGCGAGCTCATTGTATGATATGCTATTGTTAAAGCAAATTTTGTAGGGCCTACAATGTCTAAGTGCTCCTTCACCCTATTGTAGATTACTAATTTTCTTAGAGTGTATATGTGGCCAAACCTTGTTGCCTTGAAGGTTTTTCCACTGATCATATTTTTCCAAACCTTCTTATTTGTATCATCCCTCGGGATGAGTAGTCGTCATGTCAGGTTTTTGTGATGACATGAGATGTATGAGCAATGTTGAGGGTAGGGGTAGTTGTAGGGGCAATCACTGGTAGCTGAGATGCTGGTCTGTCTTTACTTCCTTCCTTTTTTGTCACTCTAGCTGACTTGCTTGTGTTGCCTTTTGGGAAAGGATGCAACACTTTCCTCTTCTTTGGACTCCTAAACTTGCAGAGGGTGTATTTAGACATTTGTGTTTCCTTAGACTCTTCAAAGTTGGTAGACTAGTTAGGGATAGGTTCGTTGAGGCACTACCGTATATCTTCATCGAACATCACCTTTCTACTTTCTGGCATGGGGTCCCCATGAATCTCTATATATCTAATTGCCTCATCTTTCAACCTCTCTATTCTATCAATATCCTATTACCTTAGATATTATTCAATCACATCCACCTCAATCATCCTCTTGGAGAACCCTGGCAAGAGGTGATATCTCTTATTATTTGTATTTCTTGTCATTAGAACTAATTTGCAATGTAGACATAATATATCTTGTTCAAAGAGGTTATTGAAACAAATATTTCAATAAAGAGATAAATAAGAGATTAAACGAGGTAGGTAAGTGCAACCAATTGAATAAAATCACCTTCCGATGGATGGAAACAGATGGAGGGATATCATCATAGAAATCGATGGGTAAGGGAACTGATGGTTTCAAGGTTAGTATCAAAACCTGAGCCAAAGTTGAAGGCAAAAATTAGAGAATTGAAGGGGCAACTAACCATATAAATTGATGGTTGATAAGGTGATGATATGATCATCTTTCTATGATAGGAGAGCGATAGAAATGACATGCCTTCAGAAATCAATGGAAGATAGGTGTGGAACCTGATGGTTTTCAAAGTTGATGGTTGTAAAGAACAAAGACCAAATGGAAGAATACAATTTAGACAACTAAAGATGAGAAAACAAAAGTGTTGAAGGTAACATTGGGATATTTTTCCTAGTGAAAGGTGAAGGAGAGGGGGTCAAAGTGAATAGGGAAAAGGTTGAATCGAAGAAAAGAAAGAGAAAACTAGGGTGGTCAAAGTCTTTAAAGCTCAGAAGATTGATCATCATGAAAAAGAGATTAGAGGGAAAGAGAAAAGGAGTTTTTGAAAGGCTTTTTATTGTCCTTCTTGTCATAGTGGCATCATAGATTGCCTTCTTTGAGCACTTCTTCAATTTGCTGCATTGGATGTCCTTCTCATCAAATTGTTGCCTCGACACCCTATCTCTATAGTTGTGATGATCAAATCAACTTTGTAGATGGTGATTCTGTGTTTTGATGACTGAGGTAGAAGGAGGTGAGTGAGTTGGAGTTGGTGAGACGAAGGCACTAGGTTTTAGTCTTCTGATGGGGTTAGGTGGAATGTTTAGGGTTAGGTAGTTTTAGGGGTGTGTGCTCAGTAGTCATTACTCTAAATGTACATCAGAGGCGTACAAGTGTCTCCCCTTGATGCATTTATACTCATCCGCCTTATGTGGTCATGGGACCTCCTATTCCTTTGGTACATACTCATATGTCTTATGGTGGTTGATATATATGGTGTCTTTTGGTAGTTAGTAGCAAGACATTTTCCACAGACTGATCTGACACATTACATTATGATGGCCAGTCAGATTGATGCCTTCTAATGGCTTCTTAGGCACCACCTTCAATAGATGGTTACTCATAATGCCTACTTCAGATGGATGGGCATAACTTTACATTGAAATTTGATGGCTCCCTAGTCCTCAAAAGTGATGTAACATCATCCTATTGCCTTCTGATGGTTAATTAGCATTCACAATTATAAGGCCCAAAGTAGAAGGCTCTGTTACCAACTAATGTTTTTTTTGGGTCACCAACTAATGGCTGGGCAGATGGATTAACCTATGGAAGGAACTAAAAGGGACAAATGTTTCATAGGTCACTTACTAATTTTATTCTTTGTATGCTAAAATTATAAAGTGAAAATAAGGTAAGTCATATAGATGACAAAATAGAAGTTGCTAAAGGTTACGCATAATCAAAGGAGAAAATAGAAAAAAAATATTTTTTGTAGGAAAATTTGAAAGACCTTGGGTTGCCTCCCAAGAATCTCTAATTTATAGTCTTCAACTTTGATTTTTTCTATGATAATCTCTAATCCTTATCTGGTGGTGTTGGAGGTGGTTCCTCTAGTTGCTCAAATCTTTGAGTGAATGCCTCATATTCATACTATATTTCACATTGTTTCCAATTATATGGAAGGTCTAGATTCTCAATGTATAGCTCCATCACACCTGAGGGATAAATTGTTATTACTGTGAATGGGCCAGACAACCTTGATTACAGTTTCCCAAGAAAAAGCCTTAGAGTGGATTTAAATAATAAAGCCTTGTCTCCCATGATTACATCCTTCCTTTTTAGGTGGGCATCATGCCACACCTTTTTCCTCTGCTTGTAGATTCAAGCACTCTCACATGAATGAAGCCCTATTTCTTTGAGTTCTTATAGTTGCATAAATATTTTCTTATCAATTAACTTCGGGTCCATGTTTAAGAATTTGATGGCCCAGAAGGCCTTGTGCTCTATCTCTATAAGAAGATAGAATTCTTTTCCATAGATCAACCTATAAGGAATGGTCCCCATTAGTATCTTGAAAGCATTATGACATGCCCATAGAGAATCATCTAGCTTTAAGGCCCATTCTTTCTTGGTCCTTCCAACAATCTTCTCCAAGATATGCTTAATTTGTATGTTAGACAGTTCAACTTGACCAGACGCCTGGGGGTGGTAAGGGGTAGCAGCCTTGTGCTTCAACCCATATTCCCTTAAGAGGGTATCAAACTATTTTTACCCAAAAAGAGATCCCCCACCACTAATATGGTCTGTAGGACCCCATACCTTGGAAAGATAACATTCTCAAATAGCCTCATCATGGCCTTTGAATTGCAAATTGGGGGATGCAACAACTTCCACCCATTTGGAAACATAGTCTACCACAACCAGGATATACTAGTTGTCTCATGACAAGGGGAAGGGTCCCATATAATCTATCCCTTAGACATCAAAAATCTCAACCTCTGTCCAGTTAGAAAGAGGCATCTCAATTTTGTTTGTGCGTTGACAGTCATAGAAAGACTTGGCATAAGCATGGGCATCCTTGAATAGAGTGGGCCAGTAAAATACAAATTGTAGAATCTTGGTTGTATTTATATACCACCTAGGTGTCCACCAGATGGAGAGCATTTACATTCATATAGAATCTTTGGCACTTCTTCCTCTGGTATACATATTTTGCATAAGTTTTCGGTACACTTGTTAAACAGTAGATGGCCATCCTAGTAGTAGATTCTGAAGTTAGAAAATTGTTTCTTACTTTCATTGTAAGTGATATCAACTGGAAACTACTGGCATGCCAGATAATAACATATATCAGCATACCATGTGACAATAGGGTCCACATCCTTTTTTATCATCAATGCTTTGTTGAGATAATTATCATTTATGCTAAGGAGTTATCTTCACCCAATATGATTTTGTACAAATGGTCTGCAAACACATTCTTAATTACCTTTTTATCAACAATTTTGAGGTCAAACTCTTGTAATAGAAGTGCCCAACTCAATAACCTTGGTTTTTTTGTCTTTCTTTATCATTAGATATTTGATTGTGTTGTCGTACACAATGACCTTTGATCTTGTCAGATACGATTTGAACTTTTCGAAAGCATAGATGATGGCTAGGATCTCTTTCTTAGTGGTAGTATAGTTAGTTTGCACTTCATCGAGCATCTTACTTACATAGTAGATGGCATGGTGCTTCTTGTCCTTTTCTATCATAGGACAAAACCTACAACATAATCACTTGCATTACACATTATCTCAAATGGAAGATCCCAATCTGAAGCTCAGATGATTGGTGTAATTGTGAGAGTTCTTTTTAAAGTCTCAAAGGTTGTCAAATAGTTGTCATTAAAGTCAAAATCATCAGATTTGACCAATATACTAGATAGAGGTTTAGAGATTTTTGAAAATCTTTGATGAATCACCTATAATATCATGCATGCCCAAGAAAACTCCTTACTTCAGTAACAAACTTGGAAGGAGGAAGTTTATCTATGACATCAACTTTACCTAGATATATCTCTATGCCTATATCTGAAGCCTTGTGCACTAAGACAAATCCCTGTTGGACCATAAAGTGCCATTTCTCCCAATTATGATTGTAAATGGGTAGGGTATTACCTGTTACCCACTACCCATACCCTGTAGGGTAGAATAATGATATACATATTTTTTACCCTCCACTCATTTACCCTTTACCTACTTTACCCACATCTAAAGAGGGTATAAGGGAGAAGCTTTACCCAACCCATTTTACCCATTTACCATTAGTATAAGGTTGAATTTATAATTTCAAATTCTAATATATGTATTAATGCCTACCAAAACCCCCAACAAGCAACACCTTACTTTCACAATTTGTACTAATATGATTACCAAAACTTAAATAGGCAATGGATATCATGAAAATACCTTTTATAGTCATATATTAGAGATAAAATTGATTCATTAGTGAAAAATATTATATATTAAAAATGATAGGCCTGGTATTTAGAAAAAGTATTAGAATATTACTATTTTTTATTGTGTCTAACAAAAAAACACAACTATTACTATGAGAAACTAGTTTTAAGAGTGTCTAGTATTTGATGTAGGGAGTATCATATATTTTTTTGTGAAAAATATATTATACCATCCTCATATTATTTTACCCATTTTACCCTTACCCTACCCATTTACACTATAGGAAAAGGGTGCAAGTCACAGTAGGGTAAAGGTTTTTAGGCAAAGTGTAATTCCAAATTTACTACCCACATCTTTGACATTGGTAAGGGTAAGGGTAAGCCTTTACCCTACCCTACCCTAATCATTTATATCCCTACTCCCAATTCAAGACTAAATGTTTTTCTTCATAGTGCTTGAGAACAAGGGAGAGGTTTCTAAGAAGTTGTCAAACAAAGTTTCGCTCACCGAGAAGTCATCCACGAAGACTTCCATTATGTCTTTTAATAAGTCAGAGAAGACCGAAATCATGCAACTTTTGAAAGGTTGCTGGTGCATTACAAAGTCCAAATGACATATGCTGGAAGGCATATGTACTTTTGAATCATGTAAATGTTGTCTTTTCTTAATCATCTAAGTGAATAGAAACTTGGTAGAATCTAGAGTATCCATCAAGTAAGAAAAAATAGGAGTGATGAGCTAGACACTCAAGCCCCTAATTGATGAAGTGCAAAGGAAAGTGATCCTTCTTAGTGGAAACATACGATTCATGTAACCTATACACATTTGCCACCCAGTCACTGACTTGGTTTCTATTTCATCAACAGTTTTGTCGTTAACAATAGTCATACCCCTTTGTTTGGTACAACATGTACAAGGCTTACCCTCTTGATATCGATAATCATATATACAATACTTGCATCTATGAGTTTTAAAACCTCTTTCTTAACTACTTCTATCAGATTTTGGTTTAACCTCCTTTGGCCTTGAGCCAGAGCTTTGCATCAGATTCTAGATGAATCTTATGCATGCAGTCAACATGTTACAATCCTTCAATTTTGATAATAAAGTAACCAATAAAATTTCTTCTCAACTTGATCATAACTAGGATTTTCTACTGTTGCTCTAAAGATAGAGCAGAATTGATGATTACATGATTATTTTGAGCATTTTCTAGAAATTCATACTTCTAACCTTCGGGCATCTGATTCAATTTGAGTTTAGGCTTTGGTACTTCTTCTTCAGGGTTACTCTCAAGGCCAACATATTTCACAATCTCTATGACAACATCTTATTCATCACTGTGGTCATTTTCTATTTCATCTAGATAATCGAGTAGTTCAATCACCTTAGGATCTTCCTCATTAGGACTAGGGTCGGTTAACACCCTCACTAGAGGATCTACTATAGAATTCTGATCTTGTACTTCTTCATAGGTATTATATCTATCCATGGAATAGAATTGCTTAAAGAGGGAAGGTTTCCTCATGGAGCATTGGACCTTGAAGTAAATATAGTAATTCCCTACTGTGATAATATTGACATCTACACTGCTTAGGGCCCTTCTTATCGAAAGAAAGGGCCATCCAAAGATCATCAAGCACATCAGGTCTTCAACTTTGTATATGACGACTATACCATAAGAGGAATCTTCCTACACAGATAGGAACATCATCCACTATTCCAACATGCTTTGTGAAGGTTTGATCTACTATTTGAATACACATCCTTGTCTTTACCATATCTGTTAGACCTAAGCTCTAGGCTAATGTGAGTGGAATCATGCTAATGCTTTCTTCATGATCAGCTAATCCCTTTCTTTCTTTAATATCTCCCACATTGAATGGAGTAGTAAAGGCTCCATAGTCCCTCTATTTTTTTTGGCATCCTAGCCTACACAAAAGTGCTAGACATTTTTAGCAAGTCTTACAGTTTCAATCTCGATCCATGCCATCTCTTATTAATAAGATCTTTAATTTTTTTTTGGATAAGTTGGTATTTCTTCAATGGCATTGAGATAAGGGATATCGAGGTGTAGCTTTTTCACAAATTTGACGATATTCTCATATCTATTTTTAAAATGAGCATTGATCATCTTGTATGCGAAGGGTGTAATGTCCTAGAATCTAGGATCTATCCTCTTCCTTGATTAGGAGATTAGAATGTTTGGTTCTTTATATTTGATCATCCGGGAATAAAAATTATGCATTAATGAACATTGATAATGCACATAGCATATTATGTGGCAATAATAATTTAATTATGTGTTAACATTCATGAAATATGTTACATATATTTCCCTTGATAACTAATATAAAAATAATGGGTAAGATATATTTAATAAGAGATATAATGTGCATTGGAATAACAATATGAGTTTCTATGATCATAAATATGAATAATGTTCGATTATCTAAATAAATGTTGAAGTAATGTCTTTAATGAGACAAATGAGTAAAATATGTAAATTAGTACATAATATTGTAAAGTACATCTTGTGGAAACAATTTGAAGGTGATAGAACTCAATTAAAGGAATGTTGATGATAAAGATATAATATTTTGATAAATATAAAAGGAATGATCCAATATCCTAATGGTGCCATAACTCACAAAAGGAAATCTCAAAACTCAAATATAATGGTCAAATTTTGTTCTTTGAGTCCCAATTAGCTTGGGTGCAAAGTTTCAGATTATTTGAGCAATAATAACTATTCTAATTTCATTAAGAAAGAAAAATATGAGATAAACTCAAAATTATTAAATGATATACTTTTTTTGGTGAATCAAGACATGTATTGGTTTTTTTGTAAATTTTATACAAGAGTATGAAAGGAAATACTTGTGAGAATAAAACAATCTCACCAAGTTAATTATACATTGCCATTAAACGTCACAAAAGGAGGAGAATAAGAAAAAAAACTATGTAACAAAGTGATTAGAATGTAAAATATTCTATATCATCAAAACAAGAGAGGAAGAACCACCATCCACAAGATCAATCAAGAAGTTGCTTGATAGTAGACTCCACTAAACACCAGAGTAGTGAGGCCTCCATGAATTTATTTTCATACACTCTGATATTTCTCTCCATCCAAACAAAGTGCATAATGGTGACACCCACAAGATGACCAGATTTGCATTTCAAATCACAAAGATCCTCCTTCTTTTTTGGATTAAAGTGAATAAGATTATCTTCAAGAGCAAATCTCCATAAAGAAAGACTATAAGAGAAATAAAAAATTATATGTTGGATAGTTTCACTGAAACATTTACACAAAATGTAGTAGGAAGGAGTAGAGACTCCCCTTCTTCTCGCATAGTCAGTAGTAGATAGTCTTCCATGAAAAAATTTCCAAGCAGAGATAGAAATATTTTAGGACAGTTAAATTTCAAAATCCACGAGAACACATGATCAACCATTCCACTTTTCATGATAAGGCTCCAAAATTAGCTTTAGATTCACCTTGGCTTCATTACAGGTCAGAATATCCATCCCCCGAATAGGATTCAAAATGCTAGCAAGAAAGTTAATAAAAACATTATCCAATCTAGAAGAGGAGACATTCCAATGAGTACCAGAAATAATAGAACTAACTTTAGTCAATAAAGGTAGCCTAGACCTTTTGATTTTTTGCAACCAATGAAGTCCCTAAGAATTTTTTGTGTGGAGTCCATGGATCATGCCATAACCAGTTATTTTCACCATTACCAATTATGTAACTGATCAATCTTTTAAAATCATCAAGATGTCTAATCAACTGAATAAAGTACCAAGACAACTAACAAGAGATCTCAGTATTCCAAATGGAGTCCTTAGAAAGATATTTTATGTGGATCCATTTCATCCACAGACTATCTTTCTTTGTAGAAACTCTCCATATATTGAAAATCATAGCAACCTTACATACATTTCTTACTCCCTTGATTGCCAGACCACCTTTAGATTTGACTTTAGTAACATCTGACCACTTAACAATATGAAGATTATTCTTTCCCTCAGATTGACCCCAAAGAAAGTTCCTAATAGTCCTTTCAATCTCCTCACAGATAGAACTGGGTAAAGGAAAAGAAGACAACCAAAAGTGATGAATAGATGCTAGAGTTGTAGAGTTCCAATCTTCATGTATAAGAAATTTACTTAGATTTCCAACCATCTGTCCTCTTGTTAAGTCTATCAATCAGAGGATAATAGAACTTTTTTGACAATTTACCAATAAAAAGAGGGATCCCAAGATATCTCTGAGGCAGAGAGCCAATTTGAATACCTAAAATATCAGAAATCATCTTACTGTCAACATCAACATTGAAAAAATCGAGCTTTTCACATGACTTATATTAAGACCAGTGAAACTAGAAAGATTATCAAAAACTCTTTTAAGGGAAACAACTCCATCAACATCAAATTCCATGAAGACCATGAGATCATTAGCAAAAGCAAGATGAGAGATGATCATGACTTTCAAAGCACTTAATGTTACAACCCCAACTTTTGGGTTCTTTTGGTGGCAAATGTGATTTCTCATATTAAAGATATTTGAAAAAATAGAGATATAATTTGTTTTGAATAAATGGATTTCGTTTACAATAGCCTTGATAATTGTTTTGTGGGATTTATTGGCTATTGGGCCCAATAACAAGGAAGAGACAAAAGGAACTTCATTATTAATAAGAAATGGAGAAAAGAAAAAAAAGTAGAAACCTCTAGAAGGCAAAAATATATAATCCAAAGGTGGAGTTCGTGCCTCTTGGGCTCCTTGGGTTCCAAGGAGTCCAAAGTTGCAAAAAGAAAGCAATAAGAAAAGAAGAGATCAATTAAATATTTCTTTATTAAGAAAGAAATTGAAAACAATGATAAAATGTGTAAAATAAGTGGAAAGAGGTATAATTGAGTTATCCTTGATGGATTTTCGTATCCAAAGAATTCCTAATGTTAAATGGAATTCCAATGAGGAAAATAAAAAGAAAGATAAAGAGAAATCCTCAAAAAGAGATATTTTAATAAACCTATAGAGGAAAAATATATAAACCTCTAGAAGGTTAAGTTTGCCCTTACCCCTCAGGATAATGTGATGTGTGATGAGTTCCATGTGTCCAATTTAGAGCTCTATGAGAGGTACCTGGACCATGTGCGGAGAAATGAACCTAGTGAGCCCCAAGGGAGGCTGAAATGACCTGAGTCACATGTGAGGTTAATAGATGCCAAGGTGAGAGAACTCAGAGAAAAGAATATGTGATGATAAAGGTTCTTTGGAAGCGCCATGGATAAGGTAAAGACACATAGGGGCCAATGATGGACATGGAAAAGTCTTATCCTAAATTGTTTATTTTCTTGATGGAATTTTGAGGACAAAATTCCTATAAGAGGGGAAGGATGTTACAACCCCAACTTTTGGGTTCTTTTGGTGGGAAATGTGATTTCTCATATTAAAGATATTTGAAAAAATAGAGATATAATTTGTCTTGAATAAATGGATTTTGTTTACAATAGCCTTGATGATTGTTTTGTGGGCCTTATTGGCTATTGGGCCCAATAACAAGGAAGAGACAAAAGGAACTCCATTATTAATAAGAAATGGTGAAAATAAAAAAGTAGAAACCTCTAGAAGGAAAAAATATATAATCCAAAGGTGGATTTCGTGCCTCTTGGGCTCCTTGGGTTCCAAGGAGTCCCAAGTTGCAAAAATAAAGCAATAAGAAAAGAAAAGATCAATTAAATATTTCTTTATTAAGAAAGAAATTGAAAACAATGATAAAATGTGGAAAATAAGTGGAAAGAAGTATAATTGAGTTATCCTTGATGGATTTTCGTATCCAAAGAATTCCTAATGTTAAATGGAATGCCAATGAGGAAAATAAAAAGAAAGATAAAGAGAAATCCTCAAAAAGAGATATTTTAATAAGAAATAAACAAGATAATGTGAAATAAAGAATATAGATGCATCTAGAAGGATAATAAGTATCCTTAAAAAGGAATTTTGAAATATTAGAGTTTCTTGGGGTCGAAGGAGCCCCAATGGAGAAAAAGAAAGAGAAAATATCAAAAATAGAAAACAAGAGAATAATATGATGCATAATGAAAGTTTTTTGTACTATTATTTAAAAGGAAGTATTTTCTATTAAATGAAAATAGAATTTCGTGCCATTAGAATAAAGGGCGAGTACTAAGAGAATAAAAGAAGTTATTTTGAAATCTTAATATCTAAAAAATAACGGATATCAAGGAATTTTGTTTAGAGAGAAAAGATTGCTTTTTCATGAAGGAATATAGCTCCCTAGTAGGAAAGGGACTTGGCAACTTGCAGATAGCCATCCTAAGGCTTCGTTACCCCCTCTATAAAAGGAGATAGAGCCCTGGGCTGAGTCTAGGAGAGAGAGCTCCCACGTACTCTCCTTTCTTCCTCTTCTTATTCTTGTTCTTGGAATACAAACCCTAACTAAGAGGAAAGGCATGAACCTGAATCCATGAGGCAGCAAGATGGAGTTGCACGGGGAAGCCTGATGCTCCACGGAACCAGGGAATAGCTCCTCCATCGAGGCCATGCCCTGACATAGGTGCAACTGCATCCGCACGGTTGCAATTCCGGCCGACGATTGTAGACATGGACAACACAAGCTGACCACCTTGGCTGCAAGTTCACGACGCCCCTGAGTGCGAGGAGGTGCGGCGAAGACTGTAGGACTCTCCCTGATGGCCATTGGGGTCAGAAGAGGAAGGGGGAGTCGTGCCAAGGCTGCAGATCGGTGGCTAGGGCGGCTGCAATCCAGCTGCTCGAGGTAGTAGAAGGGTAGAGGTGCATTGTACAGTTTTTCCCTCTAGGGGATGAAGAACCAACTCACTTAACCAAGGGCAAAGATGACTTTACGTTATGTTTTCAAACTAACAACGTTGCATGGAGCAGGAACACGTGGCGCTTGCTGATTGGTCTAAATAAGTAATCCTTGCAAAATTCATAACTAATTAACGGTAGCTCGGATGGATGCGCATTATATATGAATTTTGATCAGGAGAACTCAATGAATGCAATCAAAATATATTTGAAGGCTAATTCCTCTTGTAATTAGAAAAGTAGTGTAACTTATCAACTTTAATGAATTAAAGATTAAGAAACCCTATTTTGAGATGATTAATCTTTTTAGAAGGGTTTTATTGATGATTAAAGTTGATATTAACCTGTTAATGAAAAAAAGGTATGTTAAGAACAAAAAGGATGAACTTTGGACATAATGAGTTAATTTAGAAGTTCATGTGCATAAATATGCTTTAATGGGCCTTGAAACCCTAATATTAGTAAAAGTGACACATAATGGTTTTAATTATTCAAAATCATGAATAAAGTTGAGATATGATAATTCCTAGCTATTTCAAGTATAAAAGTTCCTAATTGTGGATAAATACTCTTAATGTAGTAATTAGGGTTTTTCTAATGAATAAAGGAAGAATTAATGAAAAATAGAGTTCATATGTGAATTAGACCATAATGAACTATGAATTAATGATAAATGAGCATAATGAACTTGTCATGGATTAAAAGGATAAAAATGGTAGCTTTAATGTAAAAGAGGATTAATGGACTTAATTGATGGTTAATTATGCCTTTACTCCAAAATTGAGGATTAGATGTTGAGATAATTAGGGTTTGTGATCAATTGCATTAAATTAGGGTTTAAAATAGTAAAAGATTAAGGGAAACCCTAATTGCAATGGAAACCCTGAAAGTAGACTAGAAACCCTAGGAAGCGAGCTAGATTTAATAGATCTTGATGGCATGATCAATAATAGGAAACTGTTGCTTATTTTAGGATCTTGTTATGTGTGCTTGCTTGCTTGGATTTCTTACTTGCATGGATTATTCTGTCTCTAATCAGCCTGATAGGTATGTGGTTACGCTTATGAATATCTCGAATTAGTTTTTTGAGGTTTTTTGAAGTTTTCCCCGATGACTTGAATTAAACTGTTGGATGAATTTAATTCATGCAAACTATAATGTGGATATGACTATCACTTAAGATATGTGCCTACTAGCTCAGATCCTAGTCCCCTCTGTGGCTTAATGGTTTGACCTAGTACATGGCTACCTATGGGGTAAGTCCATCAGGTCATTGGATGACTTAGTACATGGATACCAATGGGGTAGGTCCATCAAGTCACCTTGAGTCAGGGATTGGGCTACCTTTGGGTAGGGCCATGCGACTCTATAACCCTAAGTATTGGCTACCTATGAGGTAGGGCCATGGGGGTAAGAATCTACCATAGAGAGAGGTAGTATCCAAGTCCACTGCAGGGACAACATAGAGATAGGGGATAGGTAAGGATTGAGTAGTATTGCTTAAGATGCAATCTTGGCTGTTAAATGATGATTGACTGATTACATTGTTATCATAGTTGCATGATTATTGTTTTCCGCACATACCAGCTTTATGCTGACCAGCGTTTTGTTTGTCGGCATTTTAGGTACAAGTGAAAAGAACAAAAAGTAAAGTGGCATATGTGGAATTAAATGAGAATTAAAGTGCAAAGGAGGATTAGTTAGAATAGACTCTGAATGTCGATAGAAATAGTTAACCGAGTTTTTGAAAAAGGTATGCAAAGTTAAATTTTTTATTACAGCCTTTCAGTTTAGTTAGTAGAATTTGATAATTGTTATTGATTATTTGTCGAACCTTTGATCCATAAATTGGGATAACGACTCTGACCTCTTGGTCTCCCTTAATTGGGGGTTACTGGGAGGAGGGGTCGTTACATTTGGTATCAGAGCATAGGTTCCTCATTTAATCTTTAATAATTATTAAATTTTACAAATTTTGTAGAACCCATGGGAGTTATTAGAGGAATTTCCAAAAGATAGAGGTGTCTAGAAAAGGATCATGTCTGGGGGCTGGCAAAATTTTCCTCTGCACCACTAGTCAGAATACGAGGACTCCCGGATTAGTGTGACCGCCTGGCCAATGTCTTAGGATTTGACTCGAAATAAGATACATGTAGGACTCTCTCATCTTGTTCATCCCTTCTCAACTCAAATGTTGTTAAGGATAATAAGGATTAGGGTTTTCTCTCTTTTCCTCACCCTCTTGAGGTATGGGTAAGATTGATAAGGTTTAAGGAATCATCCACCAAATTAATAAAAAGCATGTAAATAAGATGTCATGGACATAAGCTTAGTAGATTAAGTGTAAAAGAATAGATACATGCTTAGGTCGTATGAAAAAAGTTGCCATGCCCTCAAGAGAGACCTGAGGCTGGACCTTCTTGTCAGGAGGCTAAGTAAAGAGAGTTAGTTTTGGAGGTGGAAATCTCCATTACAGGTAGAGACCTGGCACATCCTATGAGGATGATGTTAACCCTAACCCTAAGTGAAGGTTAGAGTGAGAGATGACATGATGAGTTAGATGTCATGGTAGACCAGGTGTTTGGATGGAGATGCCTTGGATGCCATATGAGCCATGAGAGGTTGGATGACCTAGTGCCTTTGGAGACCCAACCCTGGGAAGGGTCATGCATGTTAGAGTGAAGGATAGCTCCTTCATTGACGAGGTTAGAGAAGAACCTATGTAAACCTTATGGGATTATATGAGCATGTCTTAGTATGCACAGAGTACGTCAGTAGTGCTGATAGTAGGCTAAAACCCCGGCCAGGAGAGTATGATGGATAGCTTGGAAGGTAAGCATAAAGAGCTATGGATAATCTTGAGAAAACATAAGTTGAACATGGGATTCACCCAGGTAGGGGTATGCTTGTGAGCTTGATCCATGTTCATGGAGAGAGGACCTCTGGTAGTGAGGCTATTTGTGGAGTTAGCTCTAGAGAGAGAGCAAGACCCATGCTAGAAGGTTGGAAGCCTAGACTCTGAGATATGAGGTGGGGAGTTGAGGATGATGCGACCTAAGTGAATGTTTGTGGTTGCCTCATGCTTGATCCCTGGAGGCTGGTGATGTCTTGGTTGCCATGAGAGGAACCAAACCCTAGAGAAAGGATGAGTCTACTGGTACCTATGAACCTATGGTATAGATGAGAAGAAGACTTCCTTAGACCTGGAGAGGTTTAGTAACAGGTTGTGAGGCCTTGTACCTTGTTGGATGTCCTTGAGGAGGACTCAACTTTGAAGTGTTGCTCGAGCAGAAGGATCATGGAATGTGCATGTCATACCCTGTACAGGCTTGGCTCGTGGTTAAAAGTTGAGAAGATGATGGGACACCCAAAAATGAACCAATGTTTCTTAGGCCTAAGAGGGGAAGTGGTGTACCTGATGCTCATGACAAGATTTAATTCGAGCATGGTACTCCTCATGTTTAGAGGAAAGGGAAACCCCTTAAGTTAAGGTATGTTTGATGAACCCCTCACAGCTAAGTTGATGACATGGGGAGGTATGATCTTGATCTAATGTTGAGGATGATAACAAGTGTGACCTAGCATGGTTTAGTAGGTGGTCTACTAGTGCCTTAGTAGCTTGTTAGGGTTAAGCATGCTCATGTTGATGTAAACCCTAAACATAAGGACGTTTGTGACCTTTGTTATCAAGGTGTGGTTACCTCCCATCCTGGGAGAGGGACCCTTTTGTAGGGTGTATACCAGTTTTTGGTGGGTTTTGAGGAAACCTAAAGAGGTCTCATAGGATCTTGAGAAGATAAGTGAAAAGTACATGGTATGAGAATGAACCTATAGACCCATATATAACCATCTTTATGTGCATATGAATGTGTTACCATGGAGGTAACCAGTATGGGGGCCTGACCAAGGTAGGCATGTCACCATGACCCCTATGAAAGGATGAAGGTCAACCCCTAAATGCAGAGAGAGATGATGAAGGCTTGGGTAAGGTTTTAAGTTGTACATGTACTATGCTAGAATCCTAAGTCTATCCTAGGGTCAGGTAGGGATAAGACCGATGGAAGTAGGAGTTGCCCAATTCCCTAGTTGCACATGACCATAGGGTCGGGAGGTAACAAATATCATTGTCTGAGGTCCATGGGTTAGGAGATTGATCACCTTCATGAACTCATGAGACCCAAAGGGAAGATGAGTAGGGCACTCTCTGGATGCATGAGGGAAGAGGGATGACCCCAAAAGTGCCAACACCTTATAGACCTAGAGGAGATGACCAAGGAATGTGTGTGGACCCAAGTAGGTTTGAGACCACTTTCCATGGAAGTAACTTTGATATCAAGATGATTGGGATGTAGAGGCACAAGCTCCACGTTTCAACTTAGATTTAAAGGTGTACTAGCAAGGTGGGATGTACCATCTCTACTCTTGGAATAGGAAGAACTCTGTATTTGGACTACAACCAAATGCTTATTTCCTCTTATTATGGGAGTGAGAGATAGGACAATATGCATGCCATACACCAAGGATAAAAGATGATGTGGAACGTTGCTATGAGGTTTGAGGACAGAGATGATAACATGCCCTTGTGGAGTGAATGATACATGGATGGTTTACAAACATTAGGAGAAACAAGGTGGTCATCTTATGATGATGTTTTTATCATGAGCTATGAGTTATACAAGGTTGATTTAAAAAAACTAAGAGAATAAGCTCAGAGTTTTCTTGATGAAGATAGACTTAGAGCTGAGATGAGATAATAAGTGGAATACATGGAGGTGTATGTCTTCAACATTACCTAACACCTAAGGATGTGAAGTGGTAATGGATGCTCTGGATGCGATACATCTGCCTAGTTTAGATGGAGGCTAGAAGAGGTTGTTAGGATAACGCTCAGTTGGAAAAAGAGATAAGTTTGGCTAACGCTCAGCTGTAACAATTTTGGTTGATCAAGTTAAAGGTTGTTTGGTTAGCCAGCCTAGGGCTTACCATGATGAAAGGATGGTTGTAGAACCTCAGATGCACTTCTATGGAAAGGAAGGTGATGAAACCCTATTTATAGTGGTTTAGGGTTTCCAAGAAATCAAACTTAAGGAATCATGACAATACATGAGATCATGATTGAAGATCACCATACACCATGGTACTACGAAGATAGTAAGTGACAGTGGTACTTTGGATGCTTAAGATGAAGTTGCATGCGGTATGTTGCCATGCAAGACAGGAGGTGAAAGACGAACACCAGTAATCCAGTGTACCGATATAGAGGATAAAAGAGTCCCTGAGAGGGAATGGGAGTTCATCACTATGGATGTGTTGTAAGTTTCCCATGGACCAGAGAAGGTCGAGATGCAATATGGGTTATGGTAGATCGCCTTACCTAGATGACTTGAGAAAGAAAGAGTTCTATCAAGGGACAAATCCGGTTGAACTACACATGAGAAAGAGATGGTTCAATTACACCATGATGCAAGTTTAAAAGTTCTTGAGTATGACCTAAAGGTTCACTTCCATAAGGTGGGAGTAGGTACATGAAGAACTCGATGTTAGTACAGTTTATCATCCTAGATAATGGTTAGTATGGTCCAAACTAAAGGGTCTAATGAGAGCATGTGTGCTCATTCAGGGTGATAGTTCTTATCTTCTATGATGATAACCACCATAGCCAATATCGGGATGTAAAGAAGCTCTATAAGGGAGGTTGTGTCGGTCACCACTTCATTAAGATGATGTTGGTGAAGGGACCTTGCGAAAGCCAAGAAAGGACCACAGTGTGTGCAGATGAAGTCGCTTTGATCGTGCAATGGCTGAAAGGAGCCCAGAGACGACATGAGTTGTAAGCTGGTGCAAAGTAGACAGACATGCAGTTCATTGTGGGGGAATATGTGACATGAAAAACTGACCCCTCTAAGCTTATAGCTATCAGAGCTGAGTCCCAAATGCATGGGTTCTTTTGACATGGTTTGGTGGGGAAGGTTAAGTTTGCCCTTACCCCTCAGGATAATGTGATGTGTGATGAGTTCCATGTGTCCAATTTAGAGCTCTATGAGAGGTACCTGGACCATGTGCAGAGCAATGAACCTAGTAAGCCCCAAGGGAGGCTGAAATGACCTGAGTCACCTGTGAGGTTAATAGATGCCAAGGTGAAAGAACTCAGAAAAAAGAATATGTGATGATAAAGGTTCTTTGGAAGCGCCATGGATAAGGTAAAGACACATAGGGGCCAATGATGGACATGGAAAAGTCTTATCCTGAATTGTTTGTTTTCTTGATGGAATTTTGAGGACAAAATTCCTATAAGAGGGGAAGGATGTTACAACCCCAACTTTTGGGTTCTTTTGGTGGGAAATGTGATTTCTCATATTAAAGATATTTGAAAAAATAGAGATATAGCTTGTCTTGAATAAATGGATTTATTTTACAATAGCCTTGATGATTGTTTTGTGGGCTTTATTGGCTATTGGACCCAATAACAAGGAAGAGACAAAAGGAATTCCATTATTAATAAGAAATGGTGAAAAGAAAAAAAAGTAGAAACCTCTAGAAGGCAAAAATATATAATCCAAAGGTGAATTTCTTGCCTCTTGGGCTCCTTGGGTTCCAAGGAGTCCAAAGTTGCAAAAAGAAAGCAATAAGAAAAGAAGAGATCAATTAAATATTTCTTTATTAAGAAAGAAATTGAAAACAATGATAAAATGTGGAAAATAAGTGGAAAGAGGTATAATTGAGTTATCCTTGATGGATTTTCGTATCCAAAGAATTCCTAATGTTAAATGGAATGCCAATGAGGAAAATAAAAAGAAAGATAAAGATAAATCCTCAAAAAGAGATATTTTAATAAGAAATAAACAAGATAATGTGAAATAAGGAATATAGATGCATCTAGAAGGATAATAAGTATCCTTAAAAAGGAATTTCGAAATATTAGAGTTTCTTGGGGTCCAAGGAGCCCCAATGGAGAAAAAGAAAGAGAAAATATCAAAAATAGAAAATAAGAGAATAATATGATGCATAATGAATTATTTTGGTAGTATTGTTTAAAAGGAAGTATTTTCTATTAAATGAAAATATAATTTTGTGCCATTAGAATAAAGGGCAAGTACTAAGAGAATAAAAGAAGTTATTTCGAAATCTTAATATCTAAAGAATAATGGAGATCAAGGAATTTTGTTTAGAGAGAAAAGATTGCTTTTTCATGAAGGAATATATCTTCCTAGTAGGAAAGGGACTTGGCAACTCACAAATAGCTATCCTAAGGCTTCGTTACCCCTTCTATAAAAGGAGAGAGAGCCCTCGGCCGAGTTCAGGAGAGAGAGATCCCACATACTCTCCTTTCTTCCTCTTCTTCTTCTTGTTCTTGGCATACAAACCCTAACTAAGAGGAACGGTGTGAACCTGAAGCCATGAGGCAGCAAGATGGAGTTGTGCGGGGGAGCCTGATGCTACAAGGAACTAGGGAATAGCTCCACCATTGAGGGCATGCCTTGACATAGGCCCAGCTGTAGCCACATGGCTGCAACGCTGGCCGACGATTACAGACATGGCCAGTGCAAGCTGACCACCTTGGCTACAAGTTCATGATGCCCCTGAGTGCGAGGAGGTGCAGCGAAGACAGTAGAACTCTCCCTGATGGTCGTTGGGGTCAGAAGAGGAAGGGGGAGCCACACCAAGGCTATAGAGCGGCGGCTAGGGCGGCTGCAATCCAGCTGCTCAAGGTAGAAGGAGGGTAGAGGTGTGTTGGACAATTTTCCCCTCCACGGGCTGAAGAACCAACTCACTTAACCAAGGGAAAAGTTGAATTTGCATTAAGTTTTCAAACTAACAACGTTGCATGGAGCAGGAACACATGCGCTTGTTGATTGGTTTAAACATGTAATCCTTGCAAAATTCATAACTAATTATATATAAATTTTGATCAGGAGAACTCAAGGAATGCAATAAAAATATATTTGAAGGCTAATTCCTCTTGTAATTCGAAAAGTAGTGTAACTTATCAACTTTAATGAATTAAAGATTAAGAAACCCTATTTTGAGATGATTAATCTTTTTAGAAGGGTTTTATTGATGATTAAAGTTGATATTAACCTTTTAATGGTAAAAAGGTACATTAAGAACAAAAAGGATGAACTTTGCACATAATGAGCTTAATTTAGAAGTTCATGTGCATAAATATGCTTTAATGGGCCTTGAAACCCTAATATTAGTAAAAGTGACGCATAATGGTTTTAATTATTCAAAATCGTGAATAAAGTTGAGATATGATAATTCCAAGATATTTCAAGTATAAAGGTTCCTAATTGTGGATAAATACCCTTAATGTAGTAATTAGGGTTTTTCTAATGAATAAAGGAAGAATTAATGACAAATAGAGTTCATATGTGAATTAGACCATAATGAACTATGAATTAATGATAAATGAGCATAATGAACTCGTCATGGATTAAAATGATAAAAATGGTAGCTTTAATTTAAAAGAGGCTTAATGGACTTAATTGATGGTTAATTATGCCTTTAATCCAAAATTGAGGATTAGATGTTGAGATAATTAGGGTTTGTGACCAATTGCATTAAATTAGGGTTTAAAATAGTAAAAGATGAAGGGAAACCCTAATTGCAATGGAAACCCTAAAAGTGGACTAGCAACCCTAGGAAGTGAGCTAGATTTAATAGATCTTGATGGCATGATCAATAATAGGAAATTGTATGCTTATTTCAGAATCTTGTTATGCGTGCTTGCTTGCTTGGATTTCTTACTTTAATGGATTATTCTGTCTCAAATCAGGCTAACAGGTATGTGGTTACGCTTATGAATATATTGAATTAGTTTTTTGAGGTTTTCTGTAGTTTTCCTTGATGACTTGAATTAAACTGTTGGATGAATTTAATTCATGCAAACCATAATGTGGATATGACTATCACTTAAGATATGTGCCTACTAGCTCAGATCCTAGTCCTCTCTATGGCTTAATGGTTTGACCTAGTACATGGCTACCTATGGAGTAGGTCCATCAGGTCATAGGATGACTTAGTACATGTCTACCAATGGGGTAGGTCCATCAAGTCACCTTGAGTCAAGGATTGGGCTACCTTTGGGTAGGGCCATGCGACTCTATAACCCTAAGTATTGGCCACCTATGAGGTAGGGCCATGGGGGTAAGGATCTACCATAGAGACTGGTAGTATCCAAGTCCACTGTAGGGACAACATAGAGATAGGGGATAGGTAAGGATTGTGTAGTATTGCTTAAGATGTAATCTGGGCTGTTAAATGATAATTGGCTGATTAAATTGTTATCATAGTTGCACGATTATTGTTTCCCCCACATACCAGCTTTATGCTGACCGACATTTTGTTTGTCGGCATTTTAGGTACAAGTGAAAAGAAGAAATAGTAAAGTGGCATATCTGGAATTAAATGAGAATTAAAGTGCAAAGGAGGATTAGTTAGAATAGACTCTGAATGTGGATAGAAATAGTTAACCAAGTTTTTGAAAAAGGTATGCAAAGTTAAATTTTTTATTACAACCTTTCAGTTTAGTTAGTAGAATTTGATAATTATTATTGATTATTTGTTGAACCTTTGATCCGGAAATTGGGATAACGACTCTGACCTCTTAGTCTCCCTTAATTGGGGGTTACTGGGAGGCGGGGTCGTTACACTTAAAGTCTTAATGCAACCCATACTAACCTCCGTATTGATAAGTTTGGTGAAAGTTGGCATGACAATGATGAATAAGTAGGGAGCTATAAGGTCTCCCTGCCTAACCCCATTAGTCAGTTTGAAGGGGGCAGTTGGTTCATCATTGAAGAGGGTCTCATAAGAGATGGTATTAATGATTTCTATGCGCCAAATAATTCATATTTTAGGAAAATTCATAAGGTCCAAAATATTAAAGATAGCCTCCCATTAAATAGTGGCATAAGCTTTAGTGAGATCCACCTTAACACACATTCCCCCTTTTCCTTTTCTAAATCAGTTCATTGGAGAGAAGAATCACATCTTTAATACTTCTACCTCTCACAAACACACATTGATTGTTGCTAATAACAGAAGGTAAAACATCTTCAATCCTATTGGTTAAAATCTTAGAAATCACTTTGTATACCACATTGTAAAGGGAAATGGGCCTCTAGTTCCTGATCATAAGGCAATCATCATTCTTAGGTATAATAGTGATGAAAGTATGATTTTCCTCCTTTAGGAGCCTCCTAGAAATAAAGTAATTGAAAACAATGGCTATAATATCATTATTAATAATATACCAACTAGCTTTGATAAATTTGCCATTGAACCCATCAGGTGCAGGACACTTATCAATGTTGAGATATTCTATAACAGTAACAACCTCTTCTCTACTAACATATCTATCTAGGCATGCTTTCTGAACAAAAGAAATATAGAGGTAAATGAAAGATCTACTATGGCTTCAACAAGGAAATATAATTGCTATTAAAAAGAGCATTATAGAAATCATAAACGTGACTTCTTATGTCAACGAGGTTATTATTCAAAATCCATCAGACTCCATGACCTTGATGTAGTTTCTATGTCTTCTAATTTTAATAGAGGAATAGAAAAATCTAGTATTCGAATCACCCTCATGGAGCCATTGACTATGTGATTTTTGCCCAAATAAGGACTCCTTCATAACACGAGCTTCTATAGCAAGCTTCATGCTATCATGAACACAATTATCCAAATCCACATTAGTGGGGTCTTTATCAAGAAGAACCTAAAAGTCAATATCCTTTTTCTTAAGAAGATTAGCTTTTTCAGACAAGTTTCCAACAATAGTCTTGTTCAATTTAGATAGACTTTCTGAGAATTATAAATTTCAAATAAAGAATATACATAGGATAAATAGAGATATTAATATTCCAAGAAGAAGCAACAATAGAAAGCATAACTTTCCTCTCAAGCCACACATTGATGAACCTAAAAGGAGACAAAACTTTCCCTTTATTACCAATCATAAGAGACATAATCATGTGATCGCTCATGATATTAGAAATAAGGATTCCATGAAATTTAAAAAACAAATACATAAACTCGTTACTATAAAGAATCTTATCCATCTTTGAAGTAGAAAAGTCAAAATCACCCTGGTGGTTGTCCCAGGAGAAAAAAGGACCACTCGTTGAGAGTTCAAAAAGACCACAATTAGTAATACAATCATTGAAATCATTCATAGATTTTTTTTTGATGGCTCCTTCCCAATCTTCTCATTATAATTCCTCACAACATTAAAATCTCCCAGAATAGTCCACAGTTCAAGACTGTTACTATGAATATTCTCAATATCATTCCACAAAGAAACTCTATCATGATCAGGGTTATTCCCATAAACTATAGTAAGAAGGAAACTCTTATCTCTATCAGTAACCTTAGTGTGAATAAACTGATCCGATTCTGACAATTTGACAATAGAACAAAACCTATCATCCCACAAAACAACAACTCTCCCCAACACATGACTATCGTGATTTGAGATCCACTTACAACCAACAAAGAACTTAAACAACAACTTATGAATCTTCCCAACCCAAACTTTAGTCTCATTCAAAATAATAATATGAGGTATTAACCTTAGGACCTCCTCTTGGACTTTTGGAGCTTTAATTTTAAGGCCCCTAATAATCTAGGATATGATACCAAGGTTTTGTTCAATCATTAGAACTGAATGAGACCACTACTTCATTAGTTTGAGACTTATCATCAGTAGAAGCTAATTTATCAAATTTATTTGAAAGAGTAGTATTACTTTCTTTAGGAACTCCTTTGCATCCTTTACCTCTTGTCTTCCTCTTCTTGTTGCCTTTAGGAACTTCAAATAAAATTCAGAGGCTTTGTTCTCAATAGAACTGGGAGGGGTATTAAGATTCATCACTCCCCTTCACCAGTCAAAGAGGATTCAACTACAATTGAAGAAGTGTCCTCAAAAGATTCTTGAGTTCTACATCCTCTATTTTAGTACTCACATGCATTTCCTCAGTAGTTTTTAGGATACTATCCTTCTTAGAAACCAATGAAACAGTGACTTCTTCAATATTGTTCACAGTAGATGAGACAACATTTGTTTCAAAAGTAGACACATGAATCAAAGAAATAGAATCGTTCACCAAACCAACCTACATTTTCTCCACGAGAACAAAAACATGCTTCTCTAAACCCATACCACTTTCTCCTTTGACTTACTCACACAATCTTTATGATTGAATAAATTATAGACTGGACACCTACTCAGAGTCCATTCATACTCAAGATTAATGTTACACTTTGAACCATTACTACTCATAACTTCCATAAATTTAGGAAAGGTATAGGAAGCTGGAAGCAACACTTGAAGATGAGCATACTCCAGTATTCAAAAGTCCTGGGTAAATCTATCTCTACTCAACAGAATGCCCAGAAAGGAGCAAATCCTAGAAAAACATTTTAGTATCTCATAACTCTAAAGGGAGATCATGAAATCTAATCCACACTGGAATGTCTTCCAATCTAAATCTCGACAATGTAGCTCTTGGTTTGCATTTCAGCAAAACCAGTGGCTTGCCTCTCACAAACCACTAACCTTCTTAATCTATAGTCTCAAGATCTTCATGATCCCAGAAGTGGATCAGGAAAAACTCCTTCGCATGACTTAAAATATCTATAGAGCCTTTCAAATTCTAGATCTAAGAAAGATAACATTCTTGTATGGGCAAATGGACCTTAAACCCAATAACATACCCTGCAAAGCAATTGCTCCACCTAGTTGCATTCAGATCCACTTCCTCCTACAAATATACTAGAACGTCTTCCCTCATCTCAATTTCCATTTTCTGTAGAGTAGTAACATTGTTCTTAGGTTTTCACCAAAAAAACATTGTTCTCAGGCTTGTTAATGAGTTTACTCCAAAAACTTGAGGCTGTCGAGTGAAAGATGAGTCCAGAAGAGTTAACAATTGAAGAAGATGGACTTGAGGATGTCACCAGTTAGCCATTTTGGCCGCTACCTCTGACGATTCTAGGGCCTCCAGTGTGGACTCCAGTATTATCGTCAGAGAAACCTTCAGTGGCCATCCTCCTTGTTAAAGTTGCACTTAAATTTTTATATAAATATGTAGTTGATAATATACTTAATAATATACTTAATAATTCCAAAAGTGTAAATATATGCCAAAATCATATTCTACACCTCTTAATTAATCTACGTACCAAATTTGGCTTTAATTAGGACTTGTTTGAACCCTCAAATTAATTTAGGAAAGAAACATATAAGTCCTATAAATCAAATACATATATTATCACGATTTTCCTAAAGTATCTCATGTTTTAATTGTTTTTCACATTGTCACACTCCATATAACACATACTTTATGCAATTAGAAATCTTTTTGGTGTGGGTGGATTTGGATCCAATGGAGGAGATCTCGTCTCCTACCTCCAATCGTAATCCTTTTCTTTCACAAAAGGTAACCCCCACTTTGCATCCTAATTTTCTCTTGGCTCTCTCAATTTCTTCTCACAAACTTTCCTCTGTTGAATTCCTTGCAATTTTTTCACATTTTATGATCCCTTGCTTAAACCCTAAATCTCTAGAATATAGAAACTCTCAAACCAACAACTGCAACCTCATCCCCAACATCACCAAACCCTCAAGAATGTTCTTTGTTCCTATATAAGTACACAAAAACTACCGTCAGGTCCTTCCCAACACCTCTGCATCCTCAATTTCTTGTGGTTGTCCCCTTGTCATGGTAGTTGGTACTGTCTTGGTCTCTAACAACTACAACCTCTATACAACATATTTGTCCACCTCCTTTCAATCCCACCCTCATGGACCTTCTGGGTACCACCTTTAACCCTTATCCAAGTCGGATTTTCCATGTGGTTGCATGATCTTCCCTACCTAACCACCGTCCCCATGGCATGAGCAAGCTTGATCAAAAAGGGGTGTTGGACTTCACTGAGGCCAAGGGGCACCATAGTTGATTTCACTTTATGTTTCTAAAGGTTCTTAACATCTTTGATCCCTATATTTACAAGTATTAGCCAAAAAGCATGTTTCTCCTACTCTCTGGAAATCTAGAAGCTTGATGGATTGTTTTCTCTACTGTTTGCCTTGTTCTTGGTTCCTCTGACCGTGATTGGTTAATGAGGAATATTTTGAATTGTTCCTAGAGCTAAGATGATGTGAATCGGGAGTCCCAGTTCAGGAGTTGAACTCCATGTATGTTTCTCACCAACTATTCTCTTGAGAATAATGGGCATTGTTTATTTACTGGTTCACTCCTCGCATCTATTTTTTTTCTTTTTCTCAACAGGGGTTATTTTGGTATTTTCACTGGTCCCATATTGTCTTTGTCATATTTTTGTTTGTAAGAAACCATGCCACTTGGTTGACTTTGATTGGGCTAGTGCAGCAAGAGCCCTCTACCTGATTTCAGAATTTTTGCATACATGGCTTTAAGGAGTTTCCTTATTGGTCTATACTTCTAAAATTAATAATAAATTATATATAGCTCGGAAATATAAAACAAAATATGTTTTGGAATTAAAAAATTATAATATATCCAATTGGTTTCATTATCTGATTCTAATCTTATAAATATATGATTTTTTTAATATTCTCCAAATTGGTTTAAGTTTCTAAAATTCATATCTAATAATATCTAAGTCAAAAAAATAAATTAAAATATGTTATAAACTCAAAAATATAATCTATAATATATGATGGTTCTGATAACTTAATTAACTAATGATAAAAATGTGAAATTTTTGGGTTTATATAATTAATGTAAACCTAACCCTGGTCTCACATATGTCTTTAATAGGTTGCTTGTGGACTAAGATGGAATTAGGATTTTTACCTTGGACATAAGTAGAATTCATGTGAGTTATGGTGCATCCCTCATGAGTCATATTGAACAATTACTTCCTTTAGTCCGTCTCTTGAACCTCTTTGAGGTATTTTGGTGATAAATATTCTCTTACTTGACTTGATGACCTTATTGGGTCTAAATCTTAATGACTTTGGACTCTTGATCTTTGTTGGTCTTTCTTTTCACTCTAGCTTGTACTTTTATTCATGATGAAACCCTAATTGAGATGTATGAATCAAGTTGTTCCTTATTGTGAGATGGAACCCTAATTTTTATCCACTTCTGTGGTGGATCATTTGTATGTTCTATTTTGTGATGGAAATCTTATTTATTAAATAAAATACTAAACTTTATGCTTGCCTCTACATTATGCATGCCCTATGATTCAGTAGCCCTAGAGAAATGTAACTAGTTTGGTTTTTGGGTTGTGCACCCATGTTATATTTTGGTATGGAGGTTGTGTGCCATACTCTATGAGGTTTCAAGGTTGGGAGCCTTGTCCGCCATTATTATTTATATTGTTCTAGTGCTATGTTTATCTCACATGCATGCAGGTTGATATCAGTGTGATGGGGTTTGTGCCAATTTTTTATATATGCTTGTGTGGCACAACTTTTATGTTTATTTATTGGTAGGTATTCTCCTTTTTATCATCTTTTGAAATTCATATTCTTTCTTGATACCCACTTGGGTAGTCATTTCCTTTTCTATGAGAATCATTATTTATTTGACATTCCTTATTCTCTTATATTGTTCAATCCATATTGAATATGCATATGCCATCCTTTGTGCTGATATCTTCTACTTTTTCTCTTTTTGTTGGGGTATGCTTCCAACCCCGGATGTAGGACTTCAAGGATTGAACTTGGTGACATGGACCTGTTAGGTGTAGCTCTTAATAGGGGATAGAGTTGAGATAGCTAGATATCCCTTTACGTAGATCCTAATGATGTTGTTGTTTCATGTAAGTCCCTTTATGGGAGAAAATTATGTACCTTTTATAAAATTGAATGTAGTCATGGAATTTTATTCCATTGGTATACTTTGATATTTTGTTTACCATAATTTGAGGGGAAAATGTACACATATTCAAGCATGCTTGTTAGTATGTTTCAAATAGATGTCTTATTCCTCAAATTAAGTAGGGAGTCGATCCCCTCTCGGGTCCCACCCCTGACAAGATGGTACTGGAGCCCATGGAAGTCAGAATTTGAATATTTCAATTTTATCCCCCTAATTAGAACCCTTACCTTACATAGTCACCCTATAAGTGAGATGTTAACCTTAGAATTGACCTATGATTTTCATGTGAGGAAGAAAGGATGATTTAGAATCATATGATGTATGCATAGAGTCATGATTGGTAAACCCTAATGTGGTGAGGTTTTAGGTGATCTTACCCTACCATGTAGTTTAGTAGTGACATACCTCTTTGGGCGTTAATATTTATCTATTGTTTGGGTTTTGGCACGTGAATGAGGAAGTAGATGATAAGGATATCAAATATGCATAAAATTGTGATTTGGTTTGTCACATTGATTTTTGGCCCTATTTTTAGTTTTATACGACAAAGTTTTATCATCAAATTATTTTTATTTATAAAATTGTATGTACAAAAAGAATTGTGGATTTTTATAGAGGTTTTCTTAAAGTAAGTCACAATGAAGTGAAGTTTGAAGGTTGATATAGAAACCCTTGAATAGATACCCTAGACCCTAGTTTTGTGCATGAAGTGATGACTAGGAAGATATGTCTTGTGATAAATGTTTAGTTGGTCTACCCTTTTGTATCCTATCACTCTTTGTATGTCATGTGAACCTTAGGTTTGTTGGCTTAGTAACACAAGAACCTGAAATTCAATTTCTAGGTGGTTTTAAATCGTTAATTGGATGAATGATCTATGAACAACATAAAAACCTAAAATTTTTACAACAAAAAAATGCATAAGTGAGCATAGTACCTTGATGTTGTTTAGTTTGACTTCTTAGGTTAAACATTTTCAAGAGGTGGGGAATCTTGATTGATAATGTATGGATGTTTATATTTTGAGGACAAAATCCTCTTAAGGGGTGGAGTTTTGTAATGTCCCAGAATCTAAGATCATGTCCTCTTCCCTGATTAGGAGATTAGAATGTTTTGTTCTTTAAATTTGATCAAACGATAAAAAAAATTATGCCTTAATGAACATTGATAATGCACATAACATATTATGGGGCATATAATAACTTAATTATGTTATAACACTCATGAAATATGTTACATATATTCCCTTTCTAATTAATATAAAAATAATGGGTAAGATATATTTAATAAGAGATATAATGTTCATTAGAATAATAATATGAGTTCCTATGCCCATATATATGAATGATGTTCTATTATCTCAATCAATTCTAAAGTAATGGATTTAATGGGACAAATGAGTAAAATAAAGAAATTAGTGCATAATCATATAAAGTAAATCTTTTGAAAACGAGTTGAAGATAATAGAGCTCAATTAAAGAATTGTTGATGATAATGATATAATAGTTTGATAAATATAAACGTGATGAGTCAACAATCCTAATGGTGCCATAACTCACAAAAGGAGATCTCAAAACTCAAATATAATGGAAAAATTTTGTTCCTTGCGTCCCAATTATCTTGGGTGCCAAGTTTCAAAGTATTTGAACAATAATAACTATTCAAATTTCATTAAGAAAGAAAAATATGAGATAAAATCACACATATTAGATAATATACTTCATGATTCCAAAAGTAAAAATATATGCCAAAATCATATTCTTCACCTCTTAACAAATCTAGGTGCCAAATTTGTCTTATAAACTTAATACATATATTATCTCAATTTTCCTAAAGTATCTCAGGTTTTCATGTTTTTCACTTTGTCACACTCCATATAACACACAATTTATGGAATGTATACTTTTTGTGTGTGTTGTTGTATGTGGATATTATGGAGGAGAGCTAATCTCCTACCTCATGTCGACTCCTTTTATTTCACAAATAATACCCCCCACTTTGCTTCCCAATTTTCTCTCGATGCTCTCAATCTCTTCCAACAAACTTTCATGTGTTGAATTCCTTGCAATTCTTCAAATCCTATGACCCCTTGCTTAAACTCTAACTCTCTAGAATTTGGAAATGCCTAAACTAACATATGTGACCTCACCCCCGACTTTGCACAACCCTTAAGAATGTTCTTTTCTCCTATATAAGTACACAAAAACTACCGCTAGATCCCGCTAAACACACCCACATCCTCAATTTCTAATGGTTATCCCCTAGTCATGGCAGTTAGCACTGTCTTGGTCTCTTTCACATATCCAAATCTAGATACATAGCTCAACATTTCATTCCATTTGTAATTAAGTTAACATCAAATTGATGTTCCCATAAATATGTTTAATTAAGAGTTATTGGAGACAAGAAAATATAACACTCAAATATATTACCTTTTATATAAGGTAAAATGAAAAATAATGGACCTGATTAATAAAGAAATACATTAAATTCATTATTTGAGTACTTAACTTCCGAGTAATAAAATAAAATACCAAACATTTTTAAAATAAATATTTGAATTCAAAATTGAACTCACACTTAAATTAGTTACTCCTCTATTTTCATGTCAATTGGAACTTAATTGCTCCTCCAATTAATTAAGGAGAAAAGAGAGGCATTAATTGATATAGTTGATAAAATGTATCAATGTAATTCTCATTGATTAATTTCTTATAACGCCTCCTTCCTCTAGGCGATGACTGCATCTCCTCCTTCTGTGGATGGTAGATGTGGTTGTAACCTATGATTGTGTTCCCCCATCTCATCTCCTCTTCCCCCTTGCTTCAGCTCCCTTTCCTAAACCCTTATCTCCCTGCTATAAACCCTAGACGCTCTCCTCTTTGTCTCTCTGGCATCGCTAGTACAACAGACATGACTAGCCAACAAGCAGACTACTGTCATGCTTCCATGGCCATCGACGCCCTACTAGCCACCAAACAACCACATATCACCTACTCCTCTCTTATTATTCTCCTTCTTTTCATGTAGATTCTATAACCATTATTTGATTTCATTCTCCTTTCTAGCATCTGCATTGAGATCAAATCAGAGAGAGGGACATAAAGAGAGGGATAACCGATGCCTGGAACTACAACGATCGACATCCACCCTCTACATCAGGCTTCCTTCCCCCACTTCCTCGCACTATAGATCTACAATGTAGCCAATCTTCAGTGAAAATATCCTAATTCACCTATGCATCCTTCTCCTTTCCTCATCCCCTCTATGATTTTTCCTACCCTCATCAATCCAATGCCTCCCCTCAACTCTAGTTGCATTCACCATCTTCATCAGTTGACACCCAATGACCCAACCACAATCCTGCCTATAACCATGAAGATTCATGGATGCCACTACCCACGACCATCATGGTTATGAATTAATGCATTAAGGTCCTCCATCCTCACCATCTTCAATATCATGAAGAAGATATCAGTCAGCATCGTCAAGGGCAGACATACCTCTACATGCCTTATACTTCCTTCTCTAGTTGTCATCGTGACACTGACCCTACACCACCACTACATGAGAGCAAAAGAATATTGACTAGAGGGCACCACAATACCATCAAGGAGGCTGGAAACCTCAGGAAAAGTAGCAACCGACTTGAAATCCCTTAGTTATCTACCCCCAACTCACGTTTCACCTTAGACTGAGTATGCCACCATCAGTACGACACCCTGCCATATCACAAGGTCATACCCATCTTCAGACTGAGGTTGAGCCTTTATCCTGTTACCCTGCCGCCGCTTACCCTAACCCATAGTCCACACCAACATCATTGCCAACAACCCAATCATTAGCCAATCTTTGACGCACTTCAACCCTTCATGCCTCCATCCAAGGAAGCATAGGGAACTAAAGTCTTCATCAACATCAAGATGTTATTCCCTCCAAGGAAGTTGACCTATCACCACCCTGGCCTGACCTAAAGGACCCGCATCAAGCTTGAAGCCTTCCTTAATCTAGATTCATGTGGTTTGACTATCATTGTGAATATATAGGTCATTTCTTCTTTTCCCTATGTTCCAGATTTTAAATTACTATTACATATAATATAGAACCCATGAATTTACTTTACTAGATAGTGAAAAGTTCTTATGTATGGAATCATACCTAAATCCTATTTAATTAACGCAACCCATAAGATAAATCAAACTTGGTTTCTATATGTGTATACACACATGCATGGAAATATAGCCATGTTTATACAACCATATATAAGAAGTCAATAAGATAATTGTCACTGTAGAACATATTTTTATAGTTGGGGCTATAGAAATATTATATAGTTACATTACACATTTAGTAAGTTATAAATAATCATTGAAAATAGTTTGAGTCCTTAACTAACCATCTAATGTATGCATATGTTAGTGTTAGTACGTGTGCACTAATAGGTTAGACTAAGATTATGTATCATCAACATCATCCTGTAGACAATCAAGAGAACATGTTAGGTGTACACGTGGCATAATAATTAGATCTATTTAAAACATCATCCTAATGTTTATCATATATGAATTGAACTCTAGATTCCCTATAGGGGTGTTATGATCAAATAATATATTATGTAATGCATATCCTTGACCCAAGGTTAACAAGTTGAGCTATATGATATAATGAGAATGACATCATCAAACGTAAATTGGAAGAATGTATATTATTACCCACACATAAATGTAATATAAATATACTTTGACCAATATGACACAAAAATAGATATCTGGTCATATATCCACCTAATAGGATTAAAAATCTTAATATGAAAATAGGTGATTCAGACTAGGATAAGAAAAATATGGAAATACAAAATAGGAATCTGTACACAAGTTACTTTGGTTTTGACTACCTTATGTAATGTGTTTCTAGGATATATACTTGACTGTGGGGACCAAGTATCCATTAATTTGAACTTTATACATGAAGATGAGGTATGCACTCCTTATTTATAATTGATCATTATATGATTTAATTTTCCCATAATGAGGTAGCTTTTGCAATACTTTCTCTAGTTCCATTTGTTTGACAAATCATATACTCTCAATTGGACTTACTGTTATTCTTCTAAAATTACTATTATCAAGTTGAATTGGGTCAATGAGCCCACCTACTATTGTGATTAAATCATGACACATATGTTTGTGAAAGGTATATTTGCTTCTCTATTTATGCATGTTAGATAATTTGACTAGTTTAACTATTGTAGACACTTATGTGTAAACATTAGGGTATGCGTTTCTACCTGAGTTATGCATTTCTACCCTTACATACACACACACACACATATATATATATATATATATATATATATATATATATATATATATATATATATGGGACCATATTTAATACCCGCACGAGTAGCTACCCACCCCCCATTTCGGTTACTTTTTTTCAAGTTGGTTACTTTTCACATGTAGAGGGTTACTTTATCTTGCAAACTGTTGAGTTTCATGCATAGATAGTTTCATTTGTAACACCAAATTTCAAAACACGATTACATATATATCTACTGTGTATTTTGTATGGGATTACTTTTTTAGTTGTATAGTTACTTTTTGACCAACATAGTTACTTTTTTTTATAGCAGAATTACTTTTCTGGTCAGAATAGTTACTTTTTTGGCTGCCGGCTAGAGAAATCTAGGCTACCTGCATGGGTATTAAATAAACAACCTATATATATATTGCAAACTGTTGAGTTTCATGCATAGATAGTTACATTTGTAACAACAGATTTCAAAACATGATTACATATATATCTGCTCTGTATTTTGTATGGGATTACTTTTTTAGTCGTATAGTTACTTTTTGATCAACATAGTTACTTTTTTTGATAGCATAATTACTTTTTTGGTCAGAACAATTACTTTTTTGGCTGCCAGGTAGTGAAATCTAGGATACCCACATGGGTATTAAAAAAAGGCCATATATACATATATATATATATATATATATATATATATATATATATATATATATATACAAAAAGGCATGATTTTCCTCCTAGGGTGTGCTTTTCCACCCATTTTACTTAGGCCAATGACTCAGTGGTGTCATGGCCCTACTATAGTTACTTTAGTCCAATATATCTGCATGCAAATATTTGTTGTGATACTGACGATTGATTATAGCAAGAATTGTGGTTTAATGGTTTACTTATACAACCTCATTATTTTGAAAATTCCTTCTCTTGTTACTTCTCATTGAAACTTACCTAGCTTTAATGGCCCCTTTTATGGGAACATCTTACCTTACTTTTTAAATAATTAATGCCTAGTTAATATTCTAATGTACATACTCAATTTTTGATGATTCGTACCTTGTTTTCCTATTTTTCTGGGTGTTCCCTCCACCCAGATTTAGGTGCTTTATAAGTTAGAGACTCAGGATGATCATAAGCTCATTGATGAACTTAAGGACAACTTGAGATAGCCTTGTTACCCTCTGCATAAGGGATTTTATGTATATAGATGTAACCTTTTCATTTTATGTACCACCCTTAGTGTGACAAAGTGGATTTTAGCATAATAATGAGATAATTACTCTTTTGACCTCATTATATTCTCTCATGGTCTCAAATAATTTTTCTTGTCTTCATAATCAATGTTGAGACTCAAATACAAAATATGGTGATCAATGTAGTTTTTATACACATTATCACACCTCAAATTAGATTCAATCATCATTTTGACCAAAGGATCAAATTGATCCATCAAACTTTATCATTTGGTTCTCAAAATCTTTTCTATACGTTCTCTACATTTTTGTGAATCTATGTTCCAAATTTCATATCATTTGGACATTCCTACAATTTACTATGATTTCTTGAAGTTTTATGCTAAAAAACCCCCTTCATTTATCTTTTTAATTGGTTTTTCCACATTAGCTATCCAAGGCAAGGCATCAGGGGTGCATTTTGGCCCTTAGATCTGCCTCCCATAGATCCAGGCTGGATCTAATGGCCATTGTGTCATTTTCAACCTCCCGTTGATTGTGGGGAGGTGTTAATGCGGCCAAACGACCGATTTCCCGCTCACGCCACCAGTTTGAAAATATGAGCGGATAGAATCGCTCCTCTCATGATTTTGAACTCAATGAGCCCAGCTTTGACTACGTTTAAAGTGTTATAATGCCATCACAGCAAGCTCCTCGCCTCCTCTTCTCTTTCTGGCGGCTATGGCTGCAACAAAGGCTTGTCTAGCCGTAAAACCCTAACCCCACACTATAAAAGGAGACCGAAATGCTCGAAAGAACCACACCCAGTCATGAGCCCCTTTCTTGCTCTCTCATTTGGCCCTGAACACCCATTTTCTTGCTTTGATACCTTGTTGCTGCAAATAGCACCGCTGCCCAACCCTTTTGGGCTTTCCTTCTGCTCGCCACCTTTCCCAAATTTGGAACCCACCGCCACTTCGCGAGGTCGTGAGGATATTAAGAGGCTACTCGGTGGCCTCCACCTGCTCCTCTTGCCCTGAGCTCTCTTCCTCCGATGAGATCCCATATATCTACTGATTATGACTCACATGGTCTCTTTGTGGAGGAGAGGGATCCTGAACTGACCGGTCTAGAAGGGAAACCAACCGGTCCAAGGGGGCAGTAGACCCGACCGATTGAACTCATGAACCAATCTTGAACCAGCCATGTGAGCTAACAAGTTGCAAAGACTTTGTGTCTAGATCTGGGCCATTTCTTGCACATCCAACGGCCCTAGTTTTTCGCAAATAAGGTATTATATCTCCTCTCTATTCAAAAATTCATATAAATGTCCAGACCTTGTTTTAATCGTAGAAAATGCATCCTAGCTCCAAATAATTCGAATAAATAGTCAATCTTGATTAGAAAAATCCAATTAACTCACTAAAAATACTTTTGGAACCAAATTCGTTAGTAATATTACTGATATCCCTATATTTGATCTCTTGCTTATTTAGTTTATCTAATGGATCAATAATGATGATTAACCCTTAAGAAACCCTAATTATGACTCTAATGATCATCTTCAGACCAAACTTGACAAAATATGAGTTTAGATCTGATCTTGTAACTTATCTCTCCTAGAATGTACATTTAACTAAGGGTTAACCTTTATATTGTGATAATTGATCTAGATCTTGTGAAAACCTTGATCATGTGTATGATTCATGACTCTACTTTAATCAAACTGATCTTGAATCTCAAATTTACTAAGTATCATGATGATGAACTAGAAATTGGATGATGACTTGGATAATGACCATAAATTAGGGTTAACACATATGATCCTAGAAAACCTAGGTAAGTCATTCACACTCGAAAATACTTGACACTTGAAATAATGTTGGACATATGGAAATATTGATTATAAGTGAATGACCCAACCCTGAGGTTGACATAGGAAAGTGTAACCCTAATCTCGAATATTGAAACATGATATTCTGAACATCATGATCTTGACCCTTGATCCAATCTTGATGATTTAGGACCTGAATCGAAGGATTGACCTATTGATTTAGATATTGATTATACTCAAAATCCTCAGTGAAAGGTACACTATTATATAACTCCTCCTTGATTGTATTGAAGATACTTTTATGTATCTCTTGAATGTATGCTTAGGTATTTACTTGGATGAGATACTGTTCCCTATGATTAGTCTTTTGTTTTTCTATACTATATTTTGAAAAACATGAAAACATAATTTGCATGTCCATTATGACTGCCCCTATATTGATAATGATGATGATATTGATAATGTTGATAATGTTGATATTGAGTGCAACAACCCCCTCATTTGGAGGTGGGACTTGTACATTGGCCTCCTATTTTCCTATTGTGAGAAGTATCCTAGTGACCTTCCCCATCGCGTTAGGGTAACAGAGTCACACAAAATATATAAGCATGCTTATATGATTACAGCATAATGGGAACTCATAATAAAAATTGAATCATTGAATAACAAACATTTTGTCGAATGATATTAGTTTTGGAAATCCTTTGTTATTCTTTTGAATATAAGTCCTGACAAGTATACTCTGTCGTTATAAACTGCTTTACTTGATTTTGATAACGTACCATGCAATTGTATGATTGTGTCTTGATTTTAGGCAATACAAATGGAATACTAAACAAGATTTCTTCTGCACTCTACATACTCCGATGACAAGACAAATCAGATATATCTCCATATTGGGTTATTTGTTCTTTAAATATCTAGTTTTTGAGTTATTATTTCTTATTGTATATGCAAGTGTGTTAGATCCTATCGGGCCACTCAGGGATGGACTTTTCAATCCTTTTTCTACTGTCTAGGAAATATGATTGGGATTGGGGTAAGAATGGTTCCATGACAGTTGGTATCAGAGCTTACACACTCCCATATACTTTAATTAAATAATTTCTCAAGTCTCTTACACCCAAGAAACCCTAAAGTCCGTAATGGTGAAAATTGAGGTATCTAGGCTCGAGGTCCTGGCATAATTTCTCCTATATGTCTTCACGGTGGCTGAGATCCCCCGCTCTACCTGGCCTTAATTGATCCAGAACTGGACCTAAAGGTTCTCTTGTGAAACCCTAGAGAGTCTTTTGGCATCTCATCTCTTCTTTAAGGACTATCCTAAGCCACCCATGTAGATGAAGATTGGGTATATTTCTCATCTCCTCATGTGGTCCTTTTTTGTGACCTTTACCACATGATGTCTCGATTATGGGTAGCTTATGCATGGGAAAAATGAATATTACTAAATTTTGAAAGATGATACCATGATCTGACCTTAATTTAAAGACTCTATTTTGATCAATGAATTTTGAAATCAAATACTCTTGTATGATGCCTAACATCAATCAAACTCAATTTAGCCAAAACTTGACTACATGTTTGCTATGTTTGAGGTAAATATTAATGATTTTGATCTGGTGAAATAAGAAGGACTTATACCTTATACCTCATTGTTGATGAGGTCTCTATTTTATTAAATGTCTATGTTGCCCTATTATTGATTAAACCTCAAATATAGTTAAGAAAACATGTATCCTATTTTATATATATCTTGACCATGTTATCAGGTGACTAAGCCTAAGACTCAAAAAATCATGATGTAATACCTATGATGCAAAAAGTAGTTTTCCTATTGACCATTGATGCCTTTTGCAATCTCAATTTTTATATGATGATGATAGGCCTAGATTTTGCACTATTATGCTCTAATTCCTCGAATGCCAAATGTAAATGCTTGATTTCCAAATTATATCACTACCTCGATCATAAAAGGAAAGGAATGCAACTATTAACTTGACTTTGTAAAATCTTGACATTATTGCCCTATTATCATGAATTTTGATCTCAGGACCTTATAGAATATGATTTAATCATTGATACTCTACCTATTTGAATAATCTCAATGGATAATAACTAATGTTGGTAATGTGCTAGATTAGGGTGGTAGTTGACTCGTGACTCCTCTAACCTAGGTCACATCCCTATTTTAACTGCCTCTAAGTTTTCATCCTATTGATCATTTCGAGTTTGGAAAGGTATTCCCTTTCACCCTATTTGGATTGGTTGATCTAAGCCTAATAGGTTAAACCCATGGTTGATACTCGATCTTAAATATAGATTTGATAATGACCTTGACATATGGAAATATTGACTATAGCTTGATGTTGACTTCCTAGATAGACCTAGGTCTAGATCATTCATCAACCTTAGAAACCATGATAATGAAATCTTGACATGTTGATCAAATATTACTTGAATATTATTGCTAGAAATTGAATATAGATGAGTGATCTCCCCTAAGGTCTAAATAGGAATATAAACCCTAGATTTGGAATATTTATACATATGATCAAATTTTGGATCTATGACTTTTGGTGTCTAAAATCTTGACTCTTAATATTGATTAAAGAATTGTGACTCATGATTATCAATTTCAATAATGATACAAATCCTATGTTCACATTATTTGGATCTACAGATCATTTACTAGATATATGACTAATGACTTCAAAATCCCAAATTTTGAAAATTTTCAAAATGATGACTATTTTGACTTCTCGATTTCTGACTTAGGGTTTATCTCTCATTAGGACTAGGGTGGGACCTCCCAATGATTTTTAGCACAAAAATCATGATATTGAATGTATGATGTGGTCTTGAAATGTTGAAATTTAAAATCTCAAATCATGGGTGTATAACCCCACCTAGGCCAATGTAGAGTGTAAGACCCTGAGATATTGGGATTGAAAGTCACCTTGTCCAGTTGAACTCTATTTGTTTGACCTAAAAATGATCTCTCCAAATTTGTGATCAATAGGATGTTTTCCATATTTGTGACTCATATAATGACTTTGGATAATATATGTTCTAATCTTGATACTCAATTGCTTGATGATGAAATGATGTTAGTACCAAGTTGATTATGATAAGGAACATGGAATCCCAATTATGATTATTGGATTACTTGAAATTTGAGTACATGATTTTGATTTTATACTTGAGGATACCCCAATATTTGAGGAAATGACTTAGGCTAAATAATTCCAATTTTTTAGGATATTTTTGAATTTTGGGGACAAAATTCCTTTTTAAGGAGGGAAGGATGTGACAAAGTGGATTTTAGCATAATAATGAGATAATTACTCTTTTGACCTCATTATATTCTCTCATGGTCTCAAATAATTTTTCTTATCATCATAATCAATGTTGAGACTCAAATACAAAATATGGTGATCAATGTAGTTTTTATACACATTATCACACCTTAAATTAAATCCAATCATCACTTTGTCCAAAGGATCAAATTGATCCATCAAACTTTATCATTTGGTTCTCAAAAAAATTTCTAGATGTTCTCTACATTTTTCTGAATCTATGTTCCAAATTTCATATCATTTGGACATTCCTACGATTTACTATGTTTTTTTAAAGTTTTATGCTAAAAAGCCCTTCATTTGCCTTTTTAATTAGTTTTTCCACATCAGCTATCCAAGGCAAGGCTTCAGGGGTGAATTTTGGCCCTTGGATCTACCTCCTACAGATCCAAGCTAGATCTGATGGCCATTGTGTCATCTTCAACCTCCCACTGATTGCGTGGAGGTGTTAATGCGGCCAAACGACCGATCTCCCACTCACGACACCAGTTTGAAAATATGAGCGGATAAAATCGCTCCTGTCATGATTTTGAACTCAATGAGCCCAGCTTTGACTACTTTTGAAGTGTTATAATGCCATCACAGCAAGCTCCTCGCCTCCTCTTCTCTTTTCGGTGGCTATGGATGCAACCAAGGCTTGTCTAGCCCTAAAACCCTAACCCCACACTATAAAAGGAGACCTTGATGCTTGAAATAACCACACCCAGTCACGAGCCCCTTTCTTGCTCTCTCATTTGGCCTCGAACACCCATTTTCTTGCTCTGATCCCTTGCTACTACAAATGGCACCGCCACCCAGCCCTTTTGGGCTTTCCTTCTACTCGCCACTGATAACCTCCCATTTTGTGACGTTATTTTATTAGTTATCTTTAATTTTTCATACTCTTTCTTAGATAAACTAGATAGAATCATTAAACTTTTTTTACTTTATTGCAGATACACCAATAAACTAACTTTTCTTATTTTTTCATTTCAGAAAACACAAAAAAAAATTACAAAGACCCCTCACGGTCCCAAGACCGCGAGAAGACCTCATGGTCCCAAGACCGCGAGGAGACCCCTCACGGTCCCAAGACCGCGAGAAGACCTCACGGTCCCAAGACCGCGAGAAGGCCTCACGGTCCCAAGACCGCGAGGAGACCTCACGGTCCCAAGACCGCGAGAAGGCCTCACGGTCCCAAGATCGCGAGAAGACCTCACGGTCCCAAGACCGCGAGAAGGCCTCACGGTCCCAAGACCGCGAGAAGGCCTCACGATCCCAAGACCGCGAGAAGACCTCACGGTCCCAAGACCGCGATAAGGCCTCGCGGTCCCAAGACCGCGAGAAGGTCTCACGGTCCCAAGACCGCGAGAGGCCAAACGGTCTCTAGACCGTTTGGGCTCAACTTGAGCCTATAAATAGGACCTCAAGGGTCACTTCAAACGGATCGGATCTCAGACGTCCAGAGGCTGCCTCTCTAGCTCCAGAGCACTTTTGTCTTCCATCCATTGCCCCAAGGATGCCAGTTTGAGATCCGCGTTCCATCACCAAGCTATCTTCTCTCTCCTCTCAACAGCAAAGAAGGTGGGAAGAGAAGATCCTTCATCAAGTCAACCACGAAGTGCGAAGATCGTTGCTCTCTTCACCAAGGGTTCACTTTCCCTCCTCCGTGGAGATGACGTTCTTTCTCTCTCTTCTCGCCTCCTTCCTCGTTGTTGACATGAGCGAGTAGTTTCATTCACTAGGGTGCGGGGAGTAGCCCCGCTACCCATGTTTTCATTTCATGCAATGTAATTCAATAATTTGTAATAGAGATACTCTTCTTTTCAGTTCAACATCAATTGTTTAATGAATGCTAGTTTCCTGATCATCAACTTGTGTTACTTATTATCTTTTGGTATGAATTGTCTATGTTTATACCCTTAGATCTGAATATCGATTGAATGTTGGTCTTAGATGTATGTAGTCACCATATGTCTGTTTCGGTATCTAGAAGTGCTTTCATGAGTGGAGTAAACTCACCCCCATCATTGCACTTTCATACTATGAAATGGAATCAATTGACGTATGGAAGTGCAATCTTGGTAAGGTCGAGGAACACATTTCATGAAGGAGTAATGCAAAGCATGTGACCATTCATTATGGTATGGCTGGCATTGCAATACTCCACACTTCTCGTAGCTAGTTATCCGAAAGGAAGCTAGGACTACAAGATACTAACTGATTTGACTCTCTTTGCAGGTTGTTTTATTATGTTGCATGTCTTGATCCATGTGTAGTGGTGTGAAACCTGATAACATCCTAGTGGCTTTTAATCATTGTTTACAACCTTAATCTCTACTTTCTTGCTTTACTTCCCTTGCACTTAGTTTAAAACCAAATCAAACTTTCGATCTAAATATCAACTGTTAAGTAGTTAAGTTCAACTAAAAACGTTTTCCATCTTGATTTCATCAAGACCGTTGTCCCGAGGATTCGACCCTTAACTATACTACGATAAGACTTCCGCGTGTCTTAGCACACGTGGGTGGAGTTCTTACCATAGTACTAGCAAGGCTAAACTTAGGGATTCATCATCTCTAGGATTTTTAGTGGCGTTGCAAAACTCCATCAAAAATTGGCGCCGTTGCCGGGGACAACGGAACGTTTTAGCTTTTACTTAACAACTTCTTGGTTGATTAGGATTTTACACTTTTTCTTGATAACTACTCCAAATCTTCTTGATTTCTTCATTTCCTTCCATTATCTTAATGTGTGATTTTCTTTCTACTCAAGTAGAAAACGTGTATGCAACCCCCGCATAGCATCAGATTCTCCCCTGAACCAGAGTACGACTCTGAGGTAGAAAGAGGTTTCCACCGAAGGATTAGACTTAACCGCCAAAGAGCCAGACAGATGGCTGAAGATCAACGCCTTGTTGCAGAAAGAGTTAACGCCGCCATAGCAGCACAACGAGCACAACTTATTGCAGACACTCGTGCTCAAGTGCAAGCTGAGATTCGAGCTGAGGAACAAGCCCGCATCCAAGCAGAGCATGCTGCTGCTCAACTTGCGCTAAGAAACAAGAAACTTCGGGATTACGCAGTCCCGAAGAATTATGAAGATGATCATCCAGTCCGACCACCGATTATTAACATACCAAACTTCGAAATCCGGACGCAATGGATCCAGATAATGCAAGGCATTTCTTTTTCTGGAGCACCTGGAGACGATTGCATGGATCACCTTAAGAGATTCAAGTCACTCTGCCGACTTGTACCCCAAGCAGGAATCGCCTTGGAAGCAATAATGTTACACCTTTTCCACTTCACCTTATCTGGAAGAGCACTAAGCTGGTACAACGCTTTGGATAGACACCCCATCATCACTACTTGGACTCCTTTAGAAGAAAAATTTCTTGAGAAATTCTTTCCACCTTCACTAACCTATGATATTAGGGGACAGATTAATCACTTCACCCAACTACCTGGAGAAACACTTGCGGAAGCTTGGGAAAGATTCAAGGAACTCCTGAGAAAGTGTCCTCACCATGGCATATCTCAAAATCAACTAATAGAAACATTCTATAGAGGAGTAAGTGATGATATCAAGCAATTTCTCGATTCCTCATCTGGAGGAAATTTTATGAGAAAGAACTATGAAGATGCTTGGAATATAGTTACGCTAGGGGCCGAGAACCAATCCAATTGGGGAAGGTCATCTAACCAACCCAAGGGAGTTCTTAAAGTATACAAAGCTGAAGAATCAATGGAACTCAAGGCCATTGCATAGGCCCTGAAGACTATTGCTAGCAAGCAACAAGCCCTCGAAACTTCTTTCGGGGAATATGACGAAGAAGAAAAGCTCTCAGGTTCAACAAGTAAAAGCAGCTACTGGAACTTGTGAAGCCTGTCATGCATCTGATCATCCCACATTATCATGTGGTTTGTTGTACAATGTCATGATGGATTTACAACCACCTATGTCGCAATATGAACCCATTATTGAGCATCCCGAGGACCAAATGCCAGAGTAAGTCAACTCCATCCATTCAATACCTGGCCATGTGTACTACAATCCAGATAAACCAAGGAACCATCCTGGTTTCCAATACGGGAATCCTGCAGGGACCGCCAACCCACAACAGCAGACTCAAGGTGGATCTTTCAATAGACAACCACTAGGATTTCAGAATAACTTCAGTCAAGGGAATTATAGACAGGGTTTCCAAAGATCTAACTATCCCAGGAACCCTTCTTACCAATATGGCCATCCAGGTCTGCACCCGCAGCTACAACAACCTCAGTTGCAGCAGCCCCAACAACCACAGTTAACTGCACCTCTACAACAACCACAAGGACAGCAAGTCACTCAGTATCAACAGAGGGGTGCTCCTCCCCAATCATCTGATGAAATATCCTTGATTAGACAAATGCTTCAATCTCAATAGACTATGCTTGCAAACCAGCAAGCTCAACAAAAGGTCGTAGAATCCCAACTGGCACAGATTGCCGCTCAATTGAAGCCACAAGCCGGCACTTTTGCTGGGCAACCGGAGGCAAACCCGAGACATAACCAAAACAGACCAGAACAACTGAATGCCGTCACCACACGATCTAGTCGTGTCCTGCCTGATGTCACCAGAATCATACATGATGATGATGATGTAGCCATTCTTTCTCCAACAGGAAATTCAAGCATAGAAACAGAAAATTCTACTGAGAAAGAAAAGGAAAAGGAACCAATGCCAGAGGTCCCACCCAGAATTCCTTATCCAGACAGGATGAAAGGGACCAAAATGGATACTAGGTTCCAAAAATTTAAAGAAGCTATGAAAAAATTATACATTGATATTCCTTTCCTCGATGCTCTTTCCGAGGTGCCCGCTTGGGCCAAATACCTGAAAACCCTCTTGTCAAGAAAGTATATGACAGAAGAGCATGAAACAGTGAAACTTGTTCAGACCACTTCAGACATTCTGCTAAACAAGATGCCAAAAAAAAAAAAGGATTCGGGTTCCATCGGTATCCAGTGTTCTATTGGAAATGGTTCCAGCAAGAAAGGATTGGCAGACTTAGGAGCAAGTATATCTATTATGCCCTATTCGATGTGTAAAATATTAGGCTTCACTGATTTGTTACCTACGACAATGACAATTCAGTTAGCCGACTCTACCATAACTGCCCCTCTTGGAATTATCGAGGATATTCCTATCAGAATAGGAAAGAATTCTTATGTCCCATGCGATTTCGTTATTATGGACATCCAAGAAGACCTGAGATACCCGATAATCTTTGGCAGACCTTTCCTAGCTACTACCCGAGCACTTATTGATGTTGAAGCAGGAACTATAATCTTGAGACTTGGGAAGGAAGCTTTCCAGTTTAGAGTTCTTAACAGCATGAAAGGTCCAAGCATTCAAGAGGAAGTTTTTCTCCTGGATGCTATATATCAAATGTCCCAGTTAGAAATGTCTGAACCCTCCGATGAGCTGGAAAGTGCCTTGACAAATCCGGAAGTAGAATTTTCGGCAAACGAGCTAGTGCAACAATGCCTTCAATATTTAGAAAAATCTGAAGAAGCCCCAACAGCCACCTTTGAAGAATTCAAGGCTGTCACCATTATAGAAGCGACCGAGCCACCTAAGGCCCCTGAATTGAAGGCCTTACCCGAAGGACTCAAACATGTCTTCCTTGACAGTGAGAAACTTTGTCCAGTGATTATCAGCTCTACTCTGGAAGAAGACCAAGAAAACAGACTTCTTGATGAGCTAAAGAGACACAAGAAAGCTATCGGATATAAAATGACTGACTTAACTGGTGTAAACCCAACTTTATGCATGCACAGATTGCCTATGGTGGAAGAATTCAAACCATCGAGGGAACATCAAAGGAAGTTGAACCCTAATCTCAAGGAGGTAGTTCGCATCGAGGTTCTCAAACTCCTGAAGGCAGGTATCATATACCCAATCTCGGATTCTCAATGGGTAAGCCCCGTGCAGGTGGTCCCTAAAAAAGGGGGGACTACTGTTGTTCTTAATGATAAGAATGAACTGGTACCTACTAGAACAGTAACTGGGTGGAGAATGTGCATAGATTACAGAAAACTTAATAAAGCAACAAGGAAAGATCATTTCCCCTTGCCCTTCCTAGATGAGGTCCTCGAGCGCTTAGCTCATCAGAAATTCTTTTGTTACCTCGATGGTTATTCCGGGTTTTACAAAATCCCTATACACCCGGAAGATCAAGAGAAAACTACTTTCACCTATCCTTTTGGGACATATGCTTTCAGAAGAATGTCATTCGGGCTTTGTAACGCGCCAGCCACTTTTCAGAGATGCATGTCTGCTATCTTTGCAGGATTAACAGAATCTATAATGGAGATATTCATGGATGATTTCTCAGTTTATGGAAACTCTTTCGACAACTGTCTGCTCAACCTGGTTCAAGTTCTACAAAGATGCGAGGACACAAACCTCATCTTAAATTGGGGAAAATGCCATTTTATGGTAACAGAAGGTGTTGTCCTCAGACACAGAGTGAGCGACAGAGGGATCGAGGTGGATCAAGCAAAAATTGACGTCATCTTGAAATTGATGCCACCAAAAGATGTAAAAGGGGTATGTTCTTTCTTAGGTCATGCTGGGTTTTATAGAAGATTTATCAAAGACTTCTCAAAAATAGCAAAACCCATGACACAACTGCTGACCAAGGACACAGAATTTAACTTTAACCAAGAATGTTTGCAAAGTTTCACAACTCTGAAAAATGCCTTGATTTCCACACCCATTCTAAGAGCTCCAGATTGGTCACAACCATTCGAAATCATGTGTGACGTGAGCGATTATGCCATAGGGGCCGTATTAGGGCAAAGAATCGACAAGAAACCCTATGTTATATACTACGCATCTAAAACGTTGGATGAAGCACAGAAAAATTACACCACTACAGAAAAGGAATTCTTAGCTGTCATCTACGCGTTTGAGAAATTCCGCTCATACCTGATTGGAGCTAAAGTCATCGTCTACACTGACCACTCCGCTATACGATATCTAATTCAGAAGCAAGATGCAAAACCTGGACTTATCCGTTGGGTATTAATGCTTCAAGAATTCGATTTGGAAATCAAAGACAAAAGCGGGGTGGAAAACGTCGTCGCTGACCATCTCAGCCGTATTAGAGTCGAGGATGAAGACAAAGTGCCTATCCGAGACTCCCTCCCGGACGACCAATTAATGAAAGTCGCTAATGGATTCCCCTGGTATGCCGACATTGTTAATTATTTGGCAACAAGAATCATTCACCCATCCACATCCTATCACGACAAAAAGAAGTTCATTCACGACGCTAAGCAATATTTCTGGGACGAGCCCTATCTTTTTTGCTTATGCGCAGATGGACTCTTTCGTAGATGCATTCCAGAGACGGAAATCACTTCGGTTATTGAGCACTATCACTCAGGCCCCGCTGGGGGCCACATGAGTTCTAAAAAGACAGCTCTTAAAGTCCTACAATCTGGCTTTTATTGGCCTACCATCACAAAAGACGCACATGAATACGTGCGATCATGCGACAAGTGCCAACTATCTGGGGGAATTACCAGAAGAAATGAAATGCCATTGAACATATGGCAAGAAATCGAACTCTTCGATGTATGGGGAATTGATTACATGGGCCCTTTCCCCTCATCCTACGGATACATGTACATCTTAGTTGTTGTGGATTATGTGTCAAAATGGGTAGAAGCTCTACCGACCATCTCTTGTGATTCAAAATCGGTAATCAAGATGTTTAAAGAGATAATATTCCCCAGATTCGGCGTCCCAAGAACGATAATATCTGACGGCGGATCACATTTCTTGGAACGGAGCTTTGAAGCCTTATTAAGAAAATACGGAGTCAACCACAAAGTTTCTACACCGTATCATCCACAGACATGTGGACAGGTTGAAGTCTCCAATAGGCAAATTAAAGCTATCCTAGAAAAGACTATCAATCGGCACCACACCGATTGGTCCACCAAACTATCTGACGCTCTATGGGCTTACCGTACAGCTTTCAAAACACCAATCGGAATAACACCGTTTCGATTAGTGTATGGGAAGTCCTGCCATTTTCCAGTTGAATTAGAGCATAAGGCTTGGTGGGCCATTAAGCAACTAAACTTCGATCTCAAAGGCGCTGGTGAATTCAGACAACTGCAACTCCAAGAACTAGAAGAATTACGAATGACAGCCTACCACAACGTAAGAATTTACAAAGAACAAACTAAGATGTGGCACGATGGCCACATAAAAAGAAAGGATATAACCGTCGGAGACAAAGTCCTCCTTTTCAACTCCAGATTAAAAATGTTTCCTGGAAAATTGCGTACTAAATGGTCGGGGCCTTTTACAATCAAACATATATACCCGACAGGAGCTGTCATTATTATCGATGATAATGGAGGAGAGAGGCCCGTAAATGGTCACAGATTAAAAAAGTACCACACTCCGACAGACAAGTTATCAAGACAAACCATAGAGATACATGACCCTATAAAGTCAGCATAGCCGGAGAAAAATCTTGTCGAACCAACGACGTTAAACCAAAGCGCTTCTTGGGAGGTAACCCAAGGCCTGAGTATCACCTTCCCTAATTTTTCTAGCCTTTTATTTTGTTTTTAAACCTCTTTTGTTTTTCTTTGTTTTTCTTTTTTTCTTTAAATCTAAAAAAAATCCACATGATCTTGAGGTCAAACGGTCTCAAGACCGTTTGGGACCTCACGGTCTCAGGACCGTTTGGGCCCTCGCGGTCTCAAGACCGTTTGGGCCCTCGCGGTCTCAAGACCGTTTGGGCCCTCGCGGTCTCAGGAGCGTTTGGGCCATCGCGGTCTCAAGACCGTTTGGGCCCTCGCGGTCTCAAGACCGTGAGGTTCCTCGCGGTCCCCAGACCGTGAGGATTCCTCGCGGTCTCAAGACTTTTTGGAAGGCCGACCCCACCTAAAACCTATAAATATACCCTCCCCACCAACGTTTCTCTCTTCTTGAACCCCGAACTTCCAAGCTTCGCTGTTTCATTCATCTCCGAGCTCCATCTCCGCGCTCTCTGACGCCGCTTCCGTTACAAGTTCTTCGCCGACGACTCGGCTTCGCCGCTGTCGTCTCCGGCTCGTCGTCACTCGTGCGCCCCTGCTGTAACGCCCACCGCACCTAGGCTCTTCGTCGATTCGCTGACCGCACTGACAGGTTGACAACCCGGCGATTCATTAAACAATAGCTCGCGTTCGAACTCCTCTCCGCCCTTGTCGCCATCATCATTTTCTTGGTTCTCTGCCGACGAACGACCGCGCGGTTTGTCCCCCGCGCGGTTCGTCTCCCTCGCGGTCTCAAGACCGTTTGGATCCTCGCGGTCTCAAGACCGTTTGGATCCTCGCGGTCTCAAGACCGTTTGGATCCTCGCGGTCTCAAGACCGTGTGAGCCCAAACGGTCTCAAGACCGTTTGAGACCAAACAGTCTCAGGACCGTTTGAACTCAATCAAACTACTAAAACTCAAACTCAAAATAATTTTACTTTGTTATAATTCCAAAATTTACGATTTCTAACTTTTGTTTTAGAATGACTTCACCTGTGAAGCAAGGATCAACAGATGCTCCTTTCTGGACAAAGGAGAAATTACTAGCTGAACGAACAAATCTCCAAAACATAGTTGACCAGTACAAAAAGACTGGACAGGTCCCAGCACAAGTGAACCTGATTGAAGTCATGAAAGACATAAAGTGAATCAACCGCTGCTTAGATGAAGAATCTTCTGAAGAGGAGGTAGAAGAGATTTCATCTGACGAGGCCTCATAATACCAGCCCTCCCCTGAGAAAGAATCACCCACTACAAAATCTAAGGGGAAGATAATGGCTCAAGAATCCACAGCTGAGCCAGCACCTAAGAAGAGAGCCAGGAAGCAGGTTCACCCCGCCTCTGCAAGGGAACAAATCCTGGCAGGGTACATCCCACCATCCACCACCACCACTACCACCCCTGCCACAATAATTGTTCCTATTTTTCCTCCCATCACAACCACAGCACCACCACCCGAAAACCTTCATCTCCATAACATCACCTCTATCAGCTAACTCCTTAAACCAACCAAGTATGTCTGCCCCAGCATACTTATGAAGATGGGGATCTACCACAGAATCCTCACTCTTCTTGACAATTCAAACCTTTCCCGGCTCTGCTTTGTATCTGAATTTTCCTACACTGAGCCCACAACAGAATTCTTCACCTACTTCAACAAAGAAGTGGTGGACATCATGCATAGAGAAAGGGACGGTGGTGACCGCAGAATAACCACCAGAATCTTTAACAACGAGGTGGTCATCACCGAAAATCTTCTGAATGAAATCTTTGTTGACAATCAAGACCAGCTGAAGAAAGCTAAGGCAGCTGGCACAGAACACCCCGGGTTCAACAAACATACCTTCTGGAAATCACTAACGGGGTTACCAACCTTCGATGCAAGGACAAGCAAGGCCTCCAACATTCATTCTGGCCTAGTGCGCACGCTCCACAAAATCATCATCGGCGCACTCTTCCCCAGACCCGAAGGAGGAAATGTTCTTATATCTGACCTTTTTGTCCTCTGGTCAGTCCTAAAAGGAATGCCCATTAACATTGGATGACATATGCTGCTCAAGCTATCAGCCTTTGCCCTCGGAAAAGAAATTTGCATGGGAGGTCATATCACATCTATCATCAAATATCTTAAGATGGATAGACTTCTACCCAAATGCAACCCAATCAAGGGCGACATCCTTACCAACGAACAGACACTAAAGAACTCCCATATCTTAAAAGATAAGGATGGAAGGCTGCACTACGTGTTCTGCCCCACAAAATCTACTAGAACCCTGCTCCCACTTCCAGAGTTTGCTGACTATGACAAGGACAAGCTCCTATTCACCGAGGACGAGATCGCCAAAATCATAGCCTCAGTCAAGGCCAAAGAAAAGAAAGCAAAGGCAGGGCAGGCAGAACTCAGTATAACTGCCCCGGCAGCTAGAACAACAAAACTTCTAGTCAAACGACCTTCCAGAAGGCTCGTAAAAGCACATGAGCTGTCGGGGACACCTACATCAAAGCCTAACCCCGAACCTGAACCCCCCCCTCCCAGAAGAACATATTACATCCTCCTCACTAGACTCTTTTATAATGAGTCTAAATGTTGAGCTCGCCACCACCTCTCCACCTTCCACCACCCCAATATCTACCACCCCACCACCATCAACCACCCTTCAATCATCCTCCACACCACCTTCCTCTACCACCCCACCACCACCACCACCCTTCTTCACTTCGGCCACCCCATTCTCCACCACAATGCCCGAATTCTCCTCCTTCACATCCACCGACTTTCCATCAACATTCCCGGATCCATTTCTCTCTCCGGGAATGCCACCACTTTTTCCACCCACCACCACCCCGACATCGCTGGTGACCCCATCTACAGTCACCATGCAATTTGCGGGTCCATCAACAGTGTCTTTTCCGCATGACACTACCATTCCACCCCGACCCCAGCCGCCTCACTCTTCATTTACTGGGGTCCCTTATACTAACGTCGGTGCGGAATTCGGACGTCAATTCGACACCATCCGAAACCTCCTTACCGACCCATCTAACATTTTAAATTCTATTTTTTCATGTGTGCAGGGTCTAACACAACAGGTTGCCCAGATTGGCGAGCAGAACCGCGCCATGCCAGGCATCCTCCAAGGAATCCAACAACGTCAAGATTCAGTGGCCAAGCAAGTCGACCACATCGACGGCCACTGCAACAACTTTCCCGAGTTGATCCATGGAATACAACGCCAGCATGAAGTGTTGGCAAAGCAAGTCGATAGGATTTCTACGCAGACTCTACCTCTGCCAGAAACCCTCCGCGAGCTGAAGCAGCAACAGCAAGCTTTCAGCACGCGCCTGGACGACATCACCACCACCCTCACGCAACTACATAATCGCCAGGAGGAGTCGTCAAATAATGAGCTTATTTAGCTAAGAGCTCAAGTAACCGATCTCACAGCACGACTCCTCTCGGCCGAACAACGTTATTCTGATCTAAAAGAAACCCACGAAGCACTGCTCGAAACACACGAGCACGTGCAAGCGGCATATGATGAACTCCAATCCATCCATCGTCTGTGCAAGAAGAAAGCACAAAAGAAGACAACTAATGACGATGAAGATGATGCTGATGACGGGGAAGATTCTGACTCCTCCGCTGACTCAAACAATAGTTCCTCCTCAGCTGATGACTCCGACAAGCCAGATGATGCTGGGGCAGGCCCCAGCCAAGGAGCAGAACCGAAACAACAGCAAGATCACCAAACTGGTGATAAAGATCACAAATCCCCTGCTCATACAGAGAATGTCAACATATACTTCGGGGATCAATTTCTAAACTTTTCTGCGGGATCTCTGGGGGAGGCTGCCAAAGAAGTGGCTTTTGCTGAGTTTGAAAAATGCATTCAGGGAACCAGCAGCACTACACCAGCCACAACAGCCCTGCAAATCTCTGCACTCGAACCGTCTGCGCCTGAACTTGAAGAATCAGAAAGAGTATGCCTAGACACTGATGAAGATTTAGACACTCCTTCTGATTCTGATAAAGATTACGATCTGCAGCAGTACATGGACAGCCTAGAACAACCTTCTTCCCCCACACCGCAAGAGCTACCTCCGCCGCCACCTCTACCTAACAAAATGAAAGAGTTAGACATGGCGGCCATCTCTACCCTAGATGCACAAGATATCTTTATCTTAAACACTATAGTAGATGATGCCAAAGATGGGGAGGATGTAATATACAAAAACACGAAGACAAAACGCAATCTGACGCGTGAAGATTTCCGATCCCTTCTTCGATCCCAGTCGCCGGTGAAGATGGCAATGTTCCGTACCCTACTTGCCAACTCTATCGAGATCTACAAAAGCTCTCGGCGACAGCAACCAGTTCTTAACGCCTCACCCACACTAGAATTGTGCTTACTGTACAAATAGTTACATCACAAATCCATTACAAGGTTGCACAGGGGGATCGCAAGAAAAGCGAGATACATAACTGTGCCTTTCCAAGTCTGTAACCACTGGTTGCTCATGATTGTGGACACTGTCGCCCGCGACGCCAAAGTGTAAAATTTCTGTGCCAGTGACTTAAAGGCCGGAATAATCAATTTTATTGGAATTGAAGTCGGGGAGGCAAGATGCATCCCTTTCCGGCTGCTAAAGCTCATATGGTCTGCATGCCCTTCTCTCCGCCAGGACTGGAGCTCCCCCTAGTTTCGAATAATTAACCCACAAGTCCAAGCCGCAGAAGGTTCTTGGGACAGCGCTTTCTACGTCATAAGGCACATCCTAGCGCTAAACCAGCAGGTCCCTTTCACTGAACTAATTAATGAATATTTCCACTCCCTACGAGGACGTTACGCCATGGAGCTTATTTGTGACAGAAGGTTTTTTAACGACCCTACCATGGCGGCAGACGACGTCCCTCGTTATCTCTTTTCATCTATTCAACACCCGCAGAGGAGACCTTTCAGACAAACCCTAGCGGCGCTGACAAAAGAAACACAACCATCTAATGTCACCAGGCAAAGCCAATGGAACCCTTACATCTTCGATCTGGTTCCAGATAAAGGTGACATTGATCTGATATCAAGGGTAGCCATCAAGACATCTTCATCACATATGGTACCCCAATCTGCCATTGCACCGTCATTTCCTGACTTCGACCTGGAGGCTTGCAAAACTCTTTCAGATAACGAGCTCCAGCTAATAATGTCACGGCTATATGCCGAAAAAGACGAGCTGGTATATATCGATGGGGATATATTGGTAATGGCAGATGCCCTCCGTGAGACCTTACAATTCAAGGGTTCCATGTCTGTAAGTGTAATGACCACTTATCAATACTTACTTGCACGAAATCACAACACGGTCCATATGGTGTCAGCTTACATGAAGGATGATCTTCTCGGGCTGAAGAACTTCGGAACAAAGGAGTCAACCATCTCTTATCTCCAACATACAACTCCGAAGTTCATCATGCTACCTTTCCTTCATCAAGAGCACTGGATGTTACTGGCAATCAATCTTCATGAAGGAACAACAATAATCTACAACAGTTCCGACAGCCAGTATGATCCAAAACGGAAAGCATACACTACAACTCCAAGGACACCAACGGAGGAGGTGGCAAAGGAGTGTGCTGACAAATTACACGATCTTTTGGGTCAGCACACGCGGGCATATGACAGAGATCATTTCAAATCACCAGCCTTCTGCCACAGGTGCTCCCAGCAAATCAGAGAATCAAATGACTGCGGCTTCCACGTCCTCTACTGGATGTATACAATCCTGGCCCTTCACAAGCCGGTAGAGGACATGACAGAGGTGGATTACCACGCGCTACGGGGAAAGTTCGCCGCCAACTTACTCAGAACACATGGGGCAAATAAAGGATTAACCGACGCCTAAATGCCCTTGTCCATGCATTTCTCAACCTATTACTTTGACACTCTGTGGACAGAGTGCGTGATAAGTTAGGGGGGAGTGCACTGGACAAGGGCGAGGTATCATTCTGCTTCAACCTTTCTATTTTTCCCGCTTATCATTTTTCAAACTTTCTGTCCATATTTAGACTTTTTCCAGTAATTTTTTTCTTTTTCAATAAAATAACTCTCAAGTATAACTTTCATCATGGAAAGAATCACCTTTAGCTAAATTAGAGATAAAGTAGTCCTCAAAAACAAATAACAAGATTAGCATACAGGCATGAAATGGTGAATTTAGAAATTACATTACTATTGGTTTCTATGCTTTTACTTCAATTCTATCTCAGACTCTTCACAGGTCAACTTCAGGGCCAAAGCGAACCAAAAACTCTCAAAGTCAAGAAGGAAATCAGGGAAATCCAAAATCAAGAAATCTCACGAGTGGACCACCAATTAAAAATAAGTGCATGTCAGGAACCCTAAGAACGGTTTTCTTCTTTCAATAAAGAGGCTTGGCCGCCCAATCAAAAACCACAAAACCCACTTCCTAATCCTGTGAGTTTCGAATAAAAGCCAGAGTGTTGAATAAAAAAGCATGAGAGTTGTGCCACCCATAAGGACCTATATGAAGAGCCAACAAAGATCTCACCCGGCCGGTACATATATATGCCCTCATGAAGGCAGATGTGTCGTGCCCGGTAAAGAGATCCTAAGGTTTCCTAATATATGAAAAGGCTGATAAAAGAGCTCACCCGGCCGGTACATTCAGCTGCCCTCATGAAGGCAGATGTGTCGTGCCCGGTAGTGAGTCTCTAAAAAGCATAGACAAGCCCTTCCCCACTTGAAGGGGGAGCTACACAATAAGCCTTTTAAGCCAGCCCTCATACCCACTCTAGCTACCAGTAGGTTTCTCTAAAGAAGTATAAAACTGATTAGAGTCGATGACATGCACATAAAAAGAAAGGTGGTCCCAATGCGAGATTCACGATATAAAAGGAACCTGAGATGCATGCAACTTTTGATACTCGAAAGAGTTAGTGTAAGCAGAAGCCCTGATAAGACCTCGGTAGATCTCTGACCTAGAATTGAAGCAAGAGTATGGAAACCCTAATTAAATAAAATCACCTCGCCATTACATGCCTTGGCTCTATCTAACTTGAGGACAAGCTAGACTCTAAGTTAGGGGGGTGATAACCTCCCATTTTGTGACGTTATTTTATTAGTTATCTTTAATTTTCCATACTCTTTCTTAGATAAACTAGATAGAATCATTAAACTTTTTTTACTTTATTGCAGATACACCAATAAACTAACTTTTCTTATTTTTTCATTTCAGAAAACACAAAAAAAAAATTACAAAGACCCCTCACGGTCCCAAGACCGCGAGAAGACCTCACGGTCCCAAGACCGCGAGGAGACCCCTCACGGTCCCAAGACCGCGAGAAGACCTCACGGTCCCAAGACCGCGAGAAGGCCTCACGGTCCCAAGACTGCGAGAAGGCCTCACGGTCCCAAGATCGCGAGAAGACCTCACGGTCCCAAGACCGCGAGAAGGCCTCACGGTCCCAAGACCGCGAGAAGGCCTCACGATCCCAAGACCGCGAGAAGACCTCACGGTCCCAAGACCGCGATAAGGCCTCGCGGTCCCAAGACCGCGAGAGGCCAAACGGTCTCTAGACCGTTTGGGCTCAACTTGAGCCTATAAATAGGACCTCAAGGGTCACTTCAAACGGATCGGATCTCATACGTCTAGAGGTTGCCACTCTAGCTCCAGAGCACTTTTGTCTTCCATCCACTGCCCCAAGGCTGCCAGTTTGAGATCTGCGTTCCATCACCAAGCTATCTTCTCTCTCCTCTCAACAGCAAAGAAGGTTGGAAGAGAAGATCCTTCATCAAGTCAACCACGAAGTGCGAAGATCGTTGCTCTCTTCACCAAGGGTTCAACTTTCCCTCCTCCGTGGAGATGACGTTCTTTCTCTCTCTTCTCGCCTCCTTCCTTGTTGTTGACATGAGTGAGTAGTTTCATTCACTAGGGTGAGGGGAGTAGCCCCGCTACCCATGTTTTCATTTCATGCAATGTAATTCAATAATTTGTAATAGAGATACTCTTCTTTTCAGTTCAACATCAATTGTTTAATGAATGCTAGTTGCCTGATCATCAACTTGTGTTACTTATTATCTTTTAGTATGAATTGTCTATGTTTATACCCTTAGATCTGAATATCGATTGAATGTTGGTCTTAGATGTATGTAGTCACCATATGTCTGTTTCGGTATCTAGAAGTGCTTTCATGAGTGGAGTAAACTCACCCCCATCATTGCACTTTCATACTATGAAATGGAATCAGTTGGCGTATGGAAGTGCAATCTTGGTAAGGTCGAGGAACACATTTCATGAAGGAGTAATGCAAAGCATGTGACCATTCATTATGGTATGGCTGGCGTTGCAATACTCCACACTTCTCGTAGCTAGTTATCCGAAAGGAAGCTAGGACTACAAGATACTAACTGATTTGAATCTCTTTGCAGGTTGTTTTATTATGTTGCATGTCTTGATCCATGTGTAGTGGTGTGAAACTTGATAACATCCTAGTGGCTTTTAATCATTGTTTACTACCTTAATCTCTACTTTCTTGCTTTACTTCCCTTGCACTTAGTTTAAAACCAAATCAAACTTTCGATCTAAATATCAACTGTTAAGTAGTTAAGTTCAACTAAAAACGTTTTCCATCTTGATTTCATCAAGACCGTTGTCCCGAGGATTCGAACCTTAACTATACTACGATAAGACTTCCGCGTGTCTTAGCACACGTGGGTGGAGTTCTTACCATAGTACTAGCAAGGCTAAACTTAGGGATTCATCATCTCTAGGATTTTTAGTGGCGTTGCAAAACTCCATCAGCCACCTTTCCCATATTTGGAACCCACCGCCACTTCGTGAAGTCGCGAGGATATTAAGAGCCTACTCAGAGGCCTCCACCTGCTCCTCCTACCCTGAGCTCCCTTCCTCTGATGAGCTCCCCTATACCTGTTGATTATGGCTCGCACGATCTCTTTGTGAAGAAGGAGAGGGATCCTGAACTGGCCGGTCCAGAAGGGAAACCAATCGGTTCAAGGGGCCCAGTAGACTCGACCAATTGAACTCGTGAACCGATCTTGAACCGGCCATGTGAGCTAACAAGTTGCAAAGACTTTGTGGCTAGATCTAGGCCATTTCTTGCACATCCAACGGCCCTGTTTTTTCACAAATAATGTATTATATCTCCTCTCTATTCAGAAATTCATATAAATGTCCATACCTTGTTTTAATCATAGAAAATGCATCCTAGCTCCAAATAATTTGAAAAAATAGTCAATCTTGATCAGAAAAATCCAATGAACTCACTAAAAATACTTTTGGAACCAAATTCGTTTGGAATCTTACTAATATCCCTATATTTGACCTCTTGCTTATTTAGTTTATCTAATGGATCAATAATGATGATTAACACTTGAGAAACCCTAATTATGACTCTAATGATCATCTTGAGACCAAACTTGACAAAATATGAGTTTAGATCTGATCTTGTAACTTATCTCTCCTAGAATGTACATTTAACTAAGGGTTAACCTTTATATTGTGATAATGGATCTAGATCTTGTGAAAACCTTGATCATGTGTATGATTCATGACTCTACTTTAATCAAACTGATCTTGAATCTCAAATTTACTAAGTATCATGATGATGAACTAGAAATTGCATGATGACTTGGATAATGAACATAAATTAGGGTTAACACATATGATCCTAGAAAACCTAGGTAAGTGATTCACACTCGAAAATACTTGACACTTGAAATAATGTTGGACATATGGAAATATTGATTATAAGTGAATGACCCAACCCTGAGGTTGACATAGGAAAGTGTAACCCTAATCTCTAATATTGAAACATGATATTCTAAACATCACGATCTTGACCCTTGATCCAAGCTTAATGATTTAGGATCTAACTCAAAGGGTTGACCTATTGATTCGGATATTGATTATACTCAAAATCCTTGGTGAAAGGTACACTATTATATAACTCCTCCTTGATTGTATTGAAGATACTTTTATGTATCTCTTGAATGTATGCTTGGGTATTTATTTGGATTATCTACTATTCCATATGATTAGTCTTCTATTTTTCTACACTATATTTTAAAAAACATGAAAACATAAATTGCGTGCCCATTATGACTGCATGTATATTGATAATGATGATGATATTGATAATGTTGATAATGTTGATATTGAGTGCAACAACCTTCTCATTTGGAGGTGGGACTTATACATTGGCCTTCTATTTTCCTATGGTGAGAAGGAGCCTAGTGACCTTCCCCATCGCGTTGGGTAATAGAGTCACACAAAATATATAAGCATGCTTATTTGATTATAGCATAAGGGGAACTCATAATAAAAATTGAATCATTGAATAACAAACATTTTGTAGAATGATATTGGTTTTGGAAATCCTTTGTTATTCTTTTGAATATAAGTCCTTCCAAGTATACTCTGTTGTTATAAATCGTTTTACTTGATTTTGATAGTGTACTGTGCAATTGCATGATTGTGTCTTGATTTTCTTGATTTTAGGCAATACAAATTGAATACTGAATAAGATCACTTCTGCACTCTACATACTCTGATGAGAAGACAAATCAGATATATCTCCATATTGGGTTAGTTTTTCTTTAAATATCCAATTTTTGAGTTATTATTTCTTATTATATATGCAAGTGTGTTAGATCCTATCGGGCCACTCAGGGACAGGCACTTCAATCCTTTTTCTACTATCTAGGCAGTAGGATTGGGATTGGGGTAATAATGGTTCTGTGACATTTAGGGTAAGAGAGTTATGTATATGTAAACATTTTGTAACTTTGTAAATAGTTACATTTTCCACTGCTTAAATATTTCATGGCTCATTTTTTACCATTGAGTGGGCCCACTATCGGTTCCCACTCCTTACAGAATGGTATCACAGCCTAAGCATTCGGTAACTAAATTATTTTAAGTTATCATAGATTGTTCCTTAATTGGTAGGTGACCCTTTAGACGTTGTTGTCATACCAAAACCTAAATTGTGTTTACCAAATTGGGTTTCACTCCCTATCAAATTGGTAGTATATATGTATCCCAAACTAAGATGTGGATGACCTAGTTTTTGGTAAACTCTTATCAATCCTACCCTCTCTTTATAGGTGTAGCTTTCTATACGTAAAGGTTGACTCCCCTAGGAAGTGGCCTCTACCCTCTACCTTAGGGGAGGACAATTCATCTACTATAGAGAGTAGGTTGACTTGAACTCACATAATTGTGTGTAACCCTAGTTCAAGTCATTAAACCTTTTTTATTTTGTTATTTTCTAGCATGCCTATGATACACGCATTATGTAGATTGAGCATGAATGGGTACAAACTTATAATACTGACATGAGTTTTAGATATTGAGAAGCTTTATGGTAGTATGTGATGATATGAACTAGACCCTCTTAAGGATTGGCTTGTCTCACCCACAACATGGAGTTATCCCAACATGTTTTTCCTTGAGACTCACCATCCAAGGGTTGGATACTATGCTAGCTAAACTTGGGATATCTCATAAATAAGGGTTGTTCAAGGAAGATATGTTAAAGTAACTATCCTTGGGATTTCATCCCTCACATACCCATAAGGTAGGAATAATGCTTATCTCCATTGTCCTATACAGGAATGATCACGTAGTTGGATCACATAATAAAATTTTGTGCCATGTTAATGTTTCTCAAGGACATATGGTGGTACACTCATGTTTGGAAGCTATATGGATACTCTTTTTCTTGAAACTTTGTATGTACACCGACATTGAGGTTATGTGAGGTAGGTAAACCTAGGGTTGATCCTTAAAGAGTTGACCACTCTCTCATAGCCACCATGTAGTTAGCTTAATTGATGTATGTGATGAGTAGTAGTTTGACTAGCTAGTTCATCTAGGTTTGTAATGATGCCATGGATGTAAAACAAATAGGTATGTAGAGACCCTAATCTCTTCTTATTATGTTTACATGATCTTATAAAAAAAATGATGCTTTCGGATGTGATGGCTTAAGTCACAGTTAATAGAATGGTAGAATAATGGAGGTTGTGCCTAGTAGGACCTACTAGAAGTTAATTACATGCTATAAGAAACATATATCCCCCCGTCTAGAATTTGGATATGCTTGTTGTACTCATTTGATGATGTGTGTAGAGAAGCCTCTTCTGTAAAGAGAAAGTGATGTTATGGTGATAGTATATGTTGTAGGTAGTAGAAAGTGGTCGACTTGGTTCTCAGATTGATTTTGGTGCCATTTTAGATTCCTATCACAAGGTTTTCATCATCAAACTTATATATATATATATAATTTTCATTATTAAATTATATTTATACAAAAAAAACTTTTTCAGATTTCATCAATTGTTTTGGAACCAAGTCACCACTACAAGGAAGTTGTAGAAGTAGATTGGCGGCTAGTGAATAAATCTTTGACTTGTATGTTCAACCCTCTAGGCATAAGTGTGATATAGGATTTAAGATGAAGAAGAACAAATATAATAGTTATAATTAGTTGGCTACCCCTCTCAACTCTCTTTTTGGTTAGATAGGTCCTTTTAAGGGGTAGAGCCTTATAGTCTTATGGTTGTAAATTAATTATATGAATAGTTGAAACTAATAGTTTTTGTAATAAGTAACACTAGGGTATGCCAAGATAATAATATTGAATGAATGTAGCTACCACCTCACTAGGATAAATGAATAAACCATACTAATTTTTCCGCCATGAATGTTACCAAAAAAATGTTAGTAAAATCTAGAGACTTTATGCATGTAACACCATGACCATGATAAATGAATAATAAAACCACCACAACAGTACATTTAACCATGTATTATGAACCTTGTTATTCTAATCCTAGGATGTGGTGTTACTTTCCTAGCAAAACCTTTAATAACAAAGACATGAGGTATGGAGCAACATAGTTTCACCTTAGAAATGTAATATAAGACTAACACAAAATTTTATGATATGGTCTATTACTTAAGTGAACTAGAAATCAAGATTTTACTAGGAGATATAACTTAGAAAGATAGACTATAACATTGTGGATTTTGGGTATGCAATCCTCTTTAAGGGGTGGAGTGTTGTAACATACCCAAATCTAGATACTTAGCTCAACATTTCATTCCATTTGTAATTAAGTTAACATCAAATTGATTTTCCCATAAATAAATTTAATTAAGAGTTAATGGAGCCAAGAAAATATAATACTCAAATATATCACTTTTTATATAAGGTTAAATGTAAAATAATGGATCTGATTAATCAAGAAATACATTTTATTCATTATTTGAGTACTCCAAGTAATAAAATAAAATACCAAACATTTTTAAAATAAATATTTGACTTCAAAATTGAACTCCTCACACTTAAATTAGTCAACTCCTCTATTTTCATGTCAATTGGAACTTAATTGCTCCTCCAATTAATTAAGGAGAAAAGAGAGGCATTGATTGATATAATTGATAAAATGTATCAATGTAATTCTCATTGATTTTAATTTCTTGTAACACATCCTTCCTCTAGGTGATGACGGTGTCTCCTCCTTCTATAGATGATATATGTGGCCATAACTTATGGCCAATTCCCTCCATCTCATCTCCTCTTCCCCCTCACTTCTTCTCCCTTTCCTCTCCCCTTCCTAACCCCTTATCTCCCTGTTATAAACCCTAGAGGTTGTCCTCTTCATCTCCCTAGTGCCGCTAGTACCACAGAGCATGACTAGATAACAAGAAAACTGCCGCCATGCTTCCATGGCCATCTATGCCCTGCTAGCCACCACACAACCACAGATCACCTACTCCTCTCTTCTTCTTGTACTTCCTACCCTATAGGTTCTATAACCCACATTTGATTTCATTCTCCTTCCTTGTGTCTGCACCAAGACCAAATAAGAGAGCGGGACACAAAGAGAGGGATAATCGATGCCTCGAAATGCAACAGGCTAACGTCCACCCTTTGTGTTAGGCTTCCTTCCCCTACTTCCTCACACTACAGACCTGTAGTGCCACCAATCTTTAGTGAAAATCTCCTAATTCGCCTCGACATCCTTCTCCTTTCCTCTTCCCTCTCTGCTTCTTCCTACCCTCATCAATCTGATGCCTCCCCTCAACTCTAGTTGTGGTCACCATCTTCATCAGTCGGCACCCAATGACCTAGCCACATTGCTGCTTATAACCATGAAGATTCACGGATGACACTACCCACGACCATCATCATTATGCATTAATGCAGCTATTTGATCCTCATCACTGCTTCTACCTACCTTCATGGTTATTTAGTGGTTCCTCTACATGCGACAATGTTGTCAAGCCAAGATCTACAACTTCATCATTAAGACTGCAACCACCCCAGCATCACATGTTTGGGCTGCCACCGTTGAGCATCTCTAGTACAATGTCAGCTGCACAACCTATCCAACATATACAACATCCTGAACCCGCAACCCTTAAGGTCTGCCGACCTCACCATCTTCAATATCCTAAAGAATAAGGTAGTTAGCATCATCAAGGGAAGACAAATCTCCACAAGACTTATCCTTCCTCCTCTAGTTGTCATCCTAACACTGACCCTACACCACCACCGCACGACAACATAAGAATATAGACCAGAGGGAGGAGGCCAAAAACCTCAGGCAAAGTCACAACCAACTTGAAATCCCTTACTTATCTACCCCCAACCTCTCATGTCCTATTGTGCCTCAGATCTGAGTATGCCACCGTCAGTATGACATCCTCCCATATTGTAAGGTCACTCTTGGACCAAGGTTGAGCCTTCATCCTATTATCCCGCCGCCGCTTACCCTGACCCACGGTCCACACCAACATCATTGCCACCAACCCAATTGTCAGCCAATACCTGACACACTTCAACCCTTCATGCCTTCATCCAAGGAAGCACAGGGAAACTGAAGTCTTCACTAACTTCACGATGATAATCCCTCTAAGGAAGTTGCCCTATCACCACCCCGGCCTGACCTAAAGGACCCTCATCGAGCTTGAAGCCTTCCTTAATCTAGATTCATGTTGTTTGACTATCAGTGTGAATATGTAGGTTAGTCTTCTTTTCCCTATGTTCCAAATTTTGGATTACTACTAAAAATAATACATAACATGTGGATTCACTTAACTAGACAATGAAAGGTATTTATGTAGGGAATCATACCTAAATCCTATTTAATTAATGCAACCCATAAGATAAATCAGACATGGTTTCTATATGTGTATACACACATGCATGAATGTATAACCATCTTTATACAACCATATATAAGAAGTCAATAAGCTAATTGTCATTGTAGAACACATTTATATAGATGAGGTTGTAGAAAGATTAGATAGTTACATTACACACTTAGTAAGTTATAAATAATCATTGAAAGTAGTTTACACACTTAGTAAGTTATAAATAATCATTGAAAGTAGTTTAAGTCCTTAAATAACCATCTAATGTGTGCATATGTTAGTATTAGTACGTGTGCATTAGTAGGTTAGACTAGGATTATGTATCATCATTATCCTGTAGACAATGAAGAAAACATGTTAGGTGTAAATGTGGCATTATAATAATATGATCTATTTCAGACATCATCCTAATGTTTCTCATATATGAATTGAACTCTAGATTCCCTATAGGGGTATTATGATCAGATAATATATTATGTAATGCATATCCTTGATCTTAGGTTAATAAGTTGAGCTATATGATATAATGAGAATGACATCATCAAACCTAAATTGGAAGAATGTATACTATTACCCACGCATAAATGTAATATAAATATACTTGGAACAATATAAATAAAGATGTATATTGTAACAAAAATAGATATATGATCATAAATCCACCTAATAGGATTAACAACCTTAATATGAAATTAGGTGATTCAGACTAGGATAAGAAAAATATGGAAATAAAAAAAAGGAATCTATACACAAATTACTTTGATTTTGACTACCTTATGTAATGTGTTTCTAGGATATATACTCGTATGTGGGGACCAAGTATCCATTAAGTTAAACTTTAGACGTGCAGATGAGGTATGTACTCCTCCCTATTTATAACTGGGCATTATATGACAAAATTTTACCATAATGAGGCAACGTTTGCAATACTTTCTCTTGTTCCATTTGTTGGACAAATCATATACTCTCAATTGGATTTATTGTTATTATTCTAAAATTACTATTATCAAGTTGAATTGGGTCAATGACCCCACCTGGTGTTGTGCTTAAATCATGACACATATGTTTGTGAAAGGTATATCTTGCCACTCTGTTTATGCATGTTAGGTAATTCGACTAGTTTAACTATTATAGATGCTTATGTGTAACCATTATGGTATGCGTTTCTACCCTTATATATGTGTATATATATGTATATATATGTATATATATATATGTATATATATGTACATATATATACATATATACATACATATATATGTATATATATGTATATATATGTATATATATGTATATATATGTATATATATATATGTATGTATATATATGTATATATGTATATGTATGTATGTATATATATATATATATATATATAGAGAGAGAGAGAGAGAGAGAGAGCCATGCTTTTCCACCTAGGGTGTGCTTTTCCACCCTTTTTACTTAGGTCAATGACTCAGTGGTGTCATGTCCCTACTATTGTTACTTTAGTCTAATATATCTACATGCAAATATTTGTTGTGATATTGACAATTGATTATGGCGATAATTGTTGTTTAATGGTTTCCTTATACTCCCTCATTCATTTGGAAATTCCTTATTTTGTTACTTCTCATTGAAACTTACCTATATTTAATGGCCCCATTTTTTATGGGAAAATCTTACCTTACTTTTGAAATAATTAATGCCTAGTTAATCTTCTAATGTACATACTCAATTTTTGTTGATTCATACCTTGTTTTCCTATTTTTCTAGGTGTTCCCTCCACCCAGGTGTAGGCGCTTTATAGGGAAGAGACTCAGGATGATCATGATCTCATTGGTCAACTTAAGGACAACTTGAGATATCCTTGTTACCCTCTACATATGGGATTTTATGTATATAGATATAACCTTTTCATTTTATATACCACCCTTAGGGTGAGAAAGTTATGTACATATAAACATTTTGTAACTATGTAAATAGTTATGTTTTCTGCTGCTTACATATTTCATGGCTCATTTTTGTACCATTTAATGTGCCCACTATTGGGTCCCACTCCTTAGAGTCTCCAACAACTGTAACCTCTACATAGTGCATCTATCCACCATCTTTCAATCCCACCCTCACGAACCTTTTGGGTACCGCCTTTAACCCTTATCCAAGTTGCATCATCATGTAGTTGCCTTTTCATTCGTCGCCATGGCATGAGAAAGCTTCATCGACAAGGGTGTTGGACCTTACTAGGGGATGCCAAAGTTGAATTCTATTGATGTTTTCAAAGACCTTTGACGTCTTTAATCCCTCTATTTCTAGGTATGAGTCAAAAAAAATCTTCTACTGTATGGAAATCTAGCACCCAAGTGGATCATTTTCTCTACCATTTGCCTTGTTTTTGGTTCCTTTGACTGTGATTGGTTAATGTACAATCTTTGGAATTATTCCTGGAGTTAAGGTGGTGTGACCAAGAATCCCGATCCAGGAGTCAAACTCCATGGCTGCTACTCACAAGTTGTTCTCCTGAGAACAACGAACAACATTGATTTACTGGTTCACCACTTGCGTCTATTTTCATTTTTTTTCTTGATAGGGGGTATTTTGGTCTTTTCACCAGTCCCATGTTGTTTTAGTTGTGTTTTTGTTTGAAAGAACCAAAGCCACTTTTTTGACTTTGATTTGGCCAATGTAGAGAGAGCACTCCACCTAATTCAGACTTTATGCTTATTTAGCTTTAAGGAATTTCCTTATTGGTCTATACATCTAAAATTAATAATAAATTATATATATATCCCAGAAAAATAAAGCAAAATATGTTTTGGAATCTAAAAATTATAATCTATCTGATGGGTTTCATCATCTGATTCTAATCATATAAATATATGGTTTTTATGGATTTCCCAAATTGGTTTAAGTTTCTAAAATTGATATCTAACAATTTGTTAGTCAAACAATAAATTAAAATATGTTATAAATTTAGAAAAATATATTATATAAGATAACATTATTTAGAAAACCTAATTCACTAATGATGAAAAGGTGAACTTTTAGGGTTTATATAGTTAATGTAAACCTAAACGTGGTCTCATATATGTCTTTAATATGTTTCTTGTGGGCTAAGATGGAATTAGGGCTTTGACCTTGGACATAAGTAGACTTCATGTTAGGTATGTTGCATCCCCCATGGGTCATATTGAGTAATTACTTTCTTTACTCTATCTCGTGAGCCTCTTTGAGGTATTTTGGTGATAAATATTCTCTTTCTTGGCTTGATGACCTAATTGGGTCTAATCTTAATGACTTTGAACTCTTGATCTTTGTTGGACTTTCTTCTGACTCTAGCTTATACTTTTCTTCATAATGAAACCCTAATTGAGATATATGAATCAAGTTGTTCCTTATCATGACATGGAACCCTAACTTTTACCCATTTTGTGATGTATGATTTTATATGTTCCATTTTTTTGTGGCAATCTTATTTATTCAATAAATGAAAGTACTTTATACCTGCCTCTACATTATGCATGCCCTGTGATTTATTAGCCCTAGAGTAATGTAATTAATTTAGTTTTTTGGATATGTGTGAATGCTACATTTTTATGGAGGTTGTGTTCCCCATACCTGGGTTGTGTACCCACTTTCATACATACTGGGGAGATGGTTATGTGCTATATTCTATTAGGTTTCAAGATTGTGAGACTTAGACGCCATTGTTATTTATATTGTTCTAATGCTATGATTATCTCATATGCCTGCAGGTTGATATTACTGTGGTGGGTATTTTTCCCAACATTTATATGTACTCGTGTGGCACAACTTTTATGTTTATTTAATGGCAAGTATTCTCCATATTTATCATCTTTTTAAATTCATATTCTCTCTTGATATCCACTTGGGTAGTCCTTTTCTTTTCTATGGGAAGCCTTGTTTATTTGACATCCTTTATTCCCTTATATTGTTCAATCCATATTTAATATACATATACCATCCTTTATGTTGATATCTTCTACTTTTTCTCTTTTTGCTGGGGTATGCTTCCAACCCCAGATGTAGGACTTCAAGTACTGAACTTAATGACATGGACCTTCCTGGTGGATCTCTTAATGGGAGATGGACTTGATATAGTTGGATATCCTCTACTTAGATCCTAAAGATGTGGTTGTTTCATGCAAGCCCATTTTACTGGAGAATATTATGTACCTTTTTCAAAATTGAATATAGTCATGGAATTTTATTCCACTATTATAATTTGGTCTTTTGTTTACCATCATTTAAGGAAAAAAATGTACATCTATTCTATCATGTTTGTTAGTATGTTTATAACATGTCTTATTCCTCAAATTAAGTAGGGAGTGGATCCCCTCTTGAGTCCCACCCCTTACAGGATGGTATCAGAGCCCATGGTAGTCAGAATTTGACTATTTCAATTTTGTCTCCCTTACCTTACATAGTCACCCTATAAGTGATATGTTTACCCTAGAATTGACATATGATTTTCATCTGAGGATGAAAGGATGATGTAGAATCATATGAGGTATACAATAGAGTCATGATTAGTAAACCCCATTGTAATGAGGTTTTAGGTGATCTTACCCTACCATGTAGGTTAGTGGTGACATATCTCTTTGGGTGTTATGATTTAGCTATAGTTTGGTTTTTGGCATGTGAATTAGGAAGTAGTTGATAAGGAGATCAAATATGGATAAAATTATGACTTGGTTTATCTCATCGAGTTTTGGCCCTATTTTTAGTTTTTATCGCAAAGTTTTATCATGAAATTATTTTTCTTTATAAATCTATATCTAGAAAAATGTTTTGTGGGTTTTTATTGATGTTTTCTTAAACTAAGCCACAATGTAGAGATGTATGAAGCTTGATATAGAAACCCTAGAATAGATACCCTAGACCCTAATTTCATGCATGAAGTGATGACTATGAAGATATGTCTTCAGATAGAGGTTTAATTGACCTACCCTTTTGTATCCTATCACTCTTTGGATGACATGTGAACCTTAGTGTTGTTGTGTTAGTAACACAAGGACCTAAAATTCATCACTATGTAGTTTTTACCATTTAATTGGATGCATGATCTATGAACAACATAAAAACCTAAAATATTCACAACCAAAATATGCATAAGTGACCATAGTACCTTGATGTTGTTTAGTTTGACTTCTTAGGTAAAACCATTTTAAAGGGTGAAGAATGGGTGATTGATGATGTATGGATGCTTTGGTTTCGAGGATGAAATCCTTAAGGGTTGGAGTGTTGTAATGTCCTAGAATCTAGGATCCTATCGTCACAGAACCATTCATTACCCAAATCCTAACTCCAAATGACTATAAAGTCAATGGAGATAGGACCTAGGCATCCGTCCCTAGCATGGTATTATCAAATTTAGAACACGGAAGCTAACTCTTAGCATACATGAACATATAACAAGATAGAATCACCAATCATAATCTCAACATTAAACAAGTATTATTAAGCAACATTGTCATATTACATATTACAATTACATATTCAAGAATACCATTTTACAAATCTTCTCATGTACACTAGGGATCTTACAACAAGTACACCTAACATAGCTCACCATAGCCCATTAACTTATAGACATCTCTGTACCTATCAAATATGTGAAATAAGGAGGGTAAAGTACACGAGGTGTTGAATGCAGGGATAAAAGATACATATACATAAGCTTCACATAATTGAAAAGATTTGTAGAAGTAACGAATAAGAATAAACAAGTTAAATATTTATCAAAGAGAGAGCCCATGTTTTATGTAATTTCACTCCAATTATACCAACAACATCATATATCATAAGGCATTTGACTACTTTCCATCAGAAGAGTCTGTAAGGATGCTCAAGATTAGCTAACCCTTTTCTATGTAAGGGGCCTCAAGGCCATCACCAAGAGATAACCCTTTTATCGACATGGTTTGCCCTATCTTGACATCTCAAGTAGGACACCCAGCCTCGTGTCCTTACCCCAAGAGTACATGCAGGTGCACAAGGTTTATATAATGTAGTTTCTATATTATGTTTACAAGTTATAAAATAATGGCACGAGACAATCATAGAGTACAATACTAGAGTACTACATGGAAATATTTTAGCAAGTAAATGAGCATACATATGTATCACATTCAAGCAAGAAATCCATAGTCATATAATTACTAAAGCACATGCTTGATTTAGAGATTCAAACCTTAGCTTATCATTGACCATCTAACCAACAAGCAACACTCGATCAACAATAAGACTAGACATGTAGATTAGATTCTCATCATTAACCTTTACTTGATCATTATTACGGTCTAGGTCATGGCTAGGTTCCAGTTGCTTATTAGTGCATTTTATGATCTTTTAGTGATTTAGCGGTCATCATAGAGGTGAGATTCAAGTTTCATGTTATCTGATGTTCCATGCATTTTATATGTTTCTTTCAAGGTTTTAATGAAACGTGGGTACATATTAGGCTCAAAGGACTCATAAAAGAGCAACAAAGTCAAGATTCATCAAGATGTAAGGACTAAGAATTAAAAATGATTTAGGTCAGCAATAACGGGGGCATAAGAAGAAAAATCAAAGCTGGGTGGATGTCCCCTAGAATCTAGGCATCATTGTCCAAACTTAGTATCAACACCTCAACATTCAAACAAACATTAACAAAGTTCATATGCCAACAAGGTTCACGTGTGACTTAGGAGGATATCCAAATCAAGGGGAAACAATACTAATGGATTCAAATCAGACTAGAGGGAGTGCATAAAAACCATATTCACATGATATTAGGACACAAGTAAAGCAAGTAGGTCATATGTGTCGTACTAGGTCAACACTAGTGGACTAAGAGTCACATACACCATCATAGCATAACATAGGGTGTACTTAGACATTAGAGTCTCTAATCATCATGAGATTACTTTAAGATTATATAGGAGTTTGATGTATGAGTTAGGTCACAACTACCATTTGAATCAAGGAGTAACCATTCATGTCATACATAGGTCACATTTATACATACAATGTGTATGGATCAACAGAAGTGCAAAAGTGGATTTAGGGTTGGTAGTTGTGCCATGAAATGGCACAAAGATACTAATTTTGAGTTATGATGAATGTTTTATGTGGTACACAAACAAGATTAGAAAAAGAATCAAAGTTCCAATACCAATGTCCATATAATGTTACATTGTGTATAAATGACAATCATGAGAATAAAGGGGGTGGTTTAGGCCCCCATTGAGTTCCAAAGTGCATAAAGACATAGATCAGAAGGTTTAGGGTACAGTTGAACATATATGACTCAATTTGAGTATTATCATGCATGTACTCGCATCAAAAGACTAATTTTCATACATTTTGGGATGACATCATGATTTTATTGGGATTTTAGGTGTGAGAATACTATCATGTTCTAGATCTTTTCTTACCAATCAAATTGATATATAACTTTACATATTTTTGAGCATACTAGCCTATTTTAGTATTAATAAGGATGTTACTCATTAGTGAGGTTGTGAATACCTTGGTGGGAAAAAGGGTGGGCCGTTGAGATCCTTATCGGCCCATCATTCATGTTGCTCACATCCCACGGAGACAGGTCCTCAAGTGCCAATATAGGCAGGGAGTCTGCCCCCTTTTGCCCTATCCCACGCGAGACTCCCCTACTTCTACACAATCGACTAAGGACTAATAGGGGTGATGCCCAACCTCCCTGATGCACCTCCATCGAGGATCCATGAGAGGTGAAAGATGTCCTTTGTAGATATGTTTCATGAGGTTGGCAATACTCTTGGCCTTGGGGATGCTCTTTATTAGATGGGCGGTCCACTACCCAGCGCCTCCACAAATCTTCATCCACAACAGCCATGGAACTAGCGTTCAAGGGGGGTTGGTGGGTTAGATACAAGTGGGAAGGAGGAAAGGTGACTATGCTGCTCCCATGATGGTGTCACCACACCATCATCTCAGGTTTCATCTCCTTGCTACGGCTGAGGGAGGTAGGGTGCAACGCTTGTTGTTAGTCATGTGGTTGTGCTAGTTTCTAGATGGCAAACATGAGGGTTATGGAAGGTGCAGAGAGGCTGGAAACTAAGAAGAGTGTGACCTTAAAGAAGTAAGGGTTGGAAACGGCTTCTATAAATGGAGTAAGGGGGTTTAGGGTTCAGTTCATTCTTCAGTTTCCATCTGTTACCAGATTTGGGTGGAGGTGGAAGAATCCTTGTCCCTCCCTACAATTCTTCCCTAAAGAGGAAGGGGAAAGAGAGACAAGCTGGTGGCTAGGACGCACTAACTAGGCCCATGGATGGACCGGCCCAAGAGATTGATCCAATTAAGAAAAGGGAGCAAAAAGGCATAAGATCATGTCATCTTCTAAAAGTCATAACTTTAGAATCATAGCTCAGATTGGGGTGATTTTTGCATCATTGGATTCAAAATTTAAATCTCCACATCGTAAAATATATAAGAGATATAGATGATCATATTAATGAGGTTCAACATTGGATGCAAGAAGATGATGTGCGAAAGCATGGTACTTAGTTAATTCTCATATTAAAGTCACATATCATGAAATTGGTCATTGACATGATTAGGTTGAAGCATCACCACACTAGAACTATTGATTTTATGTACAATTGAGTAAGAAGGGAACTTGATGATATAGGAAGGGGTACAATAGATGAGAGAAAAAATCTAGGTTGTCACAGCTGTCCTTTTATGTGAATAGGAGATTAGAATGTATGGTTCATTAGATTTGATCAACTGAGAATAAAAATTATGCCTTAATGAATATTGATAATGCACATAACACATTATGTGGAAATAATAAGTGCTAACATTCATGAAATACATTACATATATTTCCCTTGCTAACTAATACACAAATAATGGGTAAGATATATTTAATAAGAGATATAACATACTTTGGAATAAAAATAGGAGTTTCTATGCACATAAATATGAATAATGTTCCATTTCTTAAATAAATGTTGAACGAATGGATTTAATGGGGCAAATGACTAAAATATGAAATTTGTACATAAAAATATAAAGTAAATCTTTTGGTAATGAATTGAAGATAATATAACTCAATTTAAATGAATGTTTATGACAAAGATATTTCTATTTGGATAAATATAAAAGTAATGAGACAAAAATACTAATGGTGTCATAACTCAAAAAAGGAAATCTCAAAACTCAAATATAATGGTAAAATTTTGTTCCTTGGATCCCGATTAGCTTGGGTGCCAAGTTTCTAATTATTTGAGTAATAATAACTATTCCAATTTCATTAAGAAAGAAAAATATGAGATAAACTCAAAAAATAAAGTAATATACTTTATAACTCCAAAAGTGAAAATATATTCCAAAATAAGATTCTACACCTCTTAACTAATATAGGTGCCAAATTTGGATTTAATTGGGACTTGTTTGAACCCTCAAATGAATTTAGGAAAGAAACATATAAGTCATGTAAATTAAATACATATATTATCTAAATTTTCTTGAAATATCTCAAGTTTTAATGTTTGTTACATTGTTATGCTTCATATAACACATACTTTATGGAATGTGGACTCTTTGTGGTGATGTTGGATGTGGATCTCGATGGAGAAGATCTCATCTCCTAGATCTAATCAGAATTGTTTTCTTTCTCAAACATCAACCCCCACTTTGCTTCCCGACTTTCTCTTGGTTCTCTCAATCTCTTCCTACAAACTTTCCTCTATTGAATTCTTTGTAGTTTTCCACATCTTGCAATCATTTTCTTAAACTTGAACATTATAGAATTTGGAAACACCCAAACCAACAGTTGCGACCTCTCCCCTCACCCCTGACTTTGCAGAAGCCTCAAGACACAAAAACTACCACTAGGTCCCACTCAACACCTATGCATCCTCAATTTCTTGTGGTTATCCCCTAGTCGTGGGAATCAACATTGTCTTGTTCTCTGTCAACTGCAACATCTACATGACACATTTGTACACCTCCTTTCAATCCCACTCTCATGGACTGACACGATTTTACCGTGCGTCGAACGCAAGTGCACGCGTCAATGTAGTAAAGGCCTTTGTGAGGTCCGAGTCGAACTCAGGGATGCTGAATTGTCGGAGACTACTACTAACTACCCGCAATCAGCTAGACCGGTTAAAAAGGTTGGAAGTTGTTGTAAAATTAAAAGAAAATGAAATAAAACAAAACAAAGCAATCGATTAAAGGTTTAGTTTAATCAATTCAAGTGGAGATCTTTAGGATTGCGGTTTCACTACGGGTTATCATTGTATGAATTTCTATATAGCAACTCAGATTTATCTCTCTTTCCGGGTAGTGGCATGTAGTCAGAATTGCCCACTGTCATGGTATAATTCACTACCTATGTCTAGGTCGGTTCCACCGTCATAGTAACCTATACCCTAAACTAGGTGCATTAGAATCGACCTATGGGTATCCACCATTAATCTTACATCACCTTGTTCAAGGGATTTGTTAATTAATGTGACATTCGTCTCTTTTAACCATTAATCCTTCTTTCAAAGTAATTAAGGGCATTAGATTATTATTATGGTGATCAAGCATAACAATATAATTGAGAAAATGAATTCATACCATGGATTTAAGAGATTAATGATAAATTACTATATAAAAATGTCATACAATGCTTCCCCGGGCTACTCCCGGTCCTAAAGATAAAGGGGATTAGCCCCACATGTTCATCTCAGAGCAAAACATGGTAGAGAAAAGGGGAAACATGGAGAAAAACGTGAATATGTTGTAAAACCCATGAACGGAGAAGATCCGAGCATTCCTTGGCGTAGAATGTGTGATCTCCGGCCTTTCGGTAGTGTAAAACGTCTTCTTCGGCGTCCGAAATGTCTGGGGCGTGCTTCTGGGCTCCGTTCTTCTCTCCACCCCTTCTCGGGACGTGTGCATCGGCTAATGACGTGATAGATTGCTCTTGGCCACCGTCATTAGGTATAACCACCGAGTTAGGTCGCCAAAATATTACAACCATCGGATTTAGATCAATCTAAAGCAAACTTGTATCTGACGGTGTCGATACCATCGACGCGGGTCGATGGTATCGACCTTGCGCGGTATCGGCTGGTCTTCTTTCTCTTTGTTGTCGCGACTGATACTGACTCGATACCATCGACATGGGTCGATGGTATCGACATGGGTCGATGGTATCGACATCCTAAGGCGTCGGTTTTTGTCCTTTTCCGTCGCTGAATCTTCTGGGGTCGATAGTATCGACTCCGTAGTCGATAGTATTGACTCGCTTCTCGCCAGCAACCTGATGGTAAATCGATACCATCAACTCTCCTGTCGATAGTATCGATTCTGTGATGCTCCTTGCAGCTAGCAACCTGTGGTCTTGTCGATGGTATCGACCACTGTCGATGGTATCGATAGCAGCATATATTCATTTTTCCTGAAATTTCAACACAGAACCACGTAAGTCGAAATAAAACATATTATTGTCATCATTTATAATCAAAATACTAAAATAAAGGAGATTTGACACTGAGAAGGATCATAGACCAAAGTAAATGAATTATGCAATATTAACCACCAAAATGACCAATAAACACATAAAACACAAGTAAAATATGTCTATAAATGCGACTCAAAATCATCACATCATGGACCTTCTGGGTACCTCCTTTGACCCTTATCCAAGTAGCATCTTCCTTGTGGTCACCTCATCATCCCTACCCAAACACCATCCCCATGGTGTGAGAAGGCTTCATCAACAAGGGGTGTTGGACCTCACCGAGGACATTCGTTGCCACAATTAAATTCAGTTGATGTTTTCGAAGGTCCTTGACGTCTTTAATCCCTCTGTTTCTAGGTATTAGCCAAAAAGTGAGTTTCTTCTACTCTTTGGAAATCTAGCGCATGAGTGGATTGTTTTCTGTGTTGTTTGCCTTGTTCTTGGTTCCTTTGACCGTGATTGGTTTATGCAGAATCTTTGGTATTGTTCCTGGAGCTAAGGTAGTGTGAATCAAGAGTCCCGATTCAGGATTCGAACTTCATGTATGTTGCTCGTGAGTCGTTCTTTGAGAACAAAGAGAAGTGTTGATTTACTGGTTTACCACTCAGTTTTTTTTTAAATTTCTCAGTAGGGGTATTTTGGTCTTTCCACCAGTCCCATGTTGTATTGGTCAGTTTTTGTTTGGAAAAACCCAGACCAATTGGCTGATTTTGATTGGGTCAAAATAGTGAGAGCCCTCCACCTAATTTCAGATTTTTTTGCATACGTGGTTATAAGGAATTCCTTATTGGTTTGTACTTCTAAAACTAATAATGAATTGTATATAGCTTAGAAAAATAACACAAAATATATTTCAGAATAAAAAAATTATAATCTATCGAATGGTTTTTATCTGATTCTAATCTTATAAACATGTACTCTTAGGATTTTCCAAACTGGTTTAAGTTTTTAAAATTCAAATCTAATAATTTATAAGTTAGAAACATAAATTAAAATATGTTGTAATATTATAATAATATAATCTATAAGATAACATGGTTTCAGTAATGATAAAAAAGCAATCTTTTAGGTTTATATAATTAATGCAAACCTAAACATGGTCTCATATATGTCTTTAATAGGTTACTTGTTGTAAGGCCCCTGGCCTGGGTTTTGGGGTAACCATGTTTGTTTTTCCTAATTAAGCTTATTAGAACCTTGCTCTAATCTTTTGAGATGCTCTTAGATCCTATGGAGAGATTAAGTTTCAAGTTTGAGCTTGTTTGGATGTTCTTTGTACTTTGTGTGCTAGTTGTGGTGCAAATTACAATTTACCCAAAGTAGGGTGTTGATGTGCAATTTGTCTCTTCTAGAGAGTATCTTCCATACCTTGACATCATCTAGAGGAGATAGGAATAAGTGGGCATCTTGTTTGTACCTTGGATGAGTGGTGGAATCCTTGGTGGTGACTAGGGTTTTTAGGGTTGCCTTATTTCGACCTTGTTGAACCGTGGTGATGGTAGTGACTTAGGGGCTGTTTTGGATGTGTCTCGACCAAAACACTTGCCTAGGTTTGATGTTTTTATGACCACAAAGGTTTGGGATCATGTGTTTCAACCTATATGCTTGTCCTTTTGTGTTTTGACCTCTTTGATGGTGATGATCTTGTTTCGGCCTAGTCATGATGTTTGCTCTTGTTTTGACCTCTAGGAGGTCTTGCAACCTAAACCACTTGTTGGGGACCTAAGTAGGTCGATACCCAACATAGGTTTTATCACCATCTAGCTCATGCCTGGTTTGAGTGGTTTCATGTGGGTTTCTTTGGTGGACATGTGTCCCTTAGGTGCTTTGAGGCATTGACACCTCATCTTTGACCTTCTCTCTCATCCCTCAAGTATATATCCCCTTATCCCTCCATACAAGTGAACCCTTTTCATACATTATTGTTCCTTCCTCTTTTGGTCACCTTGGATCTTGATGGAGCAAAGAAGGGTTGATCCTTGTATCTTTGGTGATCGGATCCCTTGCATGTGGTGATCTTTATCTTCAACCTTGGTAAGTATCTCCTCTTCTTTTGCAACGTTTTCCTTAGAATCTTTACTCCATCTTCTTCCCTTCTCTCAACCATGGACCATGCCTTGGTATGAAGGTTGTTCTTGAGGAAGAAACCCTCTTCTCTAGGGTCATAGGCCATGGTGGGATGAAGTTATCTCTCTTTTTCCTCCTTCTCCCTTTAGTTCAGCTGGGTTTATTTCCTCCTTTTTCTTGGGCTATCTTGACCTTGGTATCTCCTTTTCTTTGAGGTGTTGTTGTGTACATGGGAGGAGCCTTTATATGAGATTCTTCAACCCTTGGATCGTATTATTGGAGCCCTTGATCTTGAAGCTTGGACACTTGGTGTCGAGCTTCTTAAGGTGGGTTATATAACACTCGACTTACTATATTATTGCACTCTTTTATTCATGCATGCAACTATTTTGTCTCTCTAAAATGTTCCCCCTAACATGTTATTAGATGATGATGATCTCTAGAACTGGTTTGGTAATGAAACCTTACTTTGTTTGGTAGAAATTCGAAATCCAAGTTGTATACATGTTTTCTTGGTGACTGTAATTTATGGTGGCTTCTCCTTATCTCTTGACCATGTTCTTGATCATCTTTCTTTAGCATCGTGTACCTTGACCTATCTTGTTGTTTGGTCTTCTATTTTGGGTATGTAGATTGTAGTTTATCATCCTTGTGTGTGATGTTTTGAGTGGAGTATTCCACCTTGATGATGATGGAGTTCCCTGGAAGTTATCTTCTATTTCAGATAATGTTCTATCCTATTTTGATCTTGGTGAAGTTTTGGTAAGGTGTTGGACCACGTGGGGTCTCTACCCATGCTTGGTTGCGGTCAAAACCATGCATGGGGTCAGTTAGGTCATAACATGTTAGCCCCTTGTGTGGTGGGTTGCTACTCTTTCCTTGTAACGGTCGAAAACATGTTCTTATAGACCATGTTGGCTTCACTTTTGTAGCAGTCATAACACCAAGTAGGTGGTTAACCATTTAGTTGTTTGGTTTCATTCGAAACAAGTACGATGGTGATGGGTCGTGACCATAGTTCCTTGTGGTGGTCACTACATGTTGAAAGTGATGCTTTAGCCTTTGTGTTTTGACCTAACCCTAACCCTCAGGGGGTGTTGCGGTCGTAACGTGCTTAGAGTGTTGTGGATGTGGCATGGTGATGTTTTATGGTTGTAACACATGGCTAGGGAATGTCGCTACACATTTGTTCTTTGAGTTGTCGTAACCCAAGCCCCTTGGATGGTTGATACATGTTTATGGATGTTTTAGCTCTTGTGTTCCGACCAAAACCCGAACTCTAGTGGATGTAATGGTCAAACCATTTTGGATTGTCATGGTCATAGTAAGAGGATGTGTTATGATCACAACACATGACTAAGGTAGGTTGATACCCTCTGTGGTATGAGTGGTCGTGACCTAGATGATAGTGGGTCATACACATGTGAGTGATGTGGGTTAATACCATTACATGATTGGCACATATATCTATGAATACATTATGATACATGTATGGTACTCTTTGGATAACATAATGCTTGACTTTAAACTTGATGATTAACCTTTATATTATCCCAAAAGTTGGGAAACAATATACCTTGGGTTTGGTGATGATTGTATGATACAAAACCCTAATTGGCCACAATGTGGTACTCTAAACCTAATATGAGAATGTATGATGCATTCACTTCTCTCTTGGATTAGTTACTATGTTATCATGCTTTATCTATCTTATTTATAAACCCCTAACCTTGTAGGTGAAGTGTAATGGGATATCATAGCTAGTACATGCTATGATGAGTATGATGTGACACATGTTGAATAAGCCTTTATGAGGCATGTTAAGACATTGTGATACAGGGATGATGTGAATGGGTCCTATGGCTCGGAAAAGGCACATTTTTTAGTTTAGATGTTATTCCCAAAGATGAGTTGAGGGATTGATATACCACAGTGATGTGACATTGGTGAAAGCCTTGTGTAACAATGATGATGGCCTTGTGAATGACAGTGTGATGGTGCTATGTGATGATGTGACAAGTTCACACCTTATACATTTTATATCTTCTAAAGTTGTACTATACCCTGATTCTTATAGAGTTTGTTATGGTTTTATACATTGTAACTTGATTGATACTAAAAGCCACTTAATTCATGTAACTGATCAAGTGAAACCTTAATCATGTAGTTGCTTTGTGCCATAGATCCATTCCAGTGTCAGTCTTAGTGTTGGATGGTGAAATGTGTTCTCCCTTAGTGGAATCTTGGAGTCATATACTATTGAGTATATGCATTCATAGGATTGGTTGTGGGCCATACCCTGGCAGGAGTGTGACTGCAAGTTGTAGCTCAGTGATGTGACTCAATATATACTTTCATAGGATTCTCTACGGGCCATACCCTAACAGGAGTGTGACTATGGGTCGTAGCTCAATTTCACTAGCGTTGTGCTGATATACCAAGGCAGGCTAGGTGGTTTTGTAGTTGAATTGATATGACTCTATGGTGCTTTCTCGTGGTGACTGGGAGGTGTAAAGAGATTGTGGATTCTGGCTCTTCCATAGATGTTGTATGACACTAATTTTGACTTAGTAGTGGTCAGTTGGAGTATGAGTGGTATACCTCATCTCCTCAGGGAATAATAAAAGATGTAACACGGCCGTGTAGTGTATTTGTGTAGGATCAAATATGATAACATTGGTTGAATCCTTGCCATACTTTTGTATAGTTCTATGGATAGATAATATGCATGCTCTTCATATTCCTTCTTAGATTATTAATTGTTCTACTGCTCAGTGATAAGTGCCCAATATTGCTTAATTTGCTTTATTTGTTAGATACATATCATTTAACTGAATCTACTCATCCTTCTTAGTATTATATATACATACTTTAGTTAACCTGTGCTTTAATAGATGTTGGATGAGAGTTATATCTCTCATTGGGATGCTTGGTCTTACCTCGTGGGTTTCCACATCTTTTAGGTGGTCGTCCACGACATGTTGGAGATCGTGTAGCTGAGGAAGAGCAACAACAAGAGTAGTAGTTGATAAGGTTGAAATTGTTGCTAGTCTTTTGGTGTAGAGTCATAGAGTTGTCCCTTTACTCTCAGTTCTTGGGGGTGTTTTTGATGTGTTTGTAGTTATGTTACCGATATAAGGTTTTTGGCATGTGTGCCTTTTTTGCATAGTTATTGCAGACGTACATGAATATATGTGAAACAGATTCTTCATGTAACATGTTGATGACAGGAATGTTTAAGAAAAATGATGTAAGCACCCTGTGATATATGACATGTTAAGTAGGTGTCCTGCTAAGGACCTATATGTGAAATATTTTAGCTTGTGTGCACTTGCAATGTCAGCTTTAATTTCCTATGTTTTCTGGTAATCCACTTGCTTAGTGTTAATTCCATGTTCGGTTTTGAGTAATCTCACTTTGTGTGGTGTGGGGCATCACAGTTTGGCCGTCCCTTTACACTCAGGTCTTGGGGGTGTTTTCGATGTGTTTGTAGTTATGTTACCAATACGAGGTTTTTGGCATGTGTGCCTCTTGTTGTATAGTTATGGCAGACGTACATGCATGTATTTGAAATAGGTTCTTCATGTAACAGGTTGATGGCAAGAATGTTTGAGAACAATTATGTAAGCACCTTGTGATATGACATGTTATGCATGTGTCCTGTTAAGGACCTATATGTGAAAGATTTCTTGTGGTTCTCTTATGAAATTGGTTTTAATTTCCTATATTTTCTGGTAGTCCGCTTACATGATGTTCGCATTTGGTTTTGAGTAACTTCTCTTTATGTGGCATGGGGCATCACATTTGTGGACTGAGATGTAACTAGGGTTTTGACCTTAGACATAAGTAGACTTTATGTGAGGTATCTTGCATCCCCCATGAATCATATTGAGCAATTACTTTCTGTACTCTGTCTCTTGAGCCACTTTGAGGTATTTTGGCATATTCTCTTTCTTGGCTTGATGACCTAATTGGGTCTAATCTTAATGAACGTGAACTCTTGATCTTTGTTGGACTTTCTTTTGACTTTGGCTTGTACTTTTTTTCATGATGAAACCCTACTTGAGATATATGAATCAATTTGTTCCTTATTGCGAGATGGAATCCTAATTTTTACCCATTGTTGTGGTAGATTATTTTGTATGTTCTATTTTGTGATGTCAATCTTATGCATTCAATAAAATACTGAACTTTATACTTGCCTCTACATTATGCATGCCCCCTGATTCAGTAGCCCTAGAGTAATGTAATTCTTTAGTTTTTGGGTTGTGTACCAATGTTATATTTTTGGGATGAAGGTTTTGTGCCCCATACCCAGGTTGTGTGCCCACTTTTATATATACTTGGGAGATGGTTATGTGCCATACTCTATTAGGTTTCAAGGTTGTGAGACTTGGCTGCCATTGTTGTTTGTATTTTTCTAGTTCTATGTTTATCTCACATGCATGCAGGTTGATATTACCGAGATGGGTTTGTGCTCAAAAAATTGTATGTTCTTGTGTGGCACAACTTTTATGTTTATTTAATGGAAAGCATTCTCCTTATTTATCATCTTTTTAAATTCATATTCTCTCTTGATACCCACTTGGTAGTCCTATCCTTTTCTATGGGAAGTCTTGCTTATTTGACATCCTTTATTTCCTTATATTGTTCGATCCATATTAAATATGCACATACCAGCCTTTATGTTGATGTCTTCTACTTTTCTCTTTTTTCTAGGGTATGCTTCCAACCCCAGATGTAGTACTTTGAGGATTGAACTTGGTAACATGGACATGCTAGGTGGAGCTCTTAATGGGCGGTAGACTTGAGATAGCTAGATATCCTTCTAATTAGATCCTAATGATGTTATAGTTTCATGTAAGCCCCTTTATGGGAGAATATTATGTACCTTTTGTCAGTTGAATATAGTCATGGAATTTTATTCCACTTCTATACTTTGGTATTTTGTTGACCATCATTTAGGGAAAAAATGTACACCTATTCCAACATGCTTGTTAGTATGTTTGGAAAACATGCCTTATTCATCATATTAAATAGGGAGTGGACCCTCTCGGATCCCACCCCTTTTATTGTGGATCCTTGGCAAGTAAGGATCTATAATCCCAATGGTTTCGGTGGTTGCATCGATTTCCTTATATATGACAGACTTCTTCTTCTTCTCCTTACTTTTGTCTTTGGACTTGATCTTCTCAGTCCTAGATGTAGTTGTTGCTTATATTTTGACTCCCAAAGCTTCAACATCATCTTTGATGATAGGACTATTCTCCAATTGAGTGTTCTAAGTTTTTATTTCCAAAATAGTTCTTGACCTAAGCATGGTCATTTTTTTAGTTTCATGGCCTCTAGGATTATGCTCAGTCACTGACAATATTTGTCCTTGAGGGTTCTTGACCAACACAAAGAGATTTGTGAGTTGTTGATCGACCATTTTGTTGTGCACATGTATATCATCGTTCTATGAAGTGACACCTCCCATCTAAGATTACACCACATTCAATAGACTATTATTGTTGATAGCACTTTGGCATAGCTCTTCATTTATATCAGCCTATCTCATCATAAAGGCAAACATTGCAATCATTCAAATTTTGCTGAGTTGGGGCCTAGTTCTAACCTTGGCTTGTGGCTCCAAAGTTTCTATTTTTGTTCTACCCTTCAATATCATTTTGTTTTGTTGATAGTTAGTGTTACAGGTGAAACGAGAAGGCCCACCTACTCTACTAAACCAAGGTGTTCTATTAGGTATGTGACGTGGAATATTATCACTACAAATTCATTGGGAATATAATTCCTAGAGTTTACCAAAACCTAAGTGCTATAATGTCACCCACAATTGGATGTATCTTATCATAGTATACTTAAGGATGAACTCCCAAGTTGACAATGTTTTTAAGAGTTAACTGATCAAAGTAACTTATCAAGAACTAGTTTTTATCACAAAAGTTGAGACTGGTTTGATTAATCTAATATTGCAAGAAAGAAAATAGCTATATTAAAGTTCTAGTTATCAATGGATGGAAACACTAGGGTGGAACTGGGTTTCACTACCACTACTTGATATGTGCAATCATTCAAATCCAAACTTATATGATGATATAATTGGAGTTATGCAAGTTTCCCCTTTCAGTGTCAGAAACTTGTATGAGTAGATATCCCTGTAAGATCGATGTTTCATTACTTATGGATCCTCTATCCACTACTCCAAAGACTTTCCATCAAATGTTCTCATCAGGATATCAACCAAAGCTAATCAGTATCAAATCTTAAACATTGAAGTTCTTGCAGTAAAAGATTATAATAAATCACGTAAAGTGGGTGATCAATCCACAAGACATGCGATAAACAATTGGCTATGAATTAAATGAGTTCATATAATATTTAGAATATGAATGAAATCACAAACAATAGGTAGTGGGGCTAGTCCCACTCCCCATCGAAAAGACTACTGCCTTGACATGGTCAGATTAATATCATAAGAACAGGAAGAGCACACCATCTTGGTCATGATGGTGGTGGAAGCAATTTGGCGTGGTGTGTGACGGAAGACTTCCTTCCCTCTTTCTCCTTCAGGTATTAACCCTGACTTGCAGCGGAAGTAGGGGAACAAACAACAACTCGGGGAAGAGATCGGTCACCTAAGAAGGGATGTAGATGGCTTTGAGTTGTTGAAGGTCTATTGAAGTATCCAAGTCTATAGATCAATAGCCAACTAGGTCAATAGAACTCGTTGGATAGATAGCTTGGTCGATAAGTCTCATCCTTGCTCTGATCTCAATGACAGCCTTTTAGTGTTTCTATCTCTAGAATTTTGAGATCAGTTGTACGGCTGCACAGGGGGCCTATTTATAGGGTCGAGGTTGTTGACATCTTTCCATCAATGTCAACCATTTTTCGTTGGTTAACGGGTATGTAGGTCGATGGCTTTTAGACTTCCTATCGTCGGTCTTAGAGTTTAATAGGTCAGTCGACCTTGAGGATTGATGATATTGTCAATCGATGTTGTGGTTGTCAACGAGAATGTCGACAACATTATGTCGATGATTTGATTTCTTGTCATTTGTTGGCCAATAATGATGTCAATCAGGGTGTCTATGGCTTGATAACTGATGATTTTGAAGGCCAATTGGCATGTCAATCGATAAGTCAATTTTGGTCTTGGACACAATTTTTGTGTATCAATCTACCTTCTGAAAAGTTCTCAAAACCCATTTCAGTCTGGGGCGTTGTCCCACACCCTGTAGGAGATGTCCTCCTCTAGACTCTCACCCACTGAAGGGCAGAGGAACCCCCTAGGCAAACTTGCTACAGAGTGATAGAATTCAAACCCGCAAAGGGAGTCAAAAAAGTATCAAATTCCTACAATTAACATTAAAAACCTAAGTAGATCAAAACAAAGCTATTCTTTATGAAAACTAAGCTATATGAATGCTAAATTAGACTAATAATGCGACGAAAATTGGGATGAATATGCATTCATCCATAGGTTCTTTGGAATATTCAATTGGTGGGAGTTCTTACAAGCGTCTTTGTTTCCATAGGAGAATCTAGGATGGACCGATCTCTTAAAACTCACATAGGAGACATTCTTGGTACCATCTTCCTGGATGTCCTCCTCTTTTTGGGTATAAATGCAATGGTCAACACCATGGCCTCCTTCACACATAAAGCACCTCCTTGCAATTTTATTTTAGTCTTCGAAATGTTCCCAGAATATTTCATTTGGCAAACATCAGTTACTAATGTCTCAATATTGGCAGTGAGAGCCTCTAGGCCCTTGGATTTGACAATTAACCAGAGACATTACCTACTAGTCCTCTTTCATACTTTAGGATAGCTTATAGAGCAGCCATATTATCAATTATTACCATGCATCTCTTTGGGTTCTTACCCAGTAATTCACTTATAAAAGTGGTGTTGAGTGAAAACCTTTCAGTTGTGTTAAGACAATCATAAAGGGGGTTACATGAAATCCGTTGTTGTCATTGTGATGATGACAAACCCTCTAATACTCTACAAATCATTCCCATGCTTCATAGAGATTCTCATTGGGTTTCTGTCTAAAAGGAGAGATCTTGTATCTATTTTGCAAGGTCTTTTCTACCAGGTAGAACTTGGCAATGAAGGCATCGTCAAGAGGTCCCCACATGTTTATACTTTTATCCTTCAGGGAAAGATACCATGATAAGGCATTATCCCTCAAGAGAAGTTGAACCCTTTGTAATAGATTGCTTCTTGTGGTATCCAATTCACTTTCAAGGTATCACAAATGTTCTTATAAGCATCAAGATAGTGACAGGGGTTCTCATCCAGAGAGTTTCCACCAAAAGTCCTTCCTTGTATCACAAGAATGAGGGAGGGATTCAACTATAGGTTGTCACCATTGAACCTTGGTATGATAATAGGTTTCTTAGATGCATTGGCATGTGTGTCCAATAAGTCTATAAGAGATGGACATCCATCTTCTTCTTATTATCCTCATTTTGTGGTCTTGTAGAAACTGAGGTGAGGTCCTTTAGCTTCTTGAAAATGTTCTTCATATTCACAATTGTAATCTTATTGGTGATACTCAATGTGCTCATTCATGTTTTGGACAATCTCCTCCGATGAGGCATGATTCTGGCTGTAAAAAAGGAGATGGGATCAGTTTGCACTAAACTCCTTGAAATAAATCATACTGGAAAGGTTAGAAACTAGACATGTGACATGTGGTTTTCAAGATGAATAGAGTTATCATACCTAAAATGTAAAGTTAGGTTTATTACTAGGTTTAAGGCATGGGTGTATGCTAAGTAGACATTGCATTCTTAACATTTTTGGCTTGCCTTGTCCCCAGCAATGGGGCCAAAACTTGACCACCTTCAATTGCACGTACAAAAACTAGTGCATCTAGAGTAATCAAAATTTATATTTATACCTTCATACTTAGACAACCACAATAATAATCGGCATTGCAAAGTAAATGGGGTAACACTCAAGAACAAGGGTGGCTAGTGCTAAGACTCTAGAGCCTTGGCTTATTTACACCAAACATAAGAAAGATAAGTGTTCCTTAAGGAACAATGGAATCTAAACAATCCATATAACCAAAGAAGAAAAGTAAGAAATAAAAGAGAAGACAAAAATGGCACAAGAATCTTTAAGTGTGTTTTTTAATATAAGGATGTATCGATTCTTGGTTCGGGTTGTATCGTCTATAATTTCTCACCAACATGCAATACTCACACCCATTGTATACCCTTATCAAGTTTATAAGAAATTTCCATATGATATTATTCCCTCCTCTCTCGAGATTAAGATATATATTGATCATAAGGTTATCTCTCTCTCAAACAATCAACATAAAAGCATTTGATCATAGCTATAACATTCCAACATTCTCATGCATTCATACTGCTCCATAACTCTTAGATATAGGTTATAGTACCCTATCAAGGCATTAACAATCAAACAACACAAGATGGTATCTAATCATGCAGGTGGAGCAATAGAAACAAGAGCATGGTGGTAAACATTTCCAAGAGTATATCTATCTATGGATATAAGTATTTACATGTTGGGAGAGCCTTAGTGGCTACTCCCAACCCATGAAAATAAACTAGCCACTCATCATGGCGAGTGACATTATGGATTTACAATTGTATGAAGCCATATATGATGGACAAAATGGAATGAAAGAGAACATGATGAAGGTTGGGAGAGTAGAGGAAGAAGACTCAAATATAGTAACCTCTACAAGGATATTGGAGCTCAGGGAAGACCTCCTTCTTAACTCCATTGTCGATGATGGTGAGGTGGCTGGTGGAGAGGTTGTCTCCTTCATTCTTCTTCTCTTGAGGAGGGGCTTCAGCAACTGCTTAGGGAAGGTGAAGGTATGCTAGAACCTTGGACTCTCGTTCTTGGTTGGTGCAAACTAATGGAGCCTCAGACTCTCATCTGAAGGTCGATGGAAAGAGGAAGTGGCAACAACACTTCATCTTCAAGGTTAGAAATGAGAGACCCCTTCTTCATAGCATCATTTGTACTATTTATAGAATCTCGTGCAGGACTCAAGGTGGTCATGGATGAGCTTTGTGTGTGCCCAAAGTCCTCCAATCACATGCCTCAAAGCTGGAGCTCAACTGACATTGTTGTGACTCTATGTAGTACTACCTTTGGTTGACAAGCTTTCTCCCAAAACATAGGTCGGCATGGGTAGAATCATCATCACAACAGGAAGGGTTGTTGGACCTTTGATTGATGGATGCACAACCAAGACATCAGTAGGCTAGACCCACTAATTAACCTTTAGTTGATAGAGCCTAGATTGATCATTGATTGACTTATTTATAGCCTAATACACTTGGCACTCAGTGGAGCCATAAAATGGTGACCCTTCAACTCGTTCATCGGTATGCATCTGGCATGACCCTAACTTTGGAAGGTAAAGTGGCTGGAGCCATCAGTTGTGACAGCCAATGGAGGGCATGCCAAAGTGGATCCTTTGGTCAAGGCCATCAGTAGGCGTGGCATGACAATCAACTGATGGCTTTTCTATACAAAGGGAGTAATTACTGCCTAATTGAGTAATAAACGGAAATTATGAAGAAACCAAAGGAAAGGTGGGTAACTAGGGAGGGAAATTAAGGACAAAAATAAGCTTGACACATCCACAAAATTAGATGTTATCAAGTACGACATGTGGATCATCTCCCAGAGTAAAGCCAATTGGAGGAATTTCACCGATACATGATTTTATCTCCTCCTTAACTTCTTCCTTATCTAGTTTATTTAATTTTCCTTCTAAATTTGTGAAAAACATCATATCCACCACACTTCCCCTATGTTCTTCATGTAATATGGGGTAAATAATCATCTTTATGTACCATGTCATCTAAAAAAATCATGTTTAATTAATGTAGTTTATTCGTTTAAATTGTTGATATATTTTGTAGCTCATGTTTCAATGTCTTTTCTTAGGACTGATCATTCCAAGATCTACTTTTTTTAGTTTTCTTGGTTCACAAACATGAAGTACCTAACTTATGAACTAGAACTATTGTTTTTATGGCATGAACACGTATGAAATTTCAACAACCAAGTTGGTGGTATCTAAGGAATGTCTTCAATGGAGAAACTGGGGCTAAAAAGAAAAAGGGTGTAACAAATGTAGCTCCAAAAATAGGATAATTCTAGATATGAAGTTATCTTGAGAGATAGAAGTGAGTCTTAAGACTACATATTTCAATACACTTTCTAAGATGCATGCCTCTTGAATGAGTTGGAGAGGTCAAAATGGGAAATCAATCTATTCATTTTCAAGTCGGGTTGAAGAATGGTTTCATTGGGGTATTCATCAGGCTTTGGTTGCTTTCAATATTTTAGAACTTTTCTTTCACATTTTTTAATATGAATTATGTAGAGTAATTAAGGATAAAAATCAAGTTATTCTATTCTAATCTATTGTTACTTTAGTTGATAAATAATGATAAATATTTAGGAATTTATGAGTTTGCAACTGCCTCGATTATGAAGTGTTCATATGTGTAAACACTCAAGGATGATTTGGGTGTCTGTTATTGTTTAGAAATCATTATATCTATATTCTATCCTTTGATCCAAGTTTCTTTTCTTTCAAGTTAGGTTAATATTTTCTTTAAATTAGTCAATTTGATCCAATCATCAACCAAAATATATTTTATTACAATATATTGTTTAACATTTTACACATAAATTCATAACCCCGTGGACTCAGTGTAGTTGACCTAAAACTATATCTCTTGTGATCCATATTATTAGGGTGACAAATTTTTTCTCTATATGAATTTAATTGATCATATGATTTGTATGCATTAATATATGGTGTAGTTTTGTGGAGTCAGTTTCATTTTTTGTCTTTTTGTTGAATAAGTAATAATGTAAACATTTATTAAGTTTTTTGTTTATTTAGGTTTTTATACTTACACAAATATGTTTCCCTTCATCTTTGTATGGAAATATGTGTTGAGATGGATATAATGTGTTCACATGCACAAAATGAATATGAAATATAACTACAACCCACAAAACCATCTCAACCATGGAAGAATAACGTGTGAGTCTTCATTTTCCTTTTATTTTTAAATAAAAGAAAAGGAAAGCGACAAATGATCTGATTTGCTATTTAGGTTTATTTTATTTTGTTATGTGTTTGATTTTGTTTGTTAGCGTGTGTTTGTGTATCTAATATATTTGTGATTTAAGTATATATGCTTTTAAAATTCCCTTCATAATTTGTATTATGAACATATAATTTCAAGGTGTTTTGTAACTGCTAACTTGAATTGGTATTCTTACACCTCATATATAATTTTTCATACTTGTTTTAAAAAAACACATTGTGTGGTTAGAGTAGGCAGTGTAAACAAAAATTTTACTTGACCATAAACCCATAACCAGCAGATCGCGTCAATATCTATGTAATGGGAAGGATGGTTTTAGTGAGTTATACTTGGTCCTGAGGCTTGCTCAGTGACTATACCTCACAACAAGTGTGATCTTCAACCACCTGTCTTCGACGACATCTGTGAAACTCCTAGTCTTGACTCGGACTGCGGTTGACTGTCATCCTCCTGAGCAGGCAGAAGTCTCCCACCTCTTTAGATAGTCCACACAAACTATCGGGAACTCTTGTTGTCCAGAAGAACGGACTAGAAGGAGTTGTCCCCTTATGTCGATGTACTAGTCACCAACACACTCTCCCACAACCAGTTGCTTTTCTGTAGTTGTCTTTCCCTCATTGTTCCTCCTTGGATGGGTAGAACTTGCTTGAGCACTCTCGATTACCACAACCAAAGAGGACAACAACTTTTTAGAGCAACTAAAGTTCTGAGTTGTGTCTCTGGTGAAGCCCCCTGTACCCCTCTATTTATAGTAGAGGGCAGGGTCAGGGTTCCCACTCTATATGGGAGTAGAGGGTCTAGAATTTCCATGAACAATTTACACTGTGGTAGGCAAAACGGTCGTTTCATAATTAAAACAATCATTTGGGAGTGTGAGCCAATCGGTTCACTAGTGAACTGGTTGGTTGGGAGTGTGAGCCAATCGGTTCACCCAGTGAATCGATCGTTTCACTTCCTAGACCAGCCTATAATTGAATTTCCTTATTCGTTTCTAATTAACGTAAAGATTAATTTTTTTTCCCAATCAAATTGAACAAGTGAAATGAAAAACTTTTTCTCACAAACTGGGACAACCCAACACTACTCATTTGATCCGATTGAATTGATCAATTCACTAGAGTGAATTGGTCATCTTACTGACCATGAGCCAATCGGTTCACCTAGTGAAGCGAACGGTTGGTGGTCCAGATTGTGTAGAACATAGTCAATTCAGTTCTCAATCAATCTGACACTCTCAGTGGGTTCAACACTTGAACTTGATGATTTAGAGTCAAGTCTATTGATTGAATGTTTGATTGAGTACCTAAACACTTTAGTAATCAATCCAAAAATCATTCATGGATAAACTCCTCTTCCAGATTAATCCTTTGTGTGTGACCCTATAGGATCCATTTCACATTGGCAGTGAATGTCCATAACTAGCTTATGACATCACAAGCAAAGAGTGGTACCTAGTCACACATCAGTTCTACCTAAGTGAAAAGGAAAGTTGGAGAACAACTTTCAATCCTACAGTTTGTGATTGGTGTTTCAGTGAATGTATAATTCCTTTGTCTCTGATAAACTGAATGAACTCAAGGCATGGAGTTGTCATCCTTTCAAAGTTCATTCATGTTTCTTTAACTAGAGAAGATTGTATGAGATATGTGTGACATCAATATCATATATTGATTCACATGTGCATGCACATGCCTTTCTCAATCTCGCTTATCAAGTGGCATGGACATCATACTCCCTTAGGAGGGACAAATCCCATATCTATCACTCACAGTCTATCTCATGCGTCAAAGTCACCCAATCATCACTGTTATAACAACCCATGTTTCAGGATTGCGTTTGATGATGTCAAAGTGTACCCAATCACATTCAATGAGTGTAGTGATTTCAGGTCTAAGAATCACAAACACCACCATCACAATGAGAGATGATTCTGACTACCATGTCATGGTTCCATGTGTCACTCTCATGGTGGGTCTGTCTGATACACTATTCTCCAACATGTATCTATGTGCTTGGTTTGATATCATATATCATGACTAATGAGACACTATCATCAACCAACACACACTCTAGTCTTGATGTATCATTATTGTCTATCAACCTTCCACAATGACATTTGACTAGGGACATAACAAGAATGTACATACTCTTAGCATCTGTATGATCTCATTGTTCAGGTCCTTAACCTAAAGACATACGTCATTGAGTATTGTCATTCTTTAGACATTCATTTTGCTCCATCATTTATCTCATAATTGATTGAGCTAGAATAATTTGGAAGCTTGCCTTTGATATTTATCAAATCAATCAGAACATATGCCAATCCAATCATCATATGACTGGCTCTCTGGGCATACATACCACCAGACTCCCACTTGCACTTAGAGTCAATCACCTTTGAATCATATTTTAAGTGATCTCTAAACATCTCCCACATGTTTCAGTTGTGCTAGTGCTAATCCAGTGAGTTAACAACATATTGCTTTATTTGATATATTGCATGTTTCACATCTCCTCACTGAATGACATTTCATAGGAGATGGAGTTGTCATAACATGCTATATGATATTCCTTGCCTTATAATTAGTTCCATAGTTTGACTTAGTATTTCTACTTTGTCATTAATGGTTGGAACATCTATAAGGTCATCTGTATGAACTTATAGATCCATATAGTATCCTATGGTGTTCATAACACAAGGATACTCAACATTCCTTTTAGAATTAAATGGGCTTTTAATTTTACTTGGAACATTTCCATTTAATAACTCTTGTTCACTTTACAATTGAATATAACTTTTATATTTTGCATTTTGCGATCATTTTTCTGTCATTTCGGAAGCTTGCATTAGTGTAACTAATTTACACTCAACTCTTCCTTTTATTACCATAGAACTAATCCTTTAATACTTCATAAGTACTTAAATAAGTTCTTTATGGTATTCTAGTGACTCTCACTGCAAGTAGACAGACATCCACTTGTCATGTCCATTACATACAAGATAACTGGATGAGCATATCATATTGTCATGTCCAATACATACAAGATGATGAATGCATTTTTTTTGTCATGTCTGATACATACAAGATGATGGGATGATTACATACATGATAGATACAATTGTGAATGCATAAGGCATCTATCTATGTGTTCCTATTCTTCATACGAATTTGGGGCACTATGCATCTGAGAGACTAACTCCATGTAATATGGACAAGTTTTTCCCCACTGAATCTCTACATATTGAACCCTTCAGCATAGACTGCCAATGTATGTTCTCTCCTTATTAGGTCAAGAGACTTTCGAGAACTATCTCGATAGATATCTATTCCTATAACATAGGGCATTGCTCTTTATTCCCTTAAAGAAGGTATTTTCACACCAGTTTCTATTCTTAGAACGTTTCATTCCTCATCATCATGTGGAATATGAATACGCTCCCACTAAATTTTTATAATCAAGGATCCCTTCTTTATTTCGATATATCAATCAAACCTTTTGACTATATGATCAAAGTAAAGACTCTAGTTGTGAGGTACTTGTATTTAATCAATCATATTGATTAATCTCTTGTAACTTATATACTGCATTTGCATAAACAGAATTATAAAACCCTTCAGGTTGTCACATACACAACCTCATGTTATTCCTACTAGGAATGTGGTTTTAATATCCATATGCCAAATTTCATAGTCTTTAAGTTCCAATATAAAGCATGATCCTTTATGGCCTATAGACACTGCAATTGGTTAAATAAAATCATCATGTTCAACACCTTGAACTCACTTGAATTTATCTCAACCAATCAGCTCTTCAAATGTCATCCATGTCAGTCTTAACTCTTAAGAGCCAATTTCTCTTATGGGTTTTATCCCTGTAAGTCCTATAATTAAGGTCATGCCTTATTTTGGTTCACATGTAATTCATTTTGGATCTTATGGCTTCAAGCCATTACTCAAAATTTGGTTCCTCAACATCATCTAGGCTCATCATCATATAACTAATTAATCACCTTTGAGTTTGTAGGATATCATTATCCATCAAGATCAAGGTGTTTTCTACTAGATATATGAGGTGTATATGTTACATAAGGAATTTGAGATTCCACAACATTTGTAATTCTGAATCTCCTTTGTACATTTATTTAGTGTAAAGCATGTTCTTTAGAAGAATTCTAGAAGATTATTTATTCATTTGATGATCATTCTCTTACTATTTAGAGTATGATTCCTTCTTTGATTTAGACATCATTATGCCTTAATCATGAGTTCTCTATGATACACTATCATAGTTACTCACAAGGTCCTCAAACATTTGGTTTATGTATCTCATTCATTGATCATATCAAAGAGTTAATAATTTTACCAAGTTTGTTCTTCATTTATGATATTCTTAAACATTTCAAGATATTCATATTGTTGTTTCATTAAATACCATATTTGAAGTATTAGCATTTACTCCAATAGGTATGTATATACATCAATATGTATTATACCTAATTGAATAGTCATTCTCCCACTCCATCTAGTGAAGATTAACTTGTCATCATTGCCCAATAAATAAGACATTTATATCTCGTAATGGTTCATTAACCAAGAGAGTCTAGTTTATCCATTAACATGGAACCTAGATATGAATTTCTCATTCATTTGTTTAGATGATAATGCTAATTTATTTTTTGAGTCCTCAATAACTTTTGGGTATTATTATTGTATCTCATGTATACCAAGTACCACAAGATAAATAAGGCATTGCCATAAAAGATCATATCTTTGAAATTGAAACATGAATTTTATTGATAGACATCCTTGTCATTACAAGATGTAGAAATAAAAAAAATGTTTCTATTTATTGACAATATGAAATAGTAGTCCATAACTCTATTACATGCCCTTTGGGCTGAAATAAACTAAAAGGTACTACTATCTATGACAGCAACACTTGCTCCAATGTTGATGAGTGTTCCTTCTTGGTCCTTTCATAAAGGCCATACTTCTTTTCAGATCCTACACATCATATATGTCAGATCTACATCTTGGTATCATATACCTAAGATAAAGAAGAATTTTAAGTTTATTTCATAATACCTTAGGTGGAGACTTCCATCCCCTCCTTCTTCTTTAGTTCATTATGTAGAGAGGGTAATTTCTCTTCCAATGTCCTGGCTCATGAAAATGGTGACATTTGCCTCTCTTGTTCACCCCTCCCTTGGCTTTGAGAGTTGAAGATGACTTGGGTTTCTGGCTAGCATCAGAACCTTTCTTTGCTTTTCCCTTGCCCTTACCTTTAGACTTTCCCTTCTTTCTACTGATCAACATCATAGATTTGGGTTTGTCTTTCTTCATTTGTGCCTCGACTATCTTCAACATGCCCAACAACTCTATTAGTGGCATGTCAAAGTTGTTCGTGTTGCAGTTCATCACCAACTGATTGTAGGATTCTAGCAATGATTGTAGTATCACATAAGTAGCCAACTCTTGGCTCAAAGGGAATCCCATTCGAGTTAGGTTCTCCACATACCCAATCCTCTTGAGTGTGTGAGGGCCTACTGGATCTCCTTCTATCATGACACACTTGAACAATGCCTTGGAGACATCATATATCTCTTGTCGTGCTTGGTCTTGATACATATTCTTGAGATGTTGAACCATCTCAATGACATCCATCTTCTCATGTTGTCTATGTAACTCATAATTCATTGAGCACAACATCAAGCACTTGACATCAATGGCATCCTCAGTATGTTTCTTGTAAGCATCCCTTTCAGCCTTTGGTGTGGTGGGAGTGGGTTCATCTCGCTCTAGTGTATCTAGGACATAGAGCTTTCTCTCTTGAGTGAGAACAATTCTCAACATCCTGAGCTAGTCGTGGAAATTGTTCCCATTTAACTTGTCCTTCTCAAGGACCGATCGCAATGAAAAGTGATTGTTTTTTGTAGCCATTTATTCTACAAAAAGGAAATTTGCAATTTTAGTCCAAAACTCTTTTTGATTTGATTTGATTTGATTTGAAAATTATGATATTAATTAGGTCTTTAATTAATTATCACTCCTACCATTTTGATCAAACTGATAACCCTCATGTATCAATTTAGAAGATTACAACGTAAAACCTTCTAGTGAGCCAAGATCCAAAACAATTGAATTATTACTTGGCCAACGCCAATGTCCATAATCAATTATTAAGGTAGGTAACATTTACCAATTGCATCATATGCAATTCTTGGATAGATGATATGCACAACTCTTTGCCATAGTCATATGAATGCCTCTAAGTGCTTAATCTCATTAAGACCACTTAGTTAAGCCTGACCCAAATGCTAACACAATAAGAGTGCAGCCTGCTTGGCGGGCCCACAAAAATACCATCACAATTCCACGAGATAGACAACACACCACCCTTGGGATGCCCATGCTTGCCGATCAAGATTTTCATGTGTGTTTCTTATGGAAAGCATCTAAGACTTAATATTTATAATTGGCAGATTTTAATATGCTTATATATGCATATATGTATCCAATCACCACATATATAGTATGTATCATATACATGTTATATCCCACAAACAAAAATATGCAATAATGATAAAGCGATGATTATGGCCATCCTATTGTAGTTCCTTGGAGCCACAAGGAACTACGGTCATCTAAGGTCTACATCACATGCAACCTATTATTGATGAAGATTTGTGCTTGCCAATCTGGGTTGACTGGTTCAACCTTTGAACTGGTCGGTTCACCTCTTGGCCGGTCGGTTGGTCTCCTCTAGCTAGTCGTCTGGCTCCTACAGACAGTCGGCTTGTTCTATCATCTGGGCTTCTCGTCGGTCCACCAACTGCTCCTCAGTCATTCGTCTCGGTCCATCAAGCGGTCATCTTCAATATTCGTCATAACAAGAAATTAAGCTAATCCTATTTTACATAATCTTTGTGAAACCTTGAGTTACATTCGAGGGGAGCAAAGGTAAAAGAGAATCTCAAGTTATCTCGAGTTACATTTAGAATAGAAGAAGAGGGCTTGGTGCAAAGACCGAGCTGCAAACAACCATAACCAACCACACACATGCACATAGGGTTTATAGGCCACAACCATGCTACACATCCACCATCAAAACTATTTTAGGGATACGTGTATTGATTGCATATATACCATATCATATATGTATATATTAGCTTGGGATCATGTGATATTAATTGGATATTCACATTAGTCATTTAAATATTAACCTTGTATGCAATAAATAAAATACGGTAAAACCAAAATCTGATCATATCGATTATCCCAAAAGATAGAGTATTGACATGGCTCTGATACTACTATTGGGTTTTACGTGGTCGGAGTAGGCAATGGAAACAAAAAAAAATTACTTGACCATAAACCCATAACACATATCACATTAATATCTATGTAATGGGAATGATAGTTTTAGTGAGTTATACCTGGTCTTGAGGCTTGCTTAATGACTATACCTCGTAGAAAGTGTGGTCTTCAACCACCTATTTTTGACAGCATCTATGTAGCTCTTGATCTTGACCTGGACTGTGGTTGACTGTCGTCCTCCTGAGCAGAAGAAGTCTCCAACCTCTATAGATAGTCCACACTGACTACCAGGAACTCTAGTTGTCCTGAAGAATAGACTAGAAGGAGTTTCCCCTTCTATTAGTGTACTAGTCACCAACACACTCTCCCACAACCAGTTGCTTTTCTACAGTTGTCTTTCCCTCGTTATTCCTCCCTAGATGGGTAGAACTTGCTTGGGCTCTCTCGATTACCACACCCAGAGAGGACAACAACTTTATAGAGCAACTGATGTTCTGAGGTGTGTCTCTGGAGAAGCCCCTTATACCCCTCTATTTATAGTAGAGGGCAGGGTCATGGTTCCCAGTTTGTGCGGGAGTAGAAGGGTTCAAATTTTCCATGAACAATTTACACTGCGGTAGGAGAAATGGTTGTTTCATAACTGAAATGGTCATTTGGGAGTGTGAGCCAATCGGTTCACCTAGTAAACCATTCGTTTCACTTCCCAGACCTGCCTACAATTGACCTTCCTTATTTGTTTCTAATTAATACAAAGATTAATTCTTATCCCAATCGAATTGAACAAGTGAAATGAAAAACTTTTTCTCACAAACCGGCACAACCCAACACTCCTCGTTTGGTCTAGTTGAACTGATCGATTCACTAGAGTGAACCTGTCATCTCACTGACCATGAGCCGATTAGCTCACCCAGTGAACCGGTCGGTTGGTGGTCCAGATTATGCAGAACACAATCAATTCAGTTCTCAATCAATCTAAGACTTTAACCAGTTGGTTCAACACTTGAACTTGATGATTCTTAGTCAAGTCTACTGATTGAATATTTGATTGAGTACCTAAACACTTAAGTAATCAATCCAAACATCATTCATGGATAAACTCCTCTTCCAGGTTAATCCTTTGTGTGTGACCCTATAGGTCCCATTTCACATTGGCAGTGAATGTCCATAACTAGCTTATGACATCACAAGAAAAGAGTGGTACCTAGTCGCACATCCGTGCTACCCAAGTGAAAATGAAAGTTGGAGAACAAATTGCAATCCTACAGTCTGTGATTGGTGTTTTAGTGAATGTATAATTCCTTTGTCGCTGATATCCTAAATGAACTCAAGGCATGGAGTTTTCATCCTTTCAACATTCATTCATGTTTCTTGAACTAATGAAGACTGTCTGAGATATGTGTGACATCAATATCATATATTGATTCACATGTGCATGCACATGCCTTTCTCAATCTCACTTATCAAGTGGCCTGGACATCATACTCCCTTAGGAGGGACAAATCCTATATCTATCACACACAGTCTATCTCATGCGTCAAATCCACCCAATCATCACCGTTATAACAACCCATGTTTCTAGGACTACATTTGATGATGTCAAAGTGTACCCAATCACATTCGATGAGTGTAGTGATTTCAGGTCTAAGAATCACAAACACCACCATCACTATGAGACATGATTCTGACTACCATGTCATGGTTCCATGTGTCACTCTCATGGTGGGTTGGTCTGATACACTATTCTCCAACATGTATCTATATGCTTGGTTTGATATCATATATCATGACTAATGAGACACTATCATCAACCAACACACACTATAGTCTTGATGTGTCATTGTTGTCTATCAACCTTCCACAATGGCATCTGTCTAGGGACATAACAAGAATGTACATACTCTTAGTATCTGTATGATCTCATTGTTTAGGTCCTTAACCTGAAGACATACGTCATTGAGTATTGTCATTCTTTAGACATTCATTCTGCTCCATCATTTATCTCATAATCAATTGAGCTAGAATAAATTGGAAGCTTGCCTTTGATATTTATCAAATCAATCAGAACATATGCCAATCCAATCATCATATGATTGGATCTCTGGGCATACATACCAGAGTGCACATCAACAATCTTTTTCATGATCTATCTCATGAGTTACATCATGCATGACTTGCCTCTTGATTTTATTTGAATCATAAATGAATATTTAAGTTGTTGTGATCGAATGTGAATAACCACATGGAACCAATTGATTGTTGATAATTAGTATTATAACATTCTCTTATAATAAAAACATAAAATTATAGATTGAGCATTTGATTAATGACTTGTAAATGTTTTGAGAAAGCCTAAGTATTACAATTAAACAAGATGATACTTTTCATAATGTTTCATCGATAAAATTGGGTTCTCCAATGTGGGATCCTATCCTACAGAAAATGCAAAATCAGTTAATAGAATTTCTTCATCCTCCAGAAGTGGTTAAACTATCAACATAGATTCTCTGAGTGAAAAAGTCTTAACAAGAATTTGGGTCCACGTTTTCAAGAGGATTTAGTGCCTTAAAGGGAATATCACATGTGGGTAAGCCTGTATGAGACCCCATGTGCCCTTACATCTAAAAAATATAATTTCTAAATTTATGTGTATTGTAACATTTAGTCTTTGTTCATTACTAGTACTTTTTTAGAATAGAACAATGACTAGGAAATCGCATGTATAACTCTAATCATCATATTGTACTAATTGAAAATTCCAATAATGGTTCCACTAGATGACCATCCCAATCTAAACATCAACATGTACCCTTCATGGGATTCTTGAAATAATGCATCATTATGCATTTTAACAACACTATTTTTTTATGTAGACCTTACCCCATGTTGATTTCTTTATAACTATGGTATTCCAGAGGATAAGAAATTATTCCAAGTGTTTAATGATTTGATAAGTTCATTTCATACCACATTGTGTCAGATAAACAAAACACAACAAACAACCAGACATGATGTGTGCACTGCACCACATAGTGTATCCAAAATTATTTCTTCACTATAAAAATAAAAAAATCACATGGACTTTCCCCTCATTGAACATCTTGTCACTTGTCAGACACAACTATCGGTTTTCTTTACCATCATGGACATATCCAAAAAATCACATGATGTGTCACCTACAATTAGTGCATTTTTTAAACCATCATATGATGTTTCAAATCCATGACATGGCATTTTGAATGGTTACTTTTGAAAACTTAGTTTTTTGTACACTTGAGGCATCATATTACTCAATTTTTTGACAAAAACATATATGAAGAATGAGAGCCTCAAACTTTAGTATATTTAAATATAATTAATGAAAATTCAAAGATTTAGTTTTGGATTCAATATAAAGATGATCTTATGAATATGAGTAGAATGGATTGACCCTCATAATTTGTTTGTATAATGGAATCTTGGTTGAGTCTCCAAATGTAAAGTAGTAAAGTATGTTTGATGTATTAAGATATTAATGAGAAGTGAGATTTGGCATGAAAACCATATTTGGACTCTTGACTCATTTTGTTAATTTAATGATCACTTCCTTAATATTATCACAAACTTTTTATATACAATCTTGAATATATTTCCTATCTATGTCAAAGTTCACTTGAAATGAATCTTCCTATGAATTTTTACTAATGATCAAAGTTTATATTCTCAAATTCCCCCTTTTCCCTATTTAATTCTTTTTCCTCCCTTTCCTTTTCCAAATCGTTCGATCCAGCTAATCTAATTGATCCCCATGCCTGGACCATGGACCCACATTAGGTATGCTTTAGGTGTCCATATTGTATGCATGGGTCGATGTCCATAGGTTTATGATCCAATGGACAATGTTTATCCCTACCTCTATATCATTTTTGTAAGGTACACGTTTTTTATTGAACAACTCTACAACAGAATATTGTGTTCCCTTATTTATGTTGAAATTGGTAATTCATTGTGAAATTAGGGGAAGTAGCTTGATCTTGTTCGAAACCTTAAGTCAAACCTAGCTCCAAACTTTGCATGTGAGTTGTATTTTTATCATAAAATTTCAAACAATCCACCAAAAACACATAGAAGATATAAATCTATTTCATGTTCAATGATATCTCTAATATCATCCTCTTAAGTTATATTGAAATTGAAAATAACCTAATGTTGCAACCAGGCTCTGATTCCTTAATTTTATCTTGATAGTGACTTTTATGATTATCTGAAAAATCCTAACTTTGATCTAGCTACTTTATATTGTGATAACAATAATGATCATATGAAGACTATATTAAGTTAGGTTTAATTACCAAATATATGAATAATGTTTAATGTTCCCCTGACATAAACCTTGATTTCCAAATTACTTGGCATAATCTTGAAATCAAGTACCAATATTGATGGTGATGATCCAATGGGATGATAATGTCTGACCAATTTCTAAAAAGAGTATCTTTGGTGATACTAATATCCCCTTTTGATTAGTTGACATGAAAACTAATGAGTTGATATGTATGAAGAGGCTAAGGGTTTAAATTGGAATTTCAAGAGTTTTCCCCCCAAAATGGGATTAAAACTATGGAAACTCCCAAAATAGATCAGAACCTTATGATATAGCAAATCCCTCACCTTATACCCTAAAAATCTAGCTAAGGTTTGTATGATTTGATAGTAGATTTTTTGTGATTTCTTAGGCATTCATATTGTAATGGTTGACTGATACTATGATTAGATAATTCTTGCACTGAATGAAGATATGTGTGATACTTATGGTTAACTTGCTTAACCATGCACTATTCCCTATAATATATTCTAAAGTTTTTGCTACTCATACCAAAAAAGTGATTATTTTAATTCAAAAAATGCTAAGATCATATGTGTATTTTTAAATAATGATTGAATATAGTAATCAACATCTCATAAGGGTGGAAATGAACCCTATGAGGGTAAATAAAAACCAATATAAAATTAAAGTGTTGGCCATGAAGGAACACCAATAGTGATAAGAGTACCTAGAGAAAACATACAAGGGTTCACCTAGTGAGACATCTAAGAGTCCCTTGAGGAACCTACATTGATTCACTAAGCGAGATGTCTGGTTTTGGGTTTAAAACACAAAGTTTGAAACTATGAAGTTCTTTACTTTAAATATTTGATCAATTATTGCCATATACATTGTTTTTGCTATATGCGTTGTTGTGATTGCACCCATGTATGATGACATGTTTCTTGCTAGAGTTTTTGGTTGAGCTCATGATTCTAGATGTGAAGTTGTAGATGATCAAACATATTGAATATAATAAAGTTTTAAAGGATATTAAAGGATTAGAAAGCATATCCTTCTCTCAGTTCCCTAGAAGATTTAGGTTTTTAATTCCATTTTTTAGATTCCAAATTATGTACCTTCATTCAGATTTAGATATTGGTTGAACATATTTTACCTTATCAATTGAATGAAATTATTGGTTATATTTATTTATTTTTGTTAATAGGGTCCTAGAAATAATTGTTAACTTTCCTTGCTACGTTGGTCTTCATTGATGGGGACAATGGGAGAAGGGGGTTGCTACAACTAGTATCAGAGAAAAAATTGCTTAGATAAATTTTGAAAACTAATAATTTCAAAACATTCCTAGAACCATAAAAGAATTGTTAGGGTATTACCAAAAGGTGATGGTGTATAAGATTGGATCATAAGACAAAGACTGGAAAATCTTCCTCTGCACCACTAGTTGGTTTACAAGGACTTCCATGCCATCGTGTACCCTACTTGGACAAAGTCTTAGGATTTCTCAATAGAAACTACTATTTTGGTCTTCTCATTTGAACTTTGCCTATTTCGTATCTCTATTATTTTTATACCCTAAAAGTGTTTCTTTGGAAACCCTAGAACTTGCTTCTCACCTCAACTAAGTTAGGGTTTCAATAGGGTTAATGCATCCTCATCCAACTAAATAATAAGAAATATCAATTAAATATATAAATATATGAAACATACTTTCATTGATGTATGATTTTCTTATAAGGAGAAAACTACTACAGGCTTTTATTAACCTAGGGATAAGTAAAGATAATCTAGCCAGTTTATGAAGGGACTGAGTACTATAGAGGAAAGAGAAAATTTATGGGAATAAATTTAATTCTTAAACCTAGATCAAATTCCATGACCATTGGTATAAAATATTAATGAAGTAAAATAATACTAAAACATGTGCAGAAAATAGCAATAAGTGATGATAGTTGATATGTTTATAGGTTTTCCACCTCATCTCCCAAGGAGGGACCCATTATCCTTGAATGTTCACAATTCTAGACTAAAGCATCTCATGGATTGGATCCTAAAAATTGAAATTATTATAATCCCTGACACGCCTAAGAGGAAAGGATAAATCTGTGCCACCTAGTTCTACAAGGAATAGTTAGGAAAGGGTGAGACAATATAATGTTGACAAGAACATCCCTCTCAACCCTAACTGTAAGGCCCCTAAACTTTTTTAATGAGTTGAATAAGCTTAATTATCATAATTTAATTCTTATAACCCTAATATAACCTTTTTATATGCTTTGAAATCATAAGACAATCTTAATTTTCAAATTTGGTCCAATTTGGACACTGTTTGAGCAAGTTATGCAATTTTATGCACATTTTGGATTTTTCTGCAATTTACCCAATTGAGAAGTTTTCTTTGCAACTTATCACTTGCATTATTATGTTCTTTGTATATTCTCTCTTCATTATTGATCCTGTTGATACATGGGGTGCCTATTTAAACCTTGGTTTGAAGGTGTTTTCCTCAAGGGTATTTTAGGGTTTACTCCTTCATGGATGAGCTACCTTAGTAGCTATAAACTAATTAATTATTTGTTTTTCTTGGAAATTCAAGAAAAGAGGGATAAGCATGTCTCGATGTACGGTGGGGGAGATTCTTGTGTGTGTGCGTGTATATTCTTAACAGTTTAAGGCCATGGACACTTGGAAAGATACTAGAACTTCAACCTTTTCTTTTTCTTTATCTTAAAGTTTCATATACTTATCCCTAAGCACCAAAACGATCCATTTGCTCTACACCACTTCCTTCCTTCTATGAAGCTCATTCTCCCTCTGTTCTGCAATGAATTTCCTATCCAAGGAAGAAGAAAGAGGGGATCTTCTTGGAAAAAGAATCTAGGGTTGCAATTGACTTCCTTTTAGGGTTTGAAAAGTTTCCTTCTAGTGATCTTTGCCTAAACAAGTAATAATCCCCTTCTTTCCTCCATTTATTTCTTTGTTATCATTCCTCCTACCTTTCTCCATGTCGGAACCTTGTTGTTCCATGGTAGAAATTTCTCTAAAGCTCTAAAACCCTACCTTTCTTGCTCCTTATGCTTAGGGTTTGCTCATTTGATGAAGAAAGGTGCTAGATGGACGAGTTCATAACTTATACTTGAATTTTCTACCCAACCTGCTCTAGTATTCTTCTGTTTGGAATTTCATCTTCTCATTATATGCAAGTGCTATAACTTGTTCCACGTTTATTGTTTACCATAAGCTTGCTAGCTCATGCTCTTGCTTGAAAATGATGATTCATGCACTAAAAAGCTATGCTTGACTTGGATTTCAATTTTTATAATGTTCCCTATTATGATTTCAGTTCTAGATGAACCTTTGATCATGTGTAAGTTATTCCTAAGGTATAATATGATTTGGATTAGGTTGTTTTGACAACCTATGGTGCTAAGAACCTATCAACCAATGGTCAATTTTAGGGTTTAAAGTTGATTTCTTGTATAAACACATGACTCAATGGTGGTACCATTACAACAACTGATGGTGTTGTCTGCATGACAAATGATGGTGGTGACCAAGGGTGTCAACTGAAGTTCACCCTTTAGGTCAGGTGTTGGCCTAATTAGAATCTTAGCGATTAACAACTAAGTACCCTAATGATGTTATCAATCAATGGTGACATTAGTTTGATATTCGAGGATGATTAATGAATATAGTGCTGATCTAACAACCCTATGATGATTTAATGGTCACTAATGATGGTGGATCAGGTCTCCACAACCTATGGTAAGTTAATCATATAGTTATAGCATCAATTAAGCCTTACACCAATGGTTTCTTGGGTCACTTGATGCAATTTTCGGACCTATACTGTAATTGATGGCTTTAACATATGAACTTGACCCAATGGTCAAGATCTAATGTTTATTCCTCCAATAAAGTGGAATGATGGCCAATGTAATATGTTGGTCCTAATAATTTGATTTAGATGGTTTTCTTTATATTATCAACTTAAGGAGCTTACTTGTTGACAATGGATGGCTTGTTTTAAATGAACAGTCGATTGTGGGTTTAACTCTACTCTCAACAGAACCCTTATTGTTGTTAATCAAAGGATGTATAGGGTTAAATGGTGACTTTTATAGATCACAACTCAATAACATTATATATGATTCATTCAAGGTGTTTACTTATGTAAACGACCAATGGCTTTACCTTTTCAACATTTCATGGTTAGAAGTTGATGCCTCAATATTCCCATTATTTTGGGTGAAGCGTGTAGTGTAATGTTATGATTCTGATGATGAGAATTTGATGGTTAAATGCCTTAAACTTGTAGTGTTAACCTTTACCTCGTATGATTATGATTTAAAATCACCATAATGAATTAATGGGTAATCCTAATGAGGTATAACTTGTTATACCTAGCTTTGATATAACTAAATGATGGTAATTGGGTATGAATAGTCCTTGAATGACTAATATAATCATGGAGTACTCTGTTAATTTTTTTGAAACCCTAGTATGTTATAACTTGATGGCTACACCTTGATTTATGTGTGGCTTCATACTGGAGAATAGTATGGAATGTGATGGTGATGCTTCACCTTATGTATTCATGATCCAATGGGGATGTCGTGAGTTAGGATTTGGGTATAAGTGTTGATTAATAACATTCATATAATTTATCTTATTGAACCTAACTCTAATGCAAATAGATAAAGATGAGTTTTCATGTTTAACATTCTTATATGATGGAATGATGGTGAAATAACCTCCTTAATATGATCATAACCTTAATATGTTAATTGGTGGTTATCATAGCCACATGGTTGATACTTTCTTATGCTAAACATGTGCATTATGAATATGATGAGGGTTAATTAAATCTAGATTACTTGCATGTTGATAAAATAAATAAATGTTATTAATGTTAATATAACCCTATTATGATTGTTTATGAATATCTCCTAGCTCATTAATGCAGTATTTTGCTGATCTGGTGTATTATACGTAAGTGATGTTGTTGAGCCTTACTATAAGGCATGGAATGATAATGATGATCTTGTAGGGAATAGTATGATGGTCTTGATGACCTTTGGGCATGGTTGAGCCCTGAATGAGGTGTAATCCTCTTGTGTTGATAAGGGTTGATACCCTGTGATATTGTGAAAATGATTTATATCTTGTGATAGTATGATGACTAGTGTATCCTCATGAATGGCAAGTGAATAGTACCATGTGATGATGAGATGAGAAATTATGTTTCACACATTTTATATCTTTTGAAGTTGTGATATTTATATGCTTGTTAGAAGTGAATTAGGGTTTGTATGTCCACTTGTTTGATGCAGCCTTAATTCACCCAATTGGCATAATGAATCAAGTGAAACTCTAATCATGTAGTGTCATGTGACATAGATCCATCTGAGTGTCAGAACTTGCCATATGGTGAAATGAGTATTCCTAAGGGAAACTCGGAGTGCATACGGATGAGTATGCAAGGTGCTTTTCATCCTGAATTCAAGTGTTTAGGGAGGATGATTGTGGTCATACCTAGCCCTTAGTTTAAGAACAAATGTGGTCATGTCTTAGTGATTATATATGTGATGAGATTGGAGGACAATTGTGGTTGTACCTCGGATGGTAGGGTATGCATACCCACCTCCTTTCACTAGTGTCATGATTTGTACCAAGGATGGACTTGGTTGTTAGAAGTTTGACCTTATGTGTCATTGTGGCGTACTCGTACTGACTGGGGGCAGAGAAGATCTTAGGAGTCCGACTCTTCCTAGATCTTGTATGGCACTGATTTTGACTTTGTAGTGGTCAACTGGATTTTGAGTGGTATCCTCAATTTCCTCAGGGCATAATAAAAGATGTAAGAAAGGCATGTAGCATATTTGTTTAGGGTTATACACAACACTTCATATTGGATGATAACCCTTGTTTTCTTTATTTTCATTGAGATCATGTATAGTACAATAAGAGATAATAGATATGCTTATGTTGTAGTTATGCTCATGTTATAAACATGCCTATGTTGACAAATATACAGACACTGATGGTTAAGATGTTGCCGCTAGCTATGTTTAATATTTCTATCCATGCCTATGTAATTAGAAATTCTTAAACTTCTAATCATGCTTATGCAGTTAGTTGTGCTATGATGTTAATTCTACTTATGATATAGACCTATTCCCTTTATATGATATGCCAATACTGATAGCCATGTTATGTTACTAGACATATTCATGATGTCAGGAATGCTTATGCTACTAGATTGCTTGTACTATTAGTAAAGAATATGATGATAGTTAGATTAATGATAATGATTGTTATTAGATGCAATTTGATGATATTAGAGTAAATATCTATCCAGAGAAATGGATTTATTTGTTACCTATATATGCAGTGATGATCATACTTATTGCTAAGATTATTTGCTTAATCTATTTAGCATACTTAAAATGTTCAATATGTTAAATTGATTATTAAATACTCCAGCTACTCAGTTATCTACTATTTAAAATGATGTAATCAATAAGTGTTGTTGGAGGTTATATCTCTTGTTGGGACATGGGTCTCAACCTTATGGTTCGCCACATATTTTTAGGTAATCGACAGTGATGACAATAGAACCGTGAAAGTAAAGAGGAACTACAATAATGAATCTTTGAGAAAATTGATCAGATGTCTAGTGTGGCCTAGATTCGTCCTTGTACTCTCAGGTCTAGGCAGGAAAAATCTGTATATGGTGTTTCAAACGAATCAGACTTTTGTTAGCATATTAATGCTCGTTTGTGTGGCATATATGAATATTGTTCTCCTGTGTATATATGTTGTGGCTAAGGCAATAGAACAATTTGTATCAAATTCTTGGCATAATATGGATATAAGAAAGATTTTGGGCTTTTATGCAAATGTTTCTGAGTGGGTGCTGATGTTGAAATCAATTTTAATTTCCCCATATTTTTGGGTATGTGGTTGATTGGTGATTGATTGTGTTTTGTGTTTTGAGTAATCTTATATAGTGTAACAGGTTCTCACAAGTTGGTATCAGAGCTTTAGGTTCAGTAAGTCTACAAGGACACTAGGACTTAAGACTAGGATGATGTCTAAGTTAGGAACTTGACACAAAAACATGGTGCATACTGCCTAATCTCAGTACTTGGATGCCTGTCCAGGTATTCAATTATTGAAGAAAAGGTAAGTATGGAACTCTTAGATTGTTATCTTTCTGATTACTCTAATCAAGTAGTCATTTTGAGACAATCTAAAGAGCATAACGAATAAGAAATCATGTTGTGAATATCTCAATCCTAAATTAAAGAAGATGAGAATTGCATCATTATCTATCAAAACTTGAATGTTTGGTAACTGTAAGAGAAAGATACAACAGCATGAAATCTAAATCTGAATACAAATAAGGAAAAGAGGAGTTCTTGAATATGTGATTCAAGAAGATAATAAAGTAAAAAACAGATAAGTCTATGCTTATAAAGTGATTCAAGGTATGAAATCTACATAAGATGGAGAGAACTCCAATGATAAGTATAAAATGAGAAGATAAATGAGAACAATGACAAAGGAATAAGGTGGAACCTGAGTTAATCTCAGACCAACCTATGTGTGTAAGAAAGTATTAATGTAAAATTGGCATGGCGTTTGAAAGAAATTAAGGCAGATGATCCATGTTTAATGAAGAAAATGTATAATATGATGATTTACCTATTGATAAGTGGTTGAAAAACATAATAAAATAAGAGAACATACCCAAGTGTGATAAATAGCCATCAAGGAAGGAATAATGAGATATGTTAATCATGATGATTCCTATGCTAATGGCAAGGAACCCAAAATGAAAAGGGTAAAATGATACATAAAAAGTTGTAACTTGCATAATGAAAATAGAATTGGTTACCTTTTTGCTAGTGACCCTTGAACAATGTTGCTATGATGTGGTAAGTGTGTTTCCCTTTGTGTCTTTCCTTTCTAGGGCACAACTTTCAAGTGGATCATTTCCACTTTGTATGTGTGGATTTGTTGTAAACATGAGGGTGGATAGCTTATTATAACATAAGGTTGTTTGGACTATGGTTCTAAGATCATAAAGTTTGTGATGATTTTGCTTTTGAGCCTTCCAATAATTAGGAAGACTCCTCTTATATGTCTTGATATTTGTTATGTTGGTAAAAGTGGATGAGATAATGATGTGAGTTCCTTATAGCACATGAGGTGGATACCAAGGTAATGAATCCTAGTATCCTAGATGTATCAATAGTATGAAAAATATGTGAAGGTTGGAGATGTTTATTAAATGAACATTCCAAGTATTCCTCTCCTATAGAGAGAGAGAGAGAGTTGATGATGATCCTATAAATGTTGTTTGGAAGGAAAAACAAAAGTGACTCTATAATGTTGTGTATGGTCTAATGATAGTTGGAAAAGACCACTATCAAGGATAGATGGTTTTTTGATACAATAGATATAATTTTAGGATGATACCTAGAATTTAAAGTTGAAAGTTACTATTAGATTTGTATAGGTGGCACAATAAGTTTTTATGTTCAATATTTGCAAATGTCTTCTTATGTGGGGGGTTTTGTGCCGATCCAAGATGAAATATGTATGAATGATGTGAAATCATCATGATATGCAAGTAACCATGTCAATGTAATAATATGAGGTGCAAAGGAAGTACACATCTTTGTTTACCTTGGATTTTGGGGGTGAAATTCCTATTAGGGATTTATAGTTGTAAGGCCCCTAAACTTGCTTAATGAGTTGAATAAGATTAATTATCATAATTGAATTCTTATAACTCTAATATAACTTTTGATATGCTTTTAAATCATAATACAAGCTTAAGTTTCAAATTTGGTCCAATTTGGACACTGTTTGAGCAAGCTATGCAATTTTATGTACATTTTGGACTTTTCTACAATTTACCCAATTGAGAGATTTTATTTGCAATTTATCACTTTAATTATGTTCCTTGGATATTCTATCATCATTCTTGAGCTTTTTGAGACATGGGGTGCCTATTTAAACATTGGTTTGAAGGTGTTTTCCTCAAGGGTATTTTAGGGTTTACCCCTTCATGGATGAGCTACCTTTAGTAGCTATCAACTAATGAATTATTTATATTTCTTGAAAATTCAAGAAACGAGGGATAATCATGTCTCTATGGATGGTGTGGGATCTTCTTGTGTGTGTGCTTGTATATTCTTAATAGTTTAAGGCCATGGACACTTGGAAAGATACTAGAACTTCAACTTTTTATTTATCTTTATCTTAAAGTTTCATATACTTATACCTAAGCACCAAAATGAGACATTTTCTCTCCACCGCTACCATCCTTATATGAACCTCGTTCTCCCTCTTTGCTTCTTCGAATTTCCTATCCAAGGAATAAGAAAGAGGGGATCTTCTTGGAAAAACAATCTAGGGTTGCAATTGACTTCCTTTTAGGGTTTGAAAAGCTTCCCTCTAGTGATCTTGACCTAAAAGAGTAAGAATACCATTATTTCCTCCATTTATTTCTTTTTTATCCTTCCTCCTATCTTTCTCCAGATCGTAACCTTGCTTTTCCATGGTGGAAATTGCTCTAAAGCTCTAAAACCCTACCTTTCTTGCTCCTTATGCTTAGGGTTTGCTCATTTGATGAAGAAAGGTGCTAGATAGACGAGTTCATAGCTTATACTTGAATTTTCTACCCTACCTGATTGAGTATTCTTCTATTTGGGATTTCATCTTCTCATTATATGCAAGTTTTATAACTTGCTCCACATTTATTTCTTACCATAAGCTTGCTAGCTCATGCTCTTGCTTGAAAATGATGATCCATGCACTAAAAAGCTATGCTTGACTTGGATTTTGGTTTTTATAATGTTCCCTATTCCGATTTCAGTTCTAGATGAACATGTAATCATGTGTATGTTATTCCTAAGGTATAATATGACTTGGATCAGGTTGGTTTGAAAACCTATGGTGCTAAGCACCTATCAACCAATGGTCAATTTTAGGGTTTAAAGTTGATTTCTTCTATAAACACATGACTCAATGGTGGTACCATTGCAACAACCGATGGTGTTGTCTTCATGACAACTGATGGTGGTTACCAAGGGTGTCAAGTGGCATTTACCATTTAGGTCAGTTGTTGGCCTAACTATAAGCTTAGTGATTAACAACTAAGTACCCTAATGATGCTATCAATCAATGGTGATATTAGTTTGACATTCAAGGGTGATTAATGAATATAGTGTTGATCTAACAACCTATGGTGACTTGATGGTCACTATTGATGGTGGATCAGATCTCCACAACCTATGGTGAGTTAATAATATAGTTATAGCATCAATTAAGCCTTAAACCAATGGTTTCTTGAGTCACTTGATGCAATGCTCGGACCTATACTATAATTGATGGTTTTAACATATGAACTTGACCCAATGGTCAAGATATAATGTTTATTACTCCAATAAAGTGGAATGATGGCTAATGTAATATGTTGGTCCTAATAATGTGATTTAGATGGTTTCCTTTATATGATCAACTTAAGGAGCTTACTTGTTGACAATGGATGGCTTGTTTTAAATGAACAGTCGATTATGGGTTTAACTCTACTCTCAACATAACCCTTATTGTTGTTAATCAAAGGATGTCTAAGGTTAAATGGTGACTTTTATAGATCACAACTCAATAACATTATAGATGATTCATTCAAGGTTTTTACTTATGTAAACGACCATTGGCTTTACCTTTTCAACATTTCTTGGTTAGAAGTTGATGCCTCAATATTCCCATTATTTTGGGTGAAGCGTGTAGTGTAATGTTATGATTCTAATGATGAGAATTTGATGGTTCAATGCCTTAAACTTTTAGTGTTACCCTTTCCCTCATATGATTATGATTTATAATCACCATAATGAATTAATGGGTAACCCTAATGAGGTATATTTTTAGTATAACAAAATGATGGTAATTGGGTATGAATAGTCATTGAATGACTAATACAATCATGGAGTACTCTGTTACTATTGTTGAAACCCTAGTATACTATAACTTGATGGATACACCTTGATTTATGTGGTTTCATACTTGAGAATAGTATGGAATGTGATGGTGATGCTTGTATCCATGGTCCAATGGGGATGTCATGAGTTAGAATTTGGGTATAAGTGCTAATTAGTAACATTAATATAATTTATCTTGTTGAACCTAACTCTAATGCAAATAGATAAAGATGAGTTTTCATGTTTAACATTCTTATATGATGGAATGAGGGTGAAAGAATCTCCTTAATATGAGCATAATGTTAATATGTTAATTGGTGGTCATCGTATCCACATGGTTGATACTTTCTTATGTTAAACATGTGCATTATGAATATGATGAGGGTTAATCATATCTAGATTCCTTGCATGTTGATGTAATAAAGGAATTTTCTTAATGTAAATATAACCCTGTTATGATTGTTGATGAATATCTCCTAGCTTATTAATGTAGTATTGTGTTGATCTGGTGTATTATATGTAAGTGATGTTGTTGAGCCTTGCTATAAGGCATGGAATGATAATGATGATCTTGCAAGGAATAGTTTGATGGTCTTGATGACCTTTGGGCATGGTTGAGCCCTGAATGAGGTGTAATCCTCTTGTCTTGATAAGGGTTGATACCTAGTGATATTGTGAAAAGGATTTATATATTGTGATAGTATGATGACTAGTGTAGACTCATGAATGGCAAGTGAATAGTACCATGTGATGATGAGATGAGAAATTATATTTCACACATTTTATATCTTTTGAAGTTGTGATATTTATATGCTTGTTAGAAGTAAATTAGGGTTTGTATGTCCACTTATTTGATGCAGCCTTAATTCACCCAATTGGCATAACTAATCAAGTGAAACTCTAATCATGTAGTGCCCTGTGTCATAGATCCATTTGAGTGTCAGAACTTGCCAGATGGTGAAACGAGTATTCCTAAGGGAAACTTGGAGCACATACTGATGAGTATGTGGGGTGCTTGTCATCCTGAATTCAAGTGTTTAGGGAGGATGACTGCGGTCATACCTAGCCCTTAGTTTGATAACAGTTGTGGTCGTGTCTCGGTGATTATATATGTGATGAGATTGGAGGACAACTGCGGTTGTACCTCGGATGGTAGGGTATGCGTACCCACCTCCTTTCACTAGTGTCGTGACCTATACCAAGGACGGACTAGGTTGTTAGCATCTTGACCTTATGTGTCATTGTGGCAGACCCGTACTGACCGAGGACGGAGAAGATCTTAGGAGTCCGACTCTTCCTAGATCTTGTATGACACTGATTTTGACTTAGCAGTGGTCAGTTGGATTTTGAGTGGTATCCTCAATTTTCTCAGGGCATAATAAAAGATGTAAGAATGTCGTGTAGCATATATGGTTAGGGTTATACACAACACTTCATATTGGATGATAACCCTTGTTTGATTTCTTTTCACTTAGATCATGTATAATACAATAAGAGATAATAGATATGCTTATGATGTAGTTATGCTCATGTTGTAAACATGCTTATGTTGACAAATATACTGACATTGATGGTTAAGATGATGTTGATAGCTATGTTTAATATTTCTATCCATGCCTATGTAATTAGAAATTCTTAAACTACTAATCATGCCTATGTAGTTTATTGTGTTATGATGTTAGTTCTACTTATGATATAGACATGTTTCCTTTATTTGAGATGCCAATATTGATAGCCATGTTATGTTACTAGACATATGCATGATGTCAAGAATGCTTATGATACTAGATTTCTTGTGTTGTTAGTAAGGAATATGATGATATTTAGATTAATGATAATGATTGTTATTAGATGCAATTTGATGATATTTGAGTAAATATCTATCCAGAGAAATGGATTTATTTGTTACCTATATATGCAGTGATGATCATACTTGCTGCTAAGATTATTTGCTTAATCTATTTAGCATACTTAAATTGTTCAATTTGTTAAATTTATTATTAAATACTCCAACTACTCAGTTATCTACTATTTAAAATGTTGTAATCAATAAGTGTTGTTGGAGGTTATATCTATTGCTGGGATATGGGTCTCAACCTTGTGGTTCGCCACATATTTTTAGGTAATCGGAAATGATGATAATAGAACTGTGAAAGTAAAGAGGAACTATAGTAATGAATCTTTGAGAAAATTGATCAGATGTCTAGTGTGCCCTAGAGTCATCCTTGTACTCTCAAGTCCAGGTAGGAAAAATTTGTAAATGGTGTTTCAAACTAATCGGACTTTTGTTAGCATATTAATGCTTATTTGTGTGGCATATATGAATATTGTTCTCCAGTGTATATATGTTGTGGCTACGATAATTGAACAATTTGTATCAAATTCTTGGCATAATATGGATATAAGAAAGATGTTGGGCTCTTATGCAAATGTTTCTGAGTGGATACTGATGTTGAAATCGGTTTAATTTACCCATATTTTGGGTATGTGGTTAATTGGTGATTGATTGTGTTTTATGTTTTGAGTAATCTCATTTAGCGTAACGGGTTCTCACACTACCATTAGTGGAGTCTTGGGCATAACCATTCATACATGTATACCCTACTTGTATGGAAAGAAATAGAAGTTTAATGATCCTAGACATAGGGGTATCTACGTAGAAGTCTAGGTAATAAGTGATGACTTCTGGAGAAGTTTTTGTACCCTAGAACAAGAAAGAAGAATTGTTTAAAGTAACTTTTGATAACCCTTAAGTTCCTAGTTCTTCTATTAGAAATCATGGATGTGTTGAAGTTCATGATTGTATGGTATGGAAGTATCTAGGGTTAAAAGAGGAAAAATGTGGCAAGATAATTAGGAGCAAGGAATCGATAAGGAAGGAGAATTCTGAGGATTCTAACATTAAACTAAGTCAATGAAAAGGGCAAGAGAAACCTCTGAAGGAGAATGAGTATAGATGGAAGGAAAGGAAATACTGAAGTTCAAGGACTATGTATTTCACCCTTTTGGATCAAGGCAATATGACAAACCAATGCACTTCAACTTCATAGGGAGAATATATCATGGAAACTTTCCTAAGTTTTCAAGAGAACCCTAACTGAAGGCACCTCCTCTAAAAAATAAAAATCACAATTTTCCCCATAACTTGGAGTGCTACTTGGTAGGATGTGTGCATGGAAGTTTCTGGAACAACCTTGTCATTTATCTAAAATGAACGTCAAGCTAGGGAAAGACATGATAGAACCAATGGTGATGATTTGTGAAAATTTTTGTTTATAAAGGTTTTATTGTTTGAATATAGGATAGCATGTGAAGATTCTCTTGGATAGTGGAGCACTTGAAAACTCTAGCATGATGTAAACCCATATAAGTTTATCTAGACTAGTTTATTTAACAATACTATGTACTTTAGATTTTGATGCATGCAAGTATGTAAGGTACAAATGAGAGGTCATGCAAGTACATAAGGTACGACTGAGTGGTCATGAAAGTAAGTAAGGTACAAATGAGTGGTCATACATGTCATTGTCATGCGAATACATAAGGTACAAGTGAGTAGTCATGCAAGTACATAAGGTTCACATAAGTTGTTATGCAAGTACATGAAATACAAGATATCAATTGTTATAAAAGGAAGTATGTGAGACTCAAATTCTCTTATAAGGAGTGGTGTTTGGAAATGTTGTGATTCATCCCAAGTGAAGAAAGACCTTAGGAATAAAGAATGATTTGAAACTTGTGGGGCCAAGATATGTGTTTAGAGAGTCTAACATCCTAATTTTTATAACAAATAAGAGGATAAATTAGATAGACCACTCCCATAAAAAATCGAACAACCTTTTTTTGTTTTAATATTTGAGATAGGTAGAGATGTCCTATAAGGACCGAAACCTAAAATATGACATGTTTTATGCCCTTGTGGTATGGAAGTAGTATGTGTATCATGAAAGTCCTTACGAATACCTAGAAAAAATATGTGTTGAAAGTGTTATGTTTTGATGGTTTGAACAATGATTTCAGCATATATATGAAAAATTTTGTGGAAAATTTCTGTAGTTAAACCTAGCATTTTAGCATAAAAAGTTATGCAACATAATTAGAGGCTACCTTCTTCCGTATGAGTCAATGAGAAATGGAATCCCGACAATGTAAGAAACTTTTATTCCATGCTTGGTATCTTGATGATGGGACCATCATAGGGGACACTTTTGAGCTGTCCAAGGTTCTTGATATCATTCAACGCACAGGTCCAACATTGGGTCTTGATTTCAATATTTGAAAAACAATGATTTCTTGGCCTACTTGCGACGATACAAAATTTCACAAGGGGTTATTTCCAATGGACATTGGGAGGCCTTCATTGGGAGTGAAGTTACTTGGAGGAGTGGTCAACTAGGACAAAGATTTTATTGAGGAATTGGCCTTGAGGAGGGCTACCAAGATTATTGACTTGATGCATCTTCTTCCACAATTGTGTGATCCACAAAGTGGGCTTATTATTCTTTGTTCTTTCATGGTAATCTCTAAGATAATGTTTGGTTTAAGGGTGTGTCAACCTGTACACATGGAGAAGGCTACATAATGGTTTGACAAAGGGCTAAAAGAGTCTATTAAAGATATTATGGTATGTGGGGGCCTTTATTTCGGGACCTTCAATGGCGTGTGGCTTCACTTCCCAGTAAACTCGGTGGTCAGGGAATTTATTTGGAAACAAAGGCAAATTCATATTCTTTTGTGGCCTCTAGGGCTCAATCTTGGGTGCTCCAAGATGATATTTTGTGAGGCAGTGGAATATGTGGTATGGACTTTGATTTCAATTGTGCTTTGGATTCTCTTCATTCACCATTTCATCTTTTAATCTTAGTTGTTTTGCTAATAAAGGTAGCGTCCCCCTAAATCCCAACATGCTTTGGCAAGTGTCCTTTTTAGCAAAATTGTTAAAGACATGGATATTAAGTTTGACATGATTGTTAGACAAAAAGTTGTCTCAAATGTTTACAAGCTAATCATGATCAAGATTTTCTTCTTGCTACTCCTATTGATGGGCTTCGACTGCATATTTCTCCAGTAGACTATCATTCTATCCTAAAATATTGTCTTATGATTCCCCTATATCTAGTTGATGAGGTATGCTCTATCTACTGCAAGACATGCTAAGACTCCTTTGGGGGAGCATGCAGTTCATTGTAAGGAACTGTCAGGGTTCAAGTATAGGTATGATCTTGTTAGGGATGTTCTGTATGACATACTTAGGCATGCGAGAATTTCTACTAAGAAAGAGGCACTAATGAATTTTCAGAATGATCCACAGGAGGGGAGATTGAATCTTAGGCCAGTAGATTTCTTGATTTTTGGATGGGTTGGAGGGAAGCATGCATGTGTGGACTTAATAGGAGTTTATCCACTGGTCGACTTGAAAGGTGTAGATTTTACCGTGGGATACGCTTCCTTGAAAGCTGCCTTAGCCAAAGTGGTTAAGCATGAGAAAGCATGTATTGACAAACAACATGTTTACATACCTTTTTCTTTTGATACTTTTGGGTTCTTAGAACCACCTGTTGTGGAGCTTCTCAAGAGGGTACAAAAAGTTATGCATAGCATTGTCATGACTCCCATATCTATGGATGTAGTGTTCTGAAGGATAGGCTTCGCCATTCAAAAGGGGTTGGCAGCGTAACTTGTTGCTCGTCTGGCTTCTTTGTCACTATAATTAATGAATATCTATGATGTTTCTAAATAAAGCATAATTGATGATAAATACAATAAATCTTACGATTTCTTTGGTCACCCTATGTAGAGTAAATCCCTAAACCAACCCTAAGGTAAAGTAAGGAAACTATAGAGGTACATGAGACCCAAGGGGTCAGGAGAACATCACTCCTTAAGTACCTATACCACTAGAGATCCTACTGGATTGGTTAAAGGTAAATGATGCATAAGAATACAAATAATGAAAATATGTATGTAAACAATGATTTATATAAGTCAATATATTGAATTTATAATCTAGAAATTTGACTTTAGATCATATAGAAAGGAGATATTCCCTTGACTATGGTATGAACTAGTCAAAATGACTAGAGATTTAAAGCCTAACCCTAGATATAACTTGTTATATAAAGAGAGAGAAAAGGAAACCCTAAGAGAGGTTGTACTCAAACTCAAGGTCCTTGATAAAATCACTTCTCCTTAGGTTAATAAAATAAAAAGAATTTCTTGGATTTAGGAAGAAAATGTTCATGTATAAATAAGTCACGGGTTGAGCATAAATTAACCTAATTTCAAATCTACAAGATGATATGTTGAGTTAAATGATATATAAGGCAAACTTTGTATCTGGACTACATTCATATATTTATTTCATCTTCGTGTAGGTATAAGAGATTGGGTAGACACATTTATTACACCTAATTTCTGTATGAGATGTAAATCATGAGCCTTAGTTGGGATAAAATTCTTAGATCATTGGTGATATGATTAGGATATATACATAGTTGTGCTACATCAACACCTTATGGATATAGATATATGATAATTCGTGTGCATGTATAAAACCTAGATAACAATATGATCATTATGTAGTAAAATAATACTATAAGTTGTGGTACCATACTTATAATAGTCTTGGTTCCAACCTTAGTTTTTATACCTAAAATCACATAATGAAGGTTGTATATTGAATAAACAAAAACCTCTCTAAGTGGGGTGTTAGCCCCCAATAGTACAGTGAAACCCCTTGCAAGTTTGGTAACATAATATATTTGGGAAACATGTGTGTTTTATCATCGAGGAACTTGTCTTCTTCCATTTGACACATGACTACTCAAACATAAATCGATGTGTAGGATCTATGTGGGATACGTGATGTGATCCAAGGACCAACTTAAACCACATGATCCCTAGGAAGAAGGAGAAATAATATGGAGCAGTTGGTGTATATGCCCTAGAAGCCAACCATTAGATGATGGCTATAGGGATATTTTGTACTTTGATTCAATTTATAGTTGAAATTCCATTTTTATACACATTTGATTGCTAGATATGGGACAATAACTGATTCTACAACATAAGCTAAATTTATTATTGCATCAATTGTTGTAAAAGGAAGTTGTATGGAACAAGAAGTTAATCAACAAACCTGGGGTTGTTCCTAGCATTGCTGACGTAGTAGAGCTATACTACGACAACATTGGACCTATCACCCAAGGAATCCATATAGTATCAAATTTCCAAGCATATTCCTCATCACATACATCTCTTACAATAAATCATTGAGCAAGGGGATATGAAGATCAACATGGTACCAATAGAGAGAAATATTGATGATCCATTGACAAAATTATTATCACAGCATAAGTGTGATGGTCATGTTACATATCTTGGTATTAGATATGTGAGTAATTGACTTTAGCTCAAGTAGGGTGTTGTTGATGTATATGATCTAGAAGCCAATCATTAGATGATGTCTATAGGGATATTGCATACTTTTTATTTGATTCATAAAGAAAGTTCCAATATTTTGATTCACATGTGAATAATTTTATGCTAATGTACATAACAAATGTCCTTTGATTCCATGGGACTTCAAGAACATGACTTAAACATGATATCCTAATGGATTCTAAGTAAAATATTCTTAAAATGTCTCTAGTTTAGTATTATTGTGGATTGGATAACAATATTTCATGTGAGATTACAATGTGTGTTGACTGATGACCATATCTCCTTTGTCATATGTATTGGATACCAAGTCAGAAACATAGGTACTTGTAAGTGAACAAGTTTTACAGACAGGCCATCCTTGAGAGTGATTCATAGACCATTATATGATCGTCATAACCATCTCTCAAATATGACTGTAATGATGTAGTCCTTTGACTTGAAGCCAGTATAATGATGACACAGAATTCATAATGCGTTTACACTACCCAACGTGATCTTAAGGAAGGTTGACAAAAAGGTAGTGGTTATGTGTGATTATTTGTGCTATCAATTATGAGTGGTATAGAAGGAATTTGTCCCTCCTATATAATGGGAGTGACAGCTAAGGCCTCTTGAAAAGAGAGACTAAAGAGACACATGGCCATGCTCATGTGAGTCGATATATGATATTGATCTCATATATATCTTGCTATTATACTTGAAGATCAAGGAACTTAGATTGAATGTAATGAGGATGACTTGTCCATTACTCTAGTTCAATATGAATATTTGTGATAAAAGGAGTATACAATATGGTAAAATTGGTTGTTGATTATTTACTCTTGCCTGATTGATCCTACTATTTGGGTAGAAATTATGTGTAGCTAGACACTACTCATTACTTGTAGATCTTCCATTGCCAATGTAGTATGGAGCGTACATGGTCACATGCATAGAGATAGATTAAAGAAACGTTGATTTGGAATAACTTATACTTGTTACAAATATAAGGACCTTAAAGTGACTTTCAAGGACCTAAAATTAAATATGGATTCAGGCATTGGGAATTAGTTTCCATAGGTCAGGGACTCAGACCTCAAATAACTAGGTAAGCCTGTAGGACACCATGACTCACTAACATGGAATTCTGTGGGACCTAGTGCATGTCGAATTTCCTCGGTCTGTTAGGGAATCTACAAGCATGGTCATATTAAGGTTTGAAAACCCTACACTCTCTGGTCTGATCTATATATGTGATATGATAAGAGGCTCTTTAGATAAAACATGTGGATTTCCTATTGCTTCCTCCAAGGTTTGAGAAACCCAAGAGAAACTAACATCAATAGTTAAAGAGAGCGAGGAGACTAGTGACTCTGGACCTTTTATCTTCAAGTGCTCGTCTTTATACCATGGAGACAAGTTCCCACATTGAATCCATTCCAAACGAGAAGCTTCATCGGTGGAACAAAGTCTGAGGAGAAGATATTCCCAGTGGAACATATTGTTCCACCAACATCCTAACACTGTGGAACAGTGTGCTCTACCACAAGCATGGAACCTTGCTTTCCTCTAGATATGATGACATCAACATCACATCGAGGGTCAGCATAGCCAACTCTATGACCTTGAAATATATACCACTCACTATAGGAATCAAACATTCTACAATAGATAGTGTCCATGAATTCATGTGACCCACTGTAGAAAATAGTTGTATGCATGCATCTCGAGGTGAGTCCTAGAGTGTCAAAAACCCTCGTACAAGTTGTAGTTGATGTTGTGGTGAAAGTTTAGAGCAAAATAAACTGGAAGGTATAAAATCTATGTCGAGTGACTCAAGTTTAATCGTTGAAACTTCTTTCACAATAAGGTATGCACTTGTATACCCTAGTCTAATATGATCGCATTAGACAAATCCTACACATAGGGTTCTCATGACAATTTTATCTTATTGCCTTTTCAACTCTCGGGAACCCAATAGTGGTAGCATATATACATATAGTGCTATTTACCATATTTGTAAATTATGAATTGAGTTTTTTGTCATTAGAAGATAATAGCATGTGAATATTTCATATAAAGAAATATATTAATGTGAGTATCTAGTTAATGGGAATGTCTCTATTAATATCACCACGAGAATATTACAATATGATTATATATATATATATATATGTGTGTGTGTGTGTGTAAATCCAAATGCCCCTAAAAATGAATTTATTTGGTGTGTGATGCATGATTATGAACAAATCCTAATTGTGATTGCTTTTAGTACATGTGGTTGATTGTTTGTAATTTGATAGGGATTGCATGTTGTCCCTTCTCTATTTATTCCATGTGTATGGCTTCCCACCTTATTACTTTTGAATGTAACTCCAAGTTTCCCTTATATAAATTGTATTCAATTAGGATAGTATAGGATATATGATAGCCAACATGGTGGACATGAAGAAAAATAAATGTAGAACAGTCATCAATAATAGTGCATCATCCATGGTGGTGGCTTCTTATCAAAGAATCCAAGTATTAGGTTTATCTTCTTTTGTTTGTGCATGCGATGCATTAAATGTTAGATGACCCCAATTTTTATTAGCTTGGAAAGATTATGCAAGGAAGCCATAACCATCAGAATTTAATCTTATTGCTTGTGGTGCTTGGTTATATATGATATATAATATATACTCATGTGGTGATTGGATATGTATATGCATTATACCAAATCCCTTATCAAACATTAAGCTTAATATACTTTCCAACATGCGATACAAATCAAGGGCTCGATCAACTAATTTTTCTCATAAAAGTGAGGTGCATGTCCATCTTGGTGAGGTGTGAGGTAAATGTGTGGCTATGCAAAAGAAAGTTGTAGGATTTTATAGGTACCGACAGTTGAGTTCGTCTTAAGTAGGTAACCTTAATATGATTAAGTTTCTAGAAGCAGTGAATGTGTTTTCCATTTGATGGAATTAACAATGGTTGTTCTGCATCCATGGAAGTTGCAGATGCGTGTTACATATGATGGAATTAATTGATTTCTCCCCATCCATGTAAGGGTTGGATATGATGCAATTGGAAAACATTGCCCACCTAAATAGTTGAGTTGTGAGCGGCTAGCCAAAGTTGACTCGTGATGCAATGAAATATGGACCTTCAACCATTAGAAAGTTATCCATTGTAACCTTTTTGGATTAATAGTGTGGGATATAAATTAAATGAAAATAGTGTGAGTATATGTTTAATTAATGGTCTTGTTAAATGCATAAAAATCAAATCAAAATTTTAATTCTTGCTTATTTTTCTTTAAATATCACACAAAAAATAACCCTGTGTTGTGATCGGTCCTTGATAAGGACATGGTCAATGGGAAGGACTTTTTGGATTTGTACCAAAACCTGAGAATTGTTCTCAACCATGAACATAGGCACAACATACTAGAACATGATTTTCCCAAAGATCCCCACTCCGAATGTGCAAAAGGATGAAGGGACGCATACAACATGTATTCCAATAATTCAAATGATGTGACATGACTCATGATAGCATTTATGGTGACTAAACTTGCAGAGGTAGAACAAGAACATGGAAGCCTTTGAAATGATTGAGCATCTCAAAGGATTGTTTGAAGGCCAATTTGGGAAACATAGGTATGAAGTATCAGAGGAATTATTTCAGAGCAAGATGGAAAAGGGAGTTCTAGTTGAAGCTCATGTTCTTAAGATGGATGCATATGTGGAGAACCTAGAGAGACCAGGTTTCCCCTTGGGCCAATAGTTAGCCACGGATTTGATTCTCCAATTGTTATATGAATCTTATAACTAGTTTTTCATGCATTTTAACATAAATGAAATGGTTAAGCCATTGCCAAAACTACTCACCATGCTACAAACTACTAACCTAAACATGAAGAATGTCAAGACTATATCTATGTTGATGGTCAGTGCAGTGAAAAGAAAGATAAAAGTCTAAGACATGTTCTACGTCTAAGTCCCTGTCTTATGCTCTGAAGGCAAAGGAAGATGCGTACAAAGAGGACAATTGTCACCATTATCACAATCCTCAACATTGGAAGAGAAATTTCTCATTCTACTTGGAGGAATTTAAGAATTCAAAGGGGATAGAGATCTCCATATTAGTTATATATGTTACTTATATCAACTTATCTACTTTGTCATCATGGGTATTGGATGTTGGATGTGGATATAACATATGATGTAGTGTGCATGATAAAAAAGAAGTTGATCCTTTAATAAGGGATCCATGAGACTATGATTACCTAATGGGGAAAGGGTTGTTGTTGTGGATGTCAGAACATATAGCTTATCTATGAACTTAGGACTTGCACTAGAATTAGATTGTTGCTAATATGTACCTTCCATAGTAGAAATATTATTTCTATTTCTTATTTGGAAATGAATGTTTTCATTCCTAATGGAGAATGGATTTTCTCTATAATTTTCAATCATGTAATTTATGATGGTGCTCTGATGTCTTGTGGTATTTATTTGTTAGATATTGCAACACATGTTTATAATGTAAACATCAGATGGCATAAAACATATGACTCAAACATGATGTACCTCTGGCTTTGTCTCTTGGGCCATATAAACAAGAAGCACATTTTTGAACTCATTAAGGATGAATAATTTAGACTTATTTGGTTTTATGTCTCTCGAGACATGCAAATCATGTTTGTTGGGAAAGATGGTAAAGGTTCCTTTTACTAGAAACAATGAGAGGGAAATTGAACTTCTATAACTAATACATATTGATGCATGTGGTCCTTTTATTTCAATAGCTAGATGAGGGTATGAATACTTCATTACATTTGATAATTATTTTAGTAGATATGGATATGTGTATCTCATGAAACACAAATTAGAATCCTATAAAAAGTGCAATGTATTCAAGAATGAAGTGGAAAACCAACTTGGCAAGAAAAATATGATGTTTCTATTTGATCGAGGTGGTGAATATTTGAGCAAAGAGTTTGAGGACCTTCTCAAGGAGTGTGGTATTGTATCATAATTGACTCCACCAAAAACACCACAACATAATGGTATTTCAAAGAGAAGGAATTAGACATTTCTGTACATGGTGTGGTCCATGATGAGCCAATCCGTACATCCTAATTCCTTTGGGGACATGCTCTAGAAACCAACATGTTTATGCTTAAACACTTTCCTTCTAAATCAGTTCCAAAGACACCATATGAGATATGGACTAAGAAGATTATGTGAAGTGTTCATTTTTAAAAAAATTAGGACCTAAATCTGACAACTATTATTTTTTGGAGTATCCTAAGGAAATCAAAGAAGATCGGTTCTATATTCCATATTAAAACAAAGTGTTTGTTGCTAGAGTTTGTACCTTCTTAAAAAAGGAGTTCATATTTAGGCATACTAGTGTGATAGAAATAGAACTCAAAGAAGTTTGAGATACACAAAATGACAATGAACCTGGAAAGGGACATGAGGAGGCACCACAATTTTTGTGTTACAATCACCTCCTCAATAAACATGAGAACCTCGTAGATCCAGCATGACTTCCCATGAGTCAAAGAGATTTAAAATTCTCATGAATCAAGATGGTGAGGTGTTTATCATGGACAATATGAGGCAACCACCAATAAGTAATCTATAGAGGTACCAAAATCTAGTAAATGGCATGAGGCCATGAAACCTAAAATGGACTCCATGTATGCCAACAAGGTATAAACCTTGGTGGAACCACCTGAAGGGGTGAAACCCATTGGGTGTAAGTGCATCTTCAAGAAGAAGACTGACATAGATGGAAATGTCCAAATTAGCAATGGGCAACCAAAGGAAAATGGTTTCAAATAAGTTCAATGTGTTTCCATAATGAAACTTTCTCACAAGTTGCCATGATCAAGCCCTTTAAGATCATGCTACCTATTGCAACATACCAATACTATGTGATCAGGTAGATGGATGTCAAAACCACATTCATTAATGGGAATATATATGAGTATGTGTAAATGACACAAGCTAGGGGTTTTGAATCTCCAAAGTATGATGGAAAGATATGTAAGTTGCAAAGGTCAATCTATGGATTGAAGCAAGCATCCAAAATATAGAATCTTTGTTTCGATCAATCAGTCAATGAGTTTGGCTTCATCAAGAATGAACATGAACCTTATGCTTATAAGAAGGTTATGGGAGCATTAAAATATTCCTCATATTGTATGTGTATGATATACTACTCATAGGAAATGATATTTCAACTCTATAAAAGGAGAAGACGTTGTTGAGAGATAGTTTCTTAATGAAAGACTTTAGAGAAGCCACCTATATTCTGTAACACCCTTGACTTGGGTTTTGGGATAACCCTAGAATCTTTGCCCAAGTAACTTGTGTAGAACCTTGTCTTAATCTTTTGAAAAGTAATTAAGACTTGAGGAGAAGAGTTTATTTCTCAATTTTAAACTTATTTGCAAAGTGTTTGTGTCTTATATGATAACTTTGGTGAAGATTGCAATTTACCCAAATGAGGGGTTCATGTGAAAATTATCACCTCTAGAGTGGTCATTCTCTTTCTTATCATCATCTAGAGGAGAGAGAAATTAGGAGGTGCCTTTTTTGAGTCTTGTTTGAATGATAGCATTCATTGTGGTAAAAGAACCAAAGAATGTTCAGTATTTTGAACCCTAGACGAGGTTATGTCGAGCTATGAAGTGTATATGGGAGTGCCTATCATCTTGGAAGCCATAGAGGAGGCCCCATATCAGTTTGGTAACCTTTAAAAGTTTCCATAATGGGCTAAGCACCTCAAGTAGGTAAAGCATATCGGTTTACATGTTCCTTGCAAAAGTTGTATTGGTTTGCATATAAAGTGATATTGGATTGTGATATCTTGTCAAAAAAACTACACAATGGCCGATATCTTATGTATGGATTATCCTCATGAGTTTTTCATGATGAGATAATTATGGTTGCATGGAGTCACCATGCATGGGCACGTGTCACTTAAGTGGACATGGTGCTGACACCTTATACATACTCTCTTTCACGAGCCTCAACTATATATATATACCACTATTTTTACCTCCTAGTAAACCTTTTGACTCCTTTACCATCTCTTGCTTGGTGGAAGACCCTAGGAACAAAAATATAAAGGGGAAGGTCGAGCAACTTGCCCAAGGAAAAGCCATGATCATCTTCAACCTTATAAAAACTATGCTTCTTAGATCATGATTATTTCCTTCTCTTCCTTTTTCACCAAGTTCCTTACTAAGATATATTATTTCATATAGAAGTGTTGCAATCAAGTATTGGACTTTTGATAAGTCATATTCAACCTTGGGAACGTGGAGCTTTGGAGCTTGAATCTCTTGTGTTGGTCTTGAGGTGGGTTATATAACTTGAACTCAATTTTATTATTATTCACTTTCTATCATGCAATACTTGGTGATTCCTTTTATACTTTGAATTTCTTATTTGAATAATGGTTCTATGAGTTCTAGTAGATATATGAGGTTGTTGTCCATGAACTGGAGTAATAATGGACGAAGGGTTGGAGCTTGAAGATGATGATAACCTCTATGCACAAACCGATATTGATTTGTGGGAGCCATAACCCTATATAAGACTCCATGATGAAAGACTGATATACATGAGTTACTAACCTCCTATCATTTTGTTACATGTATAGGACTACCGTCCTTACAGTTGTCTAGCCTATCACCTAAGACTAAAGAATAGGCCAGGCTGATATCTTGAAGATAGCTAAGTTAACACACACTTACACTATAACATGAATGGTAGTTAATGCCTAAAATGATATGTTGCTAATTCGTCATGACTTAGAAGATGTTAGGCCAATTTGCTTGACACCCTTAAAATGATATGCTTTAATGACTCAAACTCTTCATGACCGAGAGATGTCTAGTGAATATGGAATATTAAACCATGATGCTTTAGTTGAGTGTAGAGGCCGACATGGCCACTCTAACCCATATCTGATACACTCACAATCTGATATTCATTTAGTCTGACACACCTTGTGAAAGTGTGGGAAACACATCCCTTGAGTTTTTAGATGACACACCAAGAAGTGGTGAAGTCAATAGGTGAAAGAAACTAAGGTGTTGAATAGGGTTCATGTTGTGTGTTTTCCACATCATCTTTTCACATGATATCACACATAAATTTGGTTCATTTTGATCTCATTTAGCCTCCTTTCATATTAATATTACAATCTTTTTGTTATTTTAATTATCACATGATGTGCATTGCAGATATGTTCTAAAAGGACCAATTTGGGGATTTCCTGACTCAAATTTCATGTTATTTAGACTTCCCCGCGCACAACCAGCTATTAGGAGCTTAATTCTACTGAAACAACATTTTGCACAGCGTGTCTGATAAAGACACGATGTGCAAGATTCTAGAAAACCATGCATTCACCCAGACTGACAAACACACGACATGTTCAACCTTGAACATGACGTGCAAGTTTATAGAAAGTGCAGAACAAGACAAAGACACGACATGTTTTCACCAACATGTCGTGCACATGGGAGCATCGAGTAGACTGAAAGTTTCTGGAAAGTTGCACGACATGCATTAATTTAGCACACGTCGTGCAAAGTGCATTCTGGAGCAACTGATGAAGGATTTACATGTCGTGCACTGGGAATGCACGTCGTGTCGCTGCCAGTTTAAATTTTTTGAAAAATATGATCCCTCAGTTTAAAACAAGGAGGGAATCTATGAGGCGGTTATCCACATTCATAATTCGAAGTTCTCTCATCCCAAAGCAAGTCTAGAGCAAGGGAAGGTGATGTTGAGGAGAAAGGAGGTAGTTTCTTGCCAAAAGACCCCAAATCTTCTTCTCTTCTTCTCCATTCTCTTCTCCAAAGGTGCAGCAGAGTTTCCCCACTCCACACAGTTTCTCAGGAGAGGAGCTAGTCCTATTTGGAGCAACTAGAGAAGTAGAATTTTGTCTAAAAGCCAGAATTCTACCTTCTTGTGGTTACATCTTTGGTTCTTCTCATTTTCCTTTTCCTAGACCATGCTTGAACCTGAAAATTCTATAACATTTCTGCAATACATGATTATGGACAAGTAAACTACCTTTCTTGGGCATGGGAGAGTAGCTCCCATGTCATATCATGTATGGAACATGTTATTTTCGTACTAAATACTATGTTGCTTGTTTTTCTACCTTTTGAGTATCGGTTTTGTCATTTCTTGCATGTATGGTTGGCCACTTTATATGCTTGTGTTATGCTTTCTTGCTTGATCTGAGAAGATAGGTAGGAATGCATGGAGGTACTCATCTTGGCAACTCCTCTTCTACCATGAGAGTGGAGATTATGGAGTTGAGGAGTAGGATGTGATCTAAAATGAAAATTATGCATGAGAATGTGGGTTTGAGTTGAGATCGTTGCACTTGCACCGGGAGGTGAGGTGCAACATACACCTCTCTTTTAAAATAAGTACTTAGTATGTTTAAGTTTCATGTTCCCTTGAAATGATATGATGTTTGGGTGAAATATTAATGTCTAAGATCCATTAATATCTGTTTTGAAACCCTTTTTAGTAGTCCTTTCACTGTTCTGTTTAAATATGAAATTATGTAGTTAAATCAACATCACCATCCTTTTAAAACGATCTAGATTGTTGAACTTTAGTATTGTTATGTTTGATTATTAACCAAGCTCCTTGTGTTCGACCTCGACTACAACTACCTCTGTATACTTCGGAGATTGGTTAATTGAGTAAAAGATCCTTCTAAGGATTGAAACTCGTTAGTGTAAGAAGACAACAAGTTTTTGGCACTGTTTCTGGGGAGCTACTGTAATCTAATTAGAGTAACAAGTGCTAATTAGTATTCGAGACTAGATCACCATTTCCATTTTCAAATTTCCTTGTACCTTTTGGTTGTGTTCTCAATTCCTCTTTCTATTTTTTAGGTTGTATGCGTTGCTCACAAAGGGGTCTTCAAACATCAGCATTGTTAGACCTTGAGATCAAATGTACTTTTTTAAGCTTAAGAAGAGCAGGAAGAGTAGAACCACTGTTGCTAGGAGGTACTCCACCATCATCACCATCACCATCTTCTTCACCTTTTGAAGAAGCTACACCAAGTGATCCAACCATGGAGGACGACCGTCCTTTGAAGGATTTTGCAATGTCGGTCACCGTAAACATTTATGGGGCCATTGATCTACCTGTAGTAGAAGCGAACAATTTCTCTATTGCTCCTTCCATGGTGCAAATGATATAGAAGAATCATTTTGGAGGTACAGCCAATGAAGAACCAAGTCTTCATGTAGCCGAGTTCTTGGAGTATATGAATACTTTCCGAATCAATGGGGTATCTGATGAAGGAGTGAGACTTATGTTATTTCCTTTCACCCTAAGAGATAGAGCCAAGGCGTGGCTTTTATCTCTTCCAAAGAAGTCAATCAAAAGCTGGGTTCAACTCCTAAATGCTTTCCTTGTAAAATATTTCCCGCCAAGAAAGACAACCCAGCTAAGGAATTAGCTCACCAATTTCTCTCAAAATAATGGAGAAACTTTGTATGATACATGGGAATGGTTTAAGGATCTCCAATGCCTTTGCCCTCACCATGGTTTGACCAACTAGCTGCTACTTGAAACATTCTATGATGGACTGTTCTACAACACCCGGTTGATACTGGATGCCACAGCTAATGGCACATTGATGACTAAGTCTTACAGAGAGGATTATGACATTATTGAAGACATAGCACTTAATCACTGTCAATGGGGATCAGATAGGGGAGCACAATCAGCCTCTATAGCTAGTTCTTCAATTAGAAAGCAAGGAGGGATACATATTGTTGATGTAGTTGATCTGATTGCTGCTAAACTTGATGTTCTTACATAGAAGTTCGAGAAGATGACTACTATGCAAAACCAATCAGCTGAAGTGATATGTGAAGCTTGTGGTAATGTGGGACATATAGTGATATGTGAAGCTTGTGGTAATGTGGGACATATAGTGATATGTGAAGCTTGTGGTAATGTGGGACATACTTCTTCTTCATGCTTTGCTCCTAATGCAAATGAAGGGAGCTTTGAACAAGTCAATGTCATTGGAATGCAAGGAAACAAGCAGTACAATCCCTATTCCAACACTTACAATCGGGGATGGAGAGATCATCCTAATTTCTCCTATCGGAACACAAGCAACACTCAAAACTTCCAACAAGGACAACAATAGCCGCAACAACAACAACATTTCAACTGACAAGGGAATCCACCAGGTTTCAATAATAAGGGTTACCAACAGCCACAACAACCCCAAAGCTCTTCGTTGGAGGCCATGATAGAGAAATTTGTTTCTACACAAATACAACAAAATGAAGAGTTCTGGGGGAATAATAAGCTATTGAAAGATGTTATTGCCCAACTTTCCGCTAAAGTGGATTCCATTTCCACTCATACCAATATGTTAGAGAATCAAATAGAACAACAAGCTCTAGCACAACAAAGGAGTCCACAATCCGGTTCTCTTCCAATCCAACTGGAGGTGAACCCAAGACAACAAGAAAATGCCAGGAGTGGAGCTGAAATTCAGAGACCTTCTCCACCTAAGGAGAAGGACGCTGAGGTAGCTAATGAGGACGAGTCCAACACTCCTATTTGCAGCAAGGATAAAGGTATGGCCAAAATACCACCTTCTTACAAGGCTAATGAATCATTTCCACAAAGGCTTGCAAATAAGAAGGAGGATTTAAAGTTTAGGAAGTTTATGGACATTCTAAACAAGCTCCATGTCAACCTTCCTCTAGCTAAAGTTATTTCCAATATGCCATCTTATGCTAAGTTCTTAAAGGATATCTTAACTAAAAGAAGAAAGGTGGATCAAGTTGAAACAGTAATGCTTTTAGAAAGAATGAGTTCTATTATTCAAAACAGACTTTCACAAAAGTTAGATGATTTAGGAGCCTTCACACTGCCATGCAAGATCAGAAACACCACTTTTGACAAGGGTCTAGTAGACCTTGGAGCTAGCATCAGTCTCATTCTGTCTACCCTATGGCAAGAGCTAGATCTTGGAGATCTAAAACCAACAAAGATGGATATTGAACTAGCAGATCATTCCATCAAGTACCTGAAAGGTATTGTGGAAGATGTGTTAGTGCATATTGGCAAGTTCTATATCCCTTGTGATTTTGTTGTTTTAGATTGGTGGAAATTCCTTCCAATCCCGTTCTTATTGGAAGACCTTTGTTAAGAACTTCTAGAATTCTTGTTGATGTTCGGGAAGGCAAACTCACACTCCGAGTTGGTGAGGAAGCCATGGAATTCTCTATTTATGATGCTATGAAAGCACCTTCACGTGTTGAAGAAATTTGTTTATTGGATACTATTGATTCAATTGTGGAGGATGATGAAGGTATTGCTGATTTGATGATTAACCTTTGTGATGACGATGAGGCTGCAATCAACAATTCTAAAAATTATGGAGTATTTCCCATTGCTAAAGCACAGACTACCAATGAAGACACTCCACTTGTTGATGATAAGGTTGAAGGAAGTACAACTGGGAGAAAAGTAGAACTTAAATCCCTTCCACCTAGGCTTAAGTATGCATTTCTTGACTCTAATTCTACTTCCCATGTTATAATAAATGATAAGTTAACCAATGACCAAGAAAATAAATTACTTGTCAAATTGTGTTTGTATAAAGATGTCATTGGTTATTCTATTGATGATTTGAAAGGCATTCATCCCTCCATCTTCATGCATAGAATAAACATGGAGGATGATGCCAAACCAACTATTGAACCACCTAGGCACTTAAATCAAAACATGCTTGAAGTGGTTAAGAAAGAAATTTTCAAATTGATGGATGCCAGAATCATTTATCCAATAAGTGACAGCCCTTGGGTTAGTGCCATTCATGTGGTACCTAAGAAGGAGGGTGCAACTGTCATAAAAGAAGACAATGGTGAGTTGATACAAACATGTATAGTCACAGGGTGGCGTATGTGTATTGATTACCGATATTTGAATAAGGCAACTCGCAAGGATCATTTTCCATTGCCTTTTATTGATTTAATGCGTGAACGCCTTGCAAAGCATTCTTATTTTTGTTACTTGGACGGGTATTCTGAGTTTTTTCAGATTCCTATCTACCCTCCCGACTAAGAGAAAACTACATTTACTTGCACTTATGGAACCTACGCCTATCGCCGCATGCCATTCGGTCTTTGCAATGCTCCTGTGACTTTTCAGCGGTGTATGATGGCCATTTTATCATATTTCATTGAAAACACAATGAAAATTTGCATGGACGGTTTTAGTGTATATGGAAATTCTTTTTATCAATGATTATGTAACCTGTCATTAGTCTTAGCCCCACTATAAAAAGGTTAACCTAGTGCTAAACTGGGAGAAGTGCCATTTCATGGTACAATTCGGTGTAGTACTAGGCCATGTTGTATCTAACAAGGGTATTGAAGTTGACAGGGCAAAAGTTGAAGCCATTGAGAAGATGCCTACTCCATCTTCAGTCAAATAAATCCACAGTTTTCTTGGTCATACATGTTTCTATAGAATATTTATTAAAGACTTTTAAAAAATTGCAAAGCCATTGTGTTGCTTACTTGCAAAAGATGTCGAATTTGTATTTGATGATGACTGCCACATAGCTTTTTCCAAGCTCAAGAAGGCCCTCATTTCGGCCCCAATTATTCAACTACTAGATTGGAATTCCCCTTTTGAATTAATGTGTGATGCAAGTGATTATGTAGTAAGGGTTGTTCTAGGACAATGAAAAGACAAGAAACTCCATGCCGTATACTATGCAAGCAAGACCCGTGATGAAGCACAAATCAACTATACAACTACTGAGAAGGAGATGTTTGCCATAGTATACGCCTTTGACAAATTGCAACAATACTTGGTGGGGTATAAGGTGGTTACATACACTGATCATGTTGCCATTAAATATTTGTTGAACAAGAAGGATGCCAAACCTCATCTTATTTGTTGGATTCTACTTTTATAAGAATTTGATCTTGAAATCTGGGATAAAAAAGGCATGGAAAACAATGTTGTTGATCATCTTTCGAGGTTGAATACAAAGGCTAGAAATTCATTGCCCGTTGAAGATCATTTGCCTATTGAAAAGCTTTATGCGTTATCATCTATACAAGCACCTTGGTTTGCAGATATAGCTAACTTTCTAGCTATCAGACAACTCCCACCTGATTTGACATATCAGCAGAAGAAAAAATTCTTTCATGATGTGAAATTCTACTATTGGGATGATCCATTGTTATTCAAGCACGGAAGTGATGGGTTGATATGTCGATGTGTTGCTAAAGAATAAATCCCTACTATTATTGATGAATGTCATGCCTCTCCTTATGGAGGACACTTTGGAGGAGAAAAGACCATTGCAAAGATACTCCATGCTAGTTTCTATTGACCCACATTATTCAAGGATGTCAATCTATTTGTCAAATCTTGTGATAGATGTCCAAGAACTGGAGGTATATCTCGCCATGATGACATGCCCCTCAACTCTATCTTAGAGGTTGAAGTATTCAATGTATGGGGAGTTGATTACATGGGACCATTCCCATCCTCTTACGGTTATCAATATATTCTTGTAGCTTGTGAATATGTGTCCAAATGGGTTGAGGCCATCTCAACCCAATTGTATGATGCCAAATCTATAGTAAAACTTTTAAAAAGATCATCTTTCCTCAGTTTGGAGTTCCTAGAGCTGTAATTTCTGATGGAGGCACACATTTTGCTGAAAAACAATTCAATAATCTTCTTTCTAGATATGGGGTAACTCATAAGATCTCTACGCCCTATCATCCTCAAACTTCTGGGCAGGTAGAGGTTTCCAACCAGCAGCTAAAGAACATTCTTGAAAAGACAATCTCTAGTTCAAGAAAAGATTGGGCTCTAAAGATAGATGATGCACTATGGTCGTATCATACAGCTTATAAAAAAATCATAGGAACAACTCTTTTTAAGCTAATCTATGGTAAATCTTGTCACCTTCCACTGGAGTTAGAACACCATGCTTTGTGGGCTATCAAATTCTTAAATTTCGACATGAAGAAAGCATGTGAGAAACATCTTTTGCAGCTGTAAGAACTTGAGGAACTTTGCCTTGATGCTTATGAAAATGCAAAGCTATATAAAGAGAGAACAAAAGCTTGACATGATAAAAGGATCCACAGGAAGGACTTCAAAGAAGGAGATAAAGTTTTTCTTTTTAACTCTAGATTAAAGTTATTTTCTGGAAAGCTGAAGTCTAAGTGGTCGGGCCCCTTTTTTGTATTAAAGATTTTTCCATATGGAGTTGTGGAACTCCAAGGCAAGGATGGCACGTTCAAAGTGAATGGACAATATTGCAAGCTATATACCTATGAAGATGAAGTAGACAAAGGAGCCTATTGCTCCCTCCAAGATGCATAAATGAAGAATTGAAGAGTCTCGCTCCATACTCTAAATGGAGGACCTCGTGGGAGTTGAACCCACATTAGGATAGATTTCTTTTCCATCATTTGATTCAAGAACACTTTTTAATTTTGTCAATAAGCTTGTTATGGATGAATGTAATAATTTATACATAGATGTCACCACATCTATCCTTACTTTTGTGCTGATTAAATGATATTTCTATAGAAATTCCATTTTGCACGGCGTGTCTTTATCTGGCACGATGTGTAATCCTTCAGAAAGATACTACAATCAAACTACATCTCTAGGTACATGTCGTGTTTCTCATCAACACGTCATGTTCAATTCACAAAAGAAGTTTCTAGAATGTTACACGGTGTGCTTGACGTTGCACATGTCGTGAACTCATCACTTGTCTTAGCAACAAAAGTTTCTAGAAACTTGCACGGCGTGCATTAATTCATACACGATGTGTGTCTGGGCACAAAGGTAGACCTGAAAATGAGAATTTAAAGAAGAACACGTCGTACATGTCTAATACACAACGTGTGTCTAAGCGCAAAGGCAGACATGCAAATGAGAACTTAAAGAAGAACATGTCGTGCATGTCTAATACACGGCGTGCGTCAGGTGCAAAAGCAGATCTACAAAGGGGAAAATTAAAGTAGAACATGTTGTGCATGTCTCATATACACCGTGTCTTTTCTCGTAAAGTTTGGCCTAAAAGAGGGGTGCACAACCTAACTTCTCAACTCCCTTGAGAACTTAGTCGTGTGAGAGAAAGTAACCCTAGTGCTCGTACGATTTTAGTCGTACAACCGCCAACCTCACATTGTGTAGCCATCATCTTTGACCCACTGACCACCATCCTCGAGCAAGGCTGTGCACGCCACCCTCACGTCGTGCACGCTGCCAGTAGTTCTCCTTCCTCAGCTCGAGCCACCTCCACCGTCATCCGCGAGCTTGCGCCTTCTTCTCCGACCGAACTCGTGCCTCCGCCAACGCCTTCAGCTCCTTCCCCCGTGCCCTAGCACCGTCCTCCATGCCTAGTGTTGTCTCCGCCCCACCACGCTCACTAGCGCCACCTTCTCCTCCCCACCCAGCTCATAGTAGTGAGGGCAGCAGCAACACCGATGAAGCACCACCACCAACTCACGTCCGGCAGCAGCGACCTCAAACAACCACCATCGTCCTCAATAGCTTTGACACCACCGCCAACGCCATATCACCTATTTATTCCCCTAAATCTTCATCTCTCAACACCTATTTAGATTTCCTCTAACCTCCAGGTGCACAACATTCCGCTAGGATACACATCGTGCATTCCCATTTCTGGGCCGAAGAATTCATTCCAGGTGCACGACGTGACCATCGACTATACGATGTGCGTTCCTCCATAACAACCATGGCTCCACTCAAGCAAGGATTAGGAAAACGTCGTGATGGTTCCAGCTCTTCCTCCACACCTTCTAAGGCGGAACATGTCCCCTCTACTCAGTTCTGGGTTACACCCAAAGAGGATGTCGACTACCAATTTCTGATTACTAGGTGGTTGTTACCTTCTTGTTATGCATGTGAGGAAACTCTGAATAAACTGGGTTTCAAAGATGAGGTAATGGGCCACCTGAGGTTTTTGGGTCTGCATTTTGTCTACACAAGGGTTACCAAAACCTACCCACGACTCATTTATGAGTTTTTGACATCTTTTAAAGTGGAGGACGATCCACAACGCTGCTGTGATTTATACCCAAAGATTAGTTTTCGTTTTCTTAACAAACCCTTTAACATGGATTTTTTCATTTTTGTGATTTACTTGGCTGCAACTACGGTGGCTACATTGATTATCCGAAAGTTTTCAATAGTGATACCTTTTGGTCCAAGATTACCAGTGAGTCAGTGCACATGGCTAGAGAGGCAAGAGACTCAACTATTCATAACCCCATTTTCAGTTATATACATCGCCTCCTCAGTACAAGTATATTTGCAAAAAAAAGAGACTCAAGGGGTTGTGGGTAAAATAGATCTTTTCTTCTTGTGGTTCATGGTAAACAATGAGGAAATCAGTTCAGGCTACTATATTATCAACAAACTTTTAGAAACAAATAAGAAGAAGCAGTGGGAGTCGGGTGATATCATGTGTGGTGGGGTCATCTCGCTTCTTGCAATGAAGCTTGGGTTGGATTTGTCTATTTTAGCACTTGCACTAGGAAAAAACCTTGTGGATATCAATTACCTTCTCGCTTGTGGTCTTATATCGAAGCACGGTGATCGTATTACAAAGTTCAAGGTTTTTCTTACCAAGACACAATATATTGCAATGACCTCAGCAACAAGGCCTATTGGAAGGTTGTTTTAGAGCCTAAAGATGAAGCAGCGACCCAGGGAGTGAGCAGCTCCAGAGCACCACCAACAGCAGAAGCAACACCACCACCACCCTCCACCAGTACTCAGACTGAGTATACTTGGTCTATGCTTGATGTGCGACATATTTACGGATATGTTCAGCAACGGTTTGACCACATAGACGACCGTTTGGACCAGATGGGCACGTAGTACACTGTGATGCATGACATGGTCCACCAGATGGACTCGTGGCATATCTCTCAGGGCCACTACTCCATCCTGCCACCGTATCATTCACCACCGCCATAGCAGCCTGAGTTTCCACAGCAGCCCCAGTTTCCCCAGTAGCAAGACTCCACATCCCAACCGATGGACATTCTAGATCTCGTCAGCTAGTATTTCCCTGATCAGGAGGGCAGTGGCCCTTCTTTTTTATATTGATCCATGACAAGTATCTGGTTGTGAACTCTGTGAGTTTGTTTGATGCAGTGAGGACACTGCTAATTTCAAGGTTAGGGGGGACACAACCGGCCCATAATTGTAGTTTTCATTTTGTATTTCCTTTTGTTAGAATCAGTTGTGTCAGTTTTTCATTCCATTTTGTTCTATGTTCTATTTCCTTTGATGGCAATCTAATATGAATTGAGGCTACCATGTTAGAATGAACACCATGCTTGATCTATCTTGTCCTTTGTATTTCTTGTGGCTATATGAAAAGATTTTCAAGAGCATGTATGAATCAAATGAAAAAGGAAAGTCCCCATGTACATGATCTTGTTTTGTGTTTGTGGTTTGAAATATCAATTTTCACATCTTTGATTTCTGAATACATGTAACGGTTCCACATTTTTTCGAATAAATCAACTTTGCAACACTTACTAGAATACAGGATACTCTTACCAAACTCTTAGTGCACTTACAATCAACTTTCCATTGATATTTTTCCCCAAAAGAATGATTGAAATCTTGCTAAACTTAACACTCTTGTTGACTCTTTGGTGTTGTATCATACTTGTGCTATCATTTGTTTACCTTTACCCAATAAAAGATGGCAAAAGCCCACATATCATGCTAGCCCAGTGTGAGTCTGATCTGGCAACGATGGTTAGGTGGTATGAAAATTAAAAGAGGGTAAAAACAACACCCCAATTAGCATTCCACGTGAGCATAAGCCTAAATTAGCAGTCGAGTGCCAGAAACCCAAAAATTTCCATCATCACATCCTTTTATAAAAAGAGTACAACTAAGTTTGTTAATGTTAGCACTGAGTTCATCATCTTATATCCAAACTAGCTAAAAAAATTGTGATGTACATCCACTAATTGTTTGGCTCAATTATCCAAATTCTATTTAGTGTTGTCTAGTTGATTATTTTGTTTGATTTGGAACCACCATTGCTGAACTAAATTTCTCTATCTTAGATGTCTAAATTGAGAAGATAACAATGAACACAAACACAATGTACATGGTTGGTTGAGTTGATTGCATATCTTCTTTTCATTTAATCCATGCATGAGTTTGAATATTCTTTCACCTTGTATGTAGCCATGTTCTTTTTGCTTGAGGACAAGCAATGGTTCAAGCTTAGGGGGATTTGTTGTGTGTTTTCCACATCATCTTTTCACATGATATCACACATAAATTTGGTTCATTTTGATCTCACTTAGCCTCCTTTCATATTAATCTTACCATCTTTTTGTTATTTTAATTATCACATGATGTGCATTGCAGAGATGTTCTAAAAGGACCAATTTAGGGATTTCCTGACTCAAATTTCATGTTATTTGGACTTCCCCACGCACAACCAGCTATTAGGATCTTAATTCTACTGAAACAAAATTTTACACAGCGTGTATGATAAAGACACGATGTGCGAGATTCTAGAAAACCATGTGTTCACCCAGACTGACAAACACACGACATGTTCAACCTTGAACATGACGTGCAAGTTTATAGAAAGTGCAGAATAAGACAGAGACACGACATGTTTTCACCAACATGTCGTGCACCTGGGAGCATCGAGTAGACTGAAAGTTTCTGGAAAGTTGCACGACATGCATTAATTTAGCAAACGTCGTGCAAAGTGCATTCTGGAGCAACTGATGAAGGATTTACACGTCGTGCACCGAGAATGCACGTCGTGTCGCTATCAGTTTCAGAAATTTGAAAATTGTGATCCCTCGGTTTAAAACAAGGAGGGAGCCTATGAGGCAGTTATCCATAGTCATAATTCAAATTTCTCTCATCCCAGAGCAAGTCTAGAGCAAGGGAGGGTGATTTTGAGGAGAAAGGAGGTGGTTTCTTGCCAAAAGACCCCAAATATTCTTCTCTTCTTCTCCATTCTCTTCTCTAAAGGTGTAGTAGAGTTTCCCCACTCCACGCAGCTTCTTGGGAGAGGAGCTAGTCTAGTTTGGAGCAGCTGGAGAAGTAGAATTTCATCCAAAAGCCAAAATTCTACCGTCTTGTGGTTACATCTTGGGTTCTTCTCATTTTTCTTTGCCTAGACCATGCTTGAACCTGAAAATTTTGTAGCATTTCTGCAATACATGATTATGGACGAGTAAAATACCTTTCTTGGGCATGGGAGAGTAGCTCCCATGTCATAGCATGTATGGAACAAGTTATTTTATACTAAATACTATGTTGCTTGTTTTCTACCTTGTGAGTACCAGTTTTGTCATTTCTTGCATTTATGGTTCGCCACTTTATATGCTTGTGTTATGCTTTCTTGCTTGATCTGAGAATATAGGTAGGAATGTATGGAGGTACTCATATTGGAAACTCCTCTTCTACCATGAGAGTGGAGATTATGGAGTTGAGGTGTAGGATGCGATCTAAAATGAAAATTATGCATGAGAATGTGGGTTTGAGTTGAGATCGTTGCACTTGCACCGGGAGGTGAAGTGAAACATACACCTCTTTTTTAAAACAAGTACTTAGTATGTTTAAGTTTCATGTTCTATTGAAATTCTATGATGTTTGGGTGAAATCTTAATGTCCAAGATCCATTCATATATGTTTTAAAACCCTTTTTAGTAGTCCTTTCACTGCTCTGTTTAAATCTAAAATTCTGTAGTTAAATCAACATCACCATCCTTTTAAAATGATCTAGATTGTTGAACTTTAGTACTATTGCGTTTGATTATTTACCAATCTCCTTGTGTTCGACCTCGACTACAACTACCTTAGTATACTTGCGGAGATTGGTTAGTTGAGTAAAAGATCCTTCTAAGGATTGAAACTCATTAGTGTAAGAAGCCAACAGTTCACCCGATACAATCCAAACCCTAGTGGTTGATACCCTAATTGATGGTATGGCCGACACACTAGTTAATTGAGTGGTCGATACACAATTTGATAGTGCGGTCGACATAGAAGAATACTCTATGGATGATATATCTCAAACACCTTACAACTGATAGCACCCTAAGCACCTCTAAATTGATACCATTTGATGTGCCTTGGACGATACAAGTAGATGAGTCTAAGCCGACACAAGTGAATGTGTCTAGGCCAACACAAGTATTAGAGTGAAGGCCGATACACCTTGATGAGTATAGGCGCCGATACACTTTGGTGAGTGTATGCCGATACACCTTGAATATAGTCAATGGATACACTATGAAGTAATGAGATGGATACACTTTACTAAATGTAGGCTTATAAACCCTAAAGATGATTAAATCAATGTAGTAAGTATGTTAAAGTCAACATCCTAGTAAGGATGAGAGAGAAACTTGTACTATTCATATGAGAAAGGTAATACTCCATGTTAATAATCAATTGATGATTTCTGACAAAGTATGCTTGAACACTTATGGTAATAATATAGCCCTTATGATGGGAATTAGGTTTTCATTAATAAAAATGAATTTAAAAACCCTAAATTGGCTACAAGGGGAAACCATAACCCTAATTATGAGAGGATTGCAATTTGAATAATTCTCTTTATGGCATGGTCATGATATTTATTTGATATTGCATTTGTTATGAAATCCTAACCATGTAGGTGTTATGAAATGATGAGCATAGCCAGGTACGAGCTATGATGATTTAGCATAATATAGTTTATATAAGGCCTTGTGAGCCATGTGATATACTTGTACAAAAAGTATGATATATATATATATATATATATATATATATATATATATATGTGTGTGTGTGGGGGGGGGGGTCTGATGACCTAGAGATGATTGTTACCTAGTGAAAGGTTACAATATTCAATAATGAACTAAGGGATTGATACCTAAAATATGTGATCATGATCATGACAATATTGAAGGAATGAGATTCTCAGTATAGTATTCAGGGGATTGAGATCCCAGGATGACCATAACAATATGTGTTTCAATTGATACAAGATTTCTTGAAAAATATGTTACACCCTTCTATGTAGCCTTTATATATACTTCATGCTTGTAACTTGATTTAAGCTAAAAGATGCATTAATGCACTTAACCTATCAAGTGAACTAAAAATGTAGTTTCCCTAGCCATGGATCCATTCAGTGTCAGGATTTTCTGAATGGTGAAACAAATTTTGCTCGGAGTGCATATTATTGTATATGCGGGGTGCAAGTTGAGGTATCTCCTTGTATCCTTAACTCATAGGATCGGTTGTGGCCCACACCCTGAAGAGAGTGTGGTTGTAGGCTGTGACTCAATATGTAATCAGAATTAGTTATGGACCATATAGTGATATAATTAGGATTGACTATGGGTCATACTCTGATAAGGGAACAACTACGGGCTGTATCTCTCTAGCAATGAGCCTATATACCCAGGCTAGCTAATTGTAATTTGACTCATAATATCATGCCAATAATCTCGTACTGACTGAGAAAGGAGAGGTGGTGGAGTCTGGCTCTTCCATGGACCTTGTATGGCACTGATGCTACTTAGCAATGGTCAGTTGGAGAATGAGTAATATACCTCATCTCTTCAGAGCATAAGATTGATTGTTCAAAGATGTAATCAGCCGTGTAGCATATTTTCTTAAGGATCAAATACAGAAACATTGAATGAGGCTGCAATTACTTTTACATGTCTTAATTGATAAATATTATACATGTTCTTCATATTCCTTTTTATAAATGATTAGACGATCTATTGCGCAATCATAGTTATTAGAACTACTTAAATGATTAAGATTGCTCTACTTTGCATATAATAAGTAGTATACATGTTGAATTCAATAAATGTTTCTTCTTCTCTTTTTCATAATATTTATAGAGAGTTATATCTCCCGCTGGGACTTTTGTCTCACCCCGTGGGTTCCACAACTTTTTAGGTGGACATGCACGAGGAGGTAGAGACCTTGCAGCGGAGAGCGGGTAGCAATAGCAAGGACAACAGTAACAACTCATGTTTAGTGAGCTATTATGTGTCTTTTAGATATAGAGTCATATGTGTCGTCCCTGTACTCTTAGGTCCTTTGGGAGATAGTGTATAAAACATGTTTATAAATCGATTTGAGATTTTGACTAGTACGCCTCAATGCATAATGATGCTTTTGTATATATTTTGATAAAGCAATTGATATCCCATATCCTTACACGGTGATGGAATGATGTATGTATAAAGTGAAAAATGATGAATATATATGGTTTGGTTCTTTCTATAAGAGTTTCCTGATAGTGGATCTCTTGGTAAAAAGGTTTTAATTTTTAGTGATTTTCAGTAATCTGATGTTAATGATTATTTCCACGTAGTTTTGTGTGATAATACTATCAGTTTGATAGCAGTCGTCACATATTCTAGGTATCAAGATCTATAGAGATATGTTTATAAGGCTTATTGGCTTAGTTTAAGGTACATACATTGAAAAAGTGTTGAAACGTTTCAACATGCAAGAGTATAAGAAAGGAAACATACATGTGTCTCATGGGGTAAGTATTTGTAAGCCAGTTGTGCCAAATCATTGATAAAAAAGGACCACATGAGTAAGATTCCACATGCCTCTGAAATTGGCTCTATCATGTATCCAATGTTATGTGCACGTCCATACATCTCATAAGCCTTAAGAATGATGAGAAAATATCAGGTATAGCCATGTGAAGGTCAAATAATGAAGAACAATTTCAAGAAGTTGAGAAGAACAAAGGATGCTTTCTAATCTATGGAGGTGAGTAAGAGTTGGTTGTAAGGGGTTATAGTGATGCAAGCTTCCAAACCAAAAAATATGATCATTGATCACAATTTGGTTATGCCTTTTGACTTAATGGTGGTTTTTTCAGTTGGCAAAGTTTCAAGCAAGCAATACTAACTAATTATACAAGTAAAGTTGAATATATTTCTACATCAAATGTTGTAAGGAAGTTGTATGGATCATGAAGTTCTTCGATGAACTTGGAGTTTCAATTAGCATTATTGATGTAGTAAAGGTATATTGTGACAATAATGGAGCTAGCGTGTAAGCCAAGGAACCCATATCACATTTGTCTACCAAGCATATTCTTCGACACTCCCGTCTCATACGAGAATCATTAACAAGGGGATGTGAATATTAGCATGGTACCAGTGTAGAACAATATTGATGATCCCTTGAGAAAAGCATTGTTTCATCAGAATCATGATGGTCTTATTGTATTGCTTGGTATTAGATATGTGAGTGATTGACTTTATTGCAAGTGGGAGACTGTTGGTGTATATGCCCTATAAGCCAATCATTAGAAGATGGTTATAGGGATATTTTGTACTTTTGATTGGAATAATTAAGGAAATTCCAATTTACTGATGCACATTTGATTACCATGATATTAATGTACAACATAAATGTCCTTAGAATGTTTGGTACAAAGCCATGGGACTTCAAGTATGTGACTTGAACATGAGATCCTAATGTATGTTAAGAAAAATATTCTTAATTGTCCCTAGTCAAGTATTATTGTGGATTGGACAAAAATAATGCATTTGAGACTCATATGTGTGGTGAAAAATATAATATCTCATGGGTCATAGGTATTGGATACTTAATCAGACACATAGGTACTTTTTATAGAACAAGTGTACTATACAAGCTCACCTTGAGAGCGATTCACTGATTGTTATATGATAGTCATCATAGTCTCCCAAATGCAATAATGGTGTTGTGGTCCTTTGACCTAAAGTCACTACAATGGCGACATGACATTCATCATTCTTTGACACCACCCAATGTGTTCTTGAGGAAGGTTTACATAAAGGTAGTGATTGTGTGTAATGAGAATCATGCTATGCATTGTGAGTGATGTATAAGGAATTTTCCCTTCCCATATAACAAGATTGATATCCAAGGCCCCTTGATAAGTGATAGTAGGAAACACATGACCATGCTCATGTGAGTCACTTATGATATTGAGCTCATATGAATCTTTCTTGTCTACTTGGAGGTCAAGGAACTTATATTGAACGTAACAAGGGTGATGTTTTCATGCATCTAGATCAATCTGGACATATGTGACAACAATATTATACTAAAGGTAACACTAGTCATTGATGGTTTAGTCTTATCTGACTCTTCCCAATACTTGGGTAGAAATGATGTGTAGGTCATTTCTTATGGATCATAATATTTGTTAGTGAATCCATTGCCAATGTAATTACAAACACTACATTGTCAAACACACAGAGATAGCTTGAATAGAGGTTGATCTGAACTAAATTGTAACAATTACAAATGCTAGTCCTAAAAGTAACATTTAGGGACCTAGAATTAAATATGGATCCATACATTGTAATTAGTTTCTTGAAGTCAGGGATCCGACCCTCAATGAAAGAGGCAAGTCTGCATGACACCATGATTTGCATAATGGGGCATTCCATGGGAACCAATGCATGTAGGATTCCCTCATTCCATGAGGGAGTCCACAAGCCTAGTCAGATTAGGGTTTGGAAACCCCACCCCATCCATGCCTCTATGTATAGGACATGATCAAAGGCTCCTTAGATAGAATATTTGGTTTTCTCATTGTTGCCTCTGATGTTTGAGAAAACCTCAAAGCAACTGAACATGAGAGGAGGGAGGAAGGAGAATGGTGACTCTAGACCTTAATCTTCAAGTGCTTGGAAGGATATCATTGAGATGGGTTCACACAATGACTCCATATTAGAGGAGAAGCTTCATCAGCAACAAAAAGTTCAAGGAGAAGGTCTCCTTGGAAGAACACAAAGTTCTACCAACATTAGGCACTCAACCATAAAATGACAGGTGCTACTAGAGGTGATACCAGGGTCAGGTCAACAATACCAACCCTGTGATCTTGGAATATGTGCCCCTCATCAGTAGAATTTGGCATTTTTCATAGATAGTCATCCACGGATTCCTATGATCTACCACAAAAATTGTTTTCTACATGCATCTTGAGGTACGTCCCATAGTGCTAGAGACCTCTGAAACAAGTTTAGGTTTTTATTCTGACAAAATACCAATAAGACATAGATTGAAAGGTCCATATCTACATCGAGTAACTCAATTTTAATCCTTAGAACTTTGATGTGCGTGATATTGCATAGGAAAATTTACTAAGGATGAAATCCCTAGAGTCTACCTTAACTAATATACAATAATCACCACCCGAAAACAAAATGATCTTATCATAATATAGTTCAAGATCGAACCCAAAGAACAACATCTTTAAGAATGGACTGATCAAGATAATTGGGCAAAATTGGTATATATTGTTGGTATAGTATGCCCAGAGAGCCAATCATATGATGATTGCAATGAGGCATATAATACTTGATTTGATAATGATAAAGGTAATTATGTCTATTATGTTTGTCTTAGTCATGAGATGATGACACATACATGATAGATGTCTAAAGAATGATGTGACTTGATGACATATGTCTTCAGGTTAAGGACCTAAGCAATGAGACCATATGTATGTTTAGAGTACATACATTATTGTTATATCCCTAGTCGGATATTACTGTGGAAGAAAAATAGGCAACAATAATACATAAAACTAGAGTGTGTGTTGACTGATGACAAAGTCTCATTAGTCATGATAAGTGATATCAAGTCAAGCACACAGATATATGTTAGAGAACATTATATCAGATAGAACCACTGTGAGACTGATACATGGATACCATGGAATGGTAGTCACAATCGTCTCTCATAGTGATAGTGGTGATAGTGGTTCTTAGACCTAAAATCATTACACTCATCACATGTTGTTGGGTACAGTTTGACATCATTAAACACAATCCTGAAACATGGGTTGTTATAACAGTGATGATTGGGTGACTTTAACACATTGGTACTTGACTGTGAGTGATAGATATGTGATTTGTCCCTCCTACAAGGAGTATGATATCTAAGGCCTCTTGATAAGCAAGATTGAGAATTGTATGTCCATACTCATGTGATTCAATATGTGATATGTGAACTCACATGCATCTCATACAGTATGCTCTAGGTCAAGGAACAAGGATTGAATGTCGAAGAGGATGACGTTCCATGCCTTGAGTTCAATCTGGATGTTAGTGACAAAGGAACTATACGATCACTATAACACTAATCATAGATTGTAGGTTGAAGTTGTTCTCCAACTTTCTGAGTTACTTGGGTAGAAATGATGAGTTACTAGATTTTGCTCATTGCTTGTGATGTCATAAGTTGTTATGAACATTCACTGCCAATGTAAATTGGAACCAGTAGGGGCACACACTGGGATACCCCTGGAAGAGGAGATTATCCATGAATAATGTTTATATTGAGACTAAAGGTGTTTAGGTACTCAATTAAACATACAATTGACTGAGTGGACTCAGAACTATCAAGTTCAAGTGTTGAACTAGCTAGTTAGAGTGTTAGGTTGATTGGAGACTGTATTGGCAATGTCAAGACTGCCAACTGACCAGTTCACCCTTGTGAGTCGATCGGCTGGTGTGAGCCAACTAACTGGTTCACTTGGTGAAATGGGTGACAGTCCTACCAACTGAGGAAATATTGATTTGCCCAGTTGGAGGAAAAACTTTCATGTTTCACTTGTTCAATTCGATTGGAATAAGGATTAATCTTTGAATTAAATGGAAATGATTGAGGAACGTCAATTCCAGGAGAGTCTAGGAAGTGAACTGACTGGTTCACTTAGTGAACCGATCGGTTCACACTCCCAACTGACCGGTTCACTAGTGAACCAATCGGGTCACCTGGTCAAATGACCGTTTCAGTTATAAAATGATCGGTTCGCCTGTCATAGTGCAAGTTATTCATAGAATTTCCAGATCCTTCTACTCCCGAACATACTGGGAACCCTAACCCTTCCCTTTACTATAAATAGAGGGGGTACTGGGGGCTTCTCAGAACACACACCTCAGAACATCAGTTGCTCTGCAAAGTTGTTGCCCTCTCTGGTTTTGGTAACCGAGAGAGCCCGAGAAGGTGCTACCTGACTAGGGAGGCACAATGAGGGAAAGCTAACTATAGAAAAGTAGTCTGAGTTTGGGAGAGCATGTTGGTGCTAGTACACCAATAGGAGGGTCGTCTCCTTCCTGCCAGTTCTTCTAGAATGGAAGGAGTTCCAAGTGGTCCATGTATCTACAGAGGCAGGAGATGTCTACCGCTCAGTATGACACGTCAACCGTAGTCTATGGTAAAGGCCAGAGTCCATGGCGAAGACCAGGAGCTGCACAGACACTGTTCAAGACATGGTATTGAAGACCACACATGGCTGCGAGGTATTGTCACTGGGCAAGCCCCATGACCAGGTATATCTCACTAAAACCATCTTTCCCATTACATAGTCATTGATGCGATCTCATGTTATGAGTTAATGGCTAGTAAAATTTTTGTTTCCGCTGCCTACTCTGAGGCCATAAAACCCAACATATATTTGTCACAATATTGATGGTTGTTGATTATGCTAATTGAAACAATAAAAAGCTGAAATGAAGTTTGATAATCAGATGATGGAAGCACTAAATGGAATGGTTGTTGATCATGGTAATTGCAACAACAAAAAGATGAAATAAAGGTTGATTACTAGATGATGGAAGCACCAGGTGGAATGGGTTTCACCACCACCACCATCTATCATTCACTCTCTCACAACATAATTTAAACATGAAGGTATATGTTGAGGCTAGATAGATCCCCCTTTAGGCGTTAGGACTAAAACTTGGACATATATCACTCTATGCTCAGTGTTGCGTTACCTAAAGTTCATGCATCTATTGCCTCAGAAACTATCTAAAATTTTGATCAAGGTTTTAACATGAATCAATCAGTATCCTATATCCTAGGTTCGATGTTCTCTATAATTGAAGATCTGATTTACATACAAACTTGATGATCATGCAAGAATATAGGCATACAAATGATTGATTCCAAACATATGATGGTTCATATAATAATAGATGTAGTAAAGAAAATAAAATTGAGTGACGAGGCTACTCCTTGAACCCCAGCGAGGGGACTACTCGCACATGGTAGACAATACAAACTTGACAAAGGAAAGAAGAGTTGTCATAGAAGGAGACTAAATAACAACCATGGTGTGCTTCCATGTGTCTTCAAACTTGGGTACAAAAGCTTCAAAGAAAATGGAAGAAACACCTCCTCAACATTTGTTGGGGAAGGAATTGAAGATAATGATCTCTCTTTCTTAGATCGAATCTGCTGCTATGGAGATGAAGTAGGTGTATGATGGATGATAGATAGATGGTAAAGGACGTCCTTCAATCTGACTTCCGTCAATGTTAGAGTTCTAGAGTCTAGGTGAGGTTGGGATCTTGTTGGTTGGTAGATCAACAAAGTGTCAACAGAGGTTGGAGGTAGGTGCTACAAAGTGAAAATGGCAGCATAGCGGTGTCAGAATGAATCCCTTTCTCAATGGAAGTCGTATTCTCTGTATAGGTTATGTCTAGGGTTTAGAACCCTTCCCAATCACTTTGTACATCCACCATGAATATGCGAGTTCGGTGGTGAGAGGTAGACAAAGGGTTGTAACCCTTCAGTGCAATGATATCTTTGTTGGGACATAGTCATAGGTTGCTCGTTGCGCTAGGGTACATGTCTCTCTTCAGTAAAAAAATGTAGAAATCCCATTGGTTAACATATGTAGAAGTCTCATAGGTCGACGGATGTAGAAATCTCATTGGTCGATGGATGCAGAAATACCATTGGGGCATGGTTACAGTTGGGCAAGAGTCCTATCAAAGATTGATGCAGGCTGGCCGTTAGGTAGACTTCTACTAGGAAGAGTTTTCGTCAGAGGTCGAGTCTTTGTCGGGGGCCATCTAGGCCATTCGTTAGGCAATATTCTTCATTGGGATGATGAGATACATGGGAGAAGTAAACTCTCAGGGGGGTATTGCTATGGGTTTTCGGGGCTACGCCAATGGACTTCTGACTGAAAAAATGTGGATTGACGATTTAGCTTGATGAAGGCATGAATCATTGAAAATCTTATCCATTTTATCAAAAGTTTCTTGGGAAGTTCAAGCCTGCCACTCCTCACATGAAGTGAAGTTCAATCCTGCCATGGATTTCAAGGATTTGGATCAAAACCTGATAAGTTATCATAAATTAAGGAAGACCTAGATACAATCGAATTCTAAGCTAAAATTACGGAAAGGAATGCAACGTTGGACTGAAAATGAAACTAAAACTAGGATAATATACATCCATCAATCTTCTTCCATGATAAGTTATAGGCTTGTAAATCTTAGTCTAGTTTTGTTGAATTATACAGATCATGCACATATGATTCTTAGAATTTTTTATTCAACTGTGTTTTTTGCTCCTGAGATCCCAACAAGTAAAACTACCGTTATAATAGTTAAACCCTAGATAAGGAGGATCCAAAGGTTGAGGAGTCTCGAGCTTCAATAAGGGAGAGACTTTAGTATGATAAAATTATTCCTCCTTTATATATATAGTGCTAAAATAAGATACTCTTTAATAGTAAAGAAAAGCCCTTTCAAGGGGCTAAGGTCCTCATGATGATATGAATCCTAGATTTCTCATGAAAGACCAGACATATGAATAGAGGTTAGTATGATCATTGCATCTAAGTCTGGGATTACCCTAAGACCCTAGAAATAACGAATAAAACATGGTCACTAAAAGAAAACCTCTTAGGTAATATGTTGTTTCCATGTATAAAGAAGCTTGTGATGAGAACCTTATAACATAGAAAAAAAAGAATTCAAGTAATTGGCTATAAAAGACTTCACCTTAAATGTTTCAATCCTATAAGTCTCATCCTCAATATCTCATAAAAGAAACTTGATTTTAGAGGGATAATGAGCCTATAATATTTAGGTGCCTCTAGAAATGCAATTTTCTTAGTATAAAGAGGTTTTATGTGAAAACATAACTCGAGCTTGCCTTTTAATGTATAATAAGTCACTTAACAATTTTGTCTTAACATATCCCTGAAATCATGTAGGACTTAAAACTTATGCATAGTAAAAACAATAATTTGGCATCCACATTGAAAATGTTTTATTGGGATGCAAGAATCTAAACCTTTGGTATATTCAAATATAATTAATGGAAATTCAAGGAGTTAATTTTGGATTCATTATAAATACAATTTTATAAATACGAACATGATGGATCAACCTTCATATATAATTTTGAGATTGTAATCTTGATTGAGTCTCCTAATCCAAAGTAAAAAAGTCTTTTTGATGTACTACAATATTAATATCACACTAGACTTGGTATGTGAACCATTTTGAACTCTTGATTCACTTTATAAATTTGATGATCCAACTTTATCAATATGATCTCAAAAATTGTATATATGTTCTTGACTCTATTCCATAGCTAAAGCCCTAATTTCAATAATATGGACCTTCCTATGATGTCTTATGAACTATCAACGTTTATATCCTCAAATTGTGCTTTTCCCATATGTATATGCTTTTTGCTCCCTGACCTTTTCTAGCCATTCAATCAAGCTGATGCAATGGCTCCTTTCACTTAAACAATGTTGTACCCACACTAGGTACATGTTAGTTTATCAACTCAGATGCCCAACCCAGTGGCATTATAATATGATCCAATGACAATCTGGTCGTCCCCAACCTCGACCATTTTAGGAAGGTGGGAACAATTATCTCTACAAATCTCCCACTTTCTCCTACCATTTTGGCAAACCCTCTGTCATTGCTTTCATATTCTTTCCCTCACTCTGGACAATATGACTCAAACCATGTGTTGATCAAACCTCTTTGATAAAATAACCACATAGAAAGGATCTTTGGTTCTATGTACCTCTCTAGATATCAAGGAGTGAGATCCAAAAAATGCTAAACATATCCTAAAATATCATATAAGTACTCCCAATATCTATGCCCAACTCCCCTTGCCTTTGAACATCTTTTCTATGTACAATGTGATCCTTGAAACTCTTGCTTCCATCATCGTCTTCTTATGATTGCTCAATGGCACCTCCGTGAGCAGTACCATGGACTCTTTTAGCTTGTGCCCCTTGACCCCATACAAGCTCAATCAAGAGTTCAACAAATCAAGTTTAGCTTGATCAATAGCTTCGATAAACCCCTCCCCTCCTATAACGAACCACTCTCTCACTAACAACATATATAGTTCTAGACCTTGCCTCCTTATCTGGGTTGGTCGGTGAGGGTGATGATCTGGTGGACATCAGATCAAGTGTTGGTCAATGAAGATTGTTCATCAAATGACCAACTACCACATCACTAACTATCTCTCTTGCATGTCCATGCCTAATGGAGAGGAGAAGCCCAAACCATTCAATCTTGGCATGATCAAAGTGGACTGATGATCCAAGGGCCATCTCTATTATAGAATGGCAATTCCTTCTCCCTATCTACTATAAAATAGGGAAAATATCATGATATTGGTTAAATTGTATTAAATCAACTCTAGCTCCAAACTTTGCATATAAGTAGTCCTTTTTGTTCTGAAAAATCCATGGAGTCCACTAAAAGTACTTAAAGATATAAATCAATTTCCTTTTCAAAGATATCTCATACTCTATAGTTATTTTGAAATTGAAATGATCCAATCTGCAATTAGACCCAAAAATCTTAAAATTGATCTTAATAAATGACTTTTATGATTATTGAAAAACCCTAGTTCAGATCATGTCACTTTTATTGTGATAATACTAAAGTTGAAATGAAACATGGTGACTACAAGAAACTCAGGTCTTAGTACTCAATATATGAATCAAATATTATAAATTATATTTCCCTTGACCTAAATCTCAACTTAAGACATTGCTTGAATTAATCTTGAAATTGGATATCGATCTTGATGATGATGATCCAACGTGATGATAATGTTTGACCTATTTCAAAAAAGAGTATCTTGGGTGATGCTAATATTCCCTCTTGATCAATTGAGACAAAAATAGATGAATATATATGTATAACAAGGTTAAGGATTTGAAATTTGGACTTTCAAGAATTTTTCTTCATAAGATGGGATTCAAAGTATGGAAACCCTACAAATCTATCTAAAGTCAAACACATACCAAATACTATACATAACATTCTAAAATTCTAGCTAAGGTTTTTTTATGGTTTGGAAGTAATATTTTAACATTTTGTTATTCATACAAATATTATTGGTTTATTGACACTATATCTTGGTAATACTTGTATCAAATCTAGGTACATGGCATACTTATGGCAAAATTCCTTAACTGTGCAATTCATTGGGTGTCATTTGAATAATGATAGAACCAAATAATCAATATCTCATAAGGGTGGAAATAAATACTAAGAGGGTAAATAAAGAAGAAACACCAAGGATGAGAAAGAATTCCTTTAGGGAACATACATTGGTCCACTTGGTGAGATACTTAAGAGTCCCTTGAGGGAACCTACCCTTGGTCACCAAGTGAGATGTATGATTTTAGGCTCAAAACACCATTTAAACTACGAAGTTATCTATTTACATATATTTGATCAATCACTATAATATACACAATTACTGCTATGCATGTTGTTGTGGTTGCATTCACGTACACGACATTGCAATATGATGACTTGTTGTTTGTCTGCATTTTGGGTTGAACTTAGGATTCCAGATGCAAAGCTGTGGGTGATCAATATAAGGGAAAAATGAAGTTCTAAAGAATTTAGGAGGATTAGATAGCTTTCATTCTCTCAATATCTTGAAGATTATGTTTATAATTATAGATTTTAGATTCCTATTTATGTACCTCCATTTGGAGTCTAATGATGTTGAACATCTTTTACCTTATCAATTGATTGTATTATTGGTTATGTTTAGCTATTCCCATCAATAAGTTCTTGGAAATAATGATTAATTGTTCTTTCTTCTTTGATCCTCACTAATGGGGATAATAACAGGAGGGGGTTGCTACAAAATGCATGTGTTGCATTGAGGTACATATTTCATTGTTGTTTATTAGTAATTCCTCACCCCTCTGGGCTATGGATAGGGGAATTTTCATACCCTAGATCGAAAAGTTGATGGAGAATTAGGAGGAGGCAAAAGGGTAAGAGAGGAAGGAGGATAATTCTAGGTGCAACATGTAGGATATTCTCCCAGAGTGATGACCTATTGCAAGAACTTCACTCACAGATGAGTTTTTCTACTCGCAAACTTCTTCCCTCTCTAGTTATTACATTTTATTTGTATCTTTGTCTGTGTATGTTGGGGGGGTCTCTGCTAGAATCCCCCTATGACCTTCATGTAATTTGTTATAGATAATAATTGTTAAGTATTGGGTCATCTACAAACATATCTTCATATTTGATGCATATAAATTTGTGATCTGAATATTTTTATTATTTTAAGTTCATGTTTAAATGTATTTATTTGGGATTTATCGCCCCTATAGTATTTTTTTTAAAGTTTCTAGATTTAAAGACGTGAAAGTTTCTAACCTAAGAATTAGAAATAATGATTTTATGACATGGAAATGCACATAATATTTAGAAATTTGCTTCATAATTTTAAAAATAGATCATGATAGAGTAATTATGGATGATGACTAAGCTCTTCTCTGATACTCCATGGTTCATTTGGTTGAGAAAAAATAAGGACATATATAGGAATTTTGACATATGAAGTTCTTGAATTATGGGATGCTAGTAAGAATAAACATTAGAAGATGTTTTAGGTGTCTTTAGTGCCTAATTTTTTTATATCTTTTGAACCTCTCCATTGATCCATGTCACTTAGATTTGTAAATATGCTATTATTTTCTTTAAATCAATCAAATCCACTAAATATTAATTAAACTTCTTTTTTACCCCAATTACTTATTTAATATAATTGATATTAATTTTAAGTCACATCCACAACATGTAGATTTGACCTAAAGATTCACTACTTGTGATTTATACTATTGTGGGTGATACGATATTTTTCTAGTTTGATTGCACACTTTTGTACACATTACTTATCTCTAATATTATATTAAAAACTTTGATAAGAAAGTACAATGTATCTCAGAGGTACACTCCCCTTACGAGTAATAAAATGAGGTATGATCAGATAAACTAATACATATTAAAAAACAAATCTAGGGATGCAAGATCTCACGGTGAACAACCAACTTCTATTCAATTGCTATTTTGCAGGAATTATCCTGGACTTGAGCAAAGTCAACTACACCACATTTTTCTCAATCCACCCAAAATGAAGTGCGAACACTATTTTTCTTCCTCTAGACTAGGGATGGCAATGAGTTGGGTCTCTGCAATCCGACTCAAACTCGAGCTAACTTGGACAAGGTCAACTTAAACCCAACCTAATTTCAACATAAATTATATGTGATCTAACCCGAGCTGATTCGAATTGATCCCACCAAACCATCACAAACACGAGTCATTAAATTTTATTATAAATATGGCAAAATAATTTAAAGATATAAGTAGGCCTAAGTTGTACAAGACTCTATACGACCCAAACTAAATGTGACCCGACTCATCGTCTCGAATTAAATTTGACCCAGACGTATGGAGTCAACCGGAAGCCCGAATAAACACATGAAAGTCCTAAGTTTTTGACGTTGGTTTGGGTTGGACATGGTTGCGATGGATTATGCTACATCAAGATAGGCTACAAAAAGGGAGTATCATACTCTTATGTTTTGATAATTTGATCACTTAAACAGAAGATAGGACATTTTTGGTCGGGATGCTAGTTTGTTAGATTATTTTGAAAAAATTTAGCTACACCCAAAATGAAACGAAAATTACATACTTTAAGCAGACCAATATTTCTTGATTTTCTACTCTCCTAGTGTCAGGCTTCTACCGCGAACTATGAGAGCAGGGATGAAGTCATTCTATCTTAATCCTCAAAATGACATTCTTAATTCGCTATGCACAAAATGCTTCATAAAATAATTACCACAACAAGATTGGGGCCCACAACGTCAAAAGCCCTTGGAAATTCTCGGCAGCTGACGCTCCAGGTTCGGTATTTGGTTCCCACGCTTTCGCCTACCCATCGTCTGGATCCTTCCTCGCTTCGGTCGCCGCCGGACCTCTTCGTTCTCTTACCCGCCCGCAGGTACGGTGTCTCTTTCTCCATTCGTTTTTTCTCCGTTTCCTTCTAGATTTGAGGTTTCCCTATTTGTTTCGCTTCCAGTACTCCGCCATATCGGTTCGGCGCGGACTTGCTTGGGAGCTGCCGTCGAGTACAAGGGTTTGATTGGTTGTACACAGCGACGATAATTTGCCACGGGCCAGATTCCTCCAATCCAGCTGTCGCTTTTTAGTTCCTTTAGCGTTGATTGTCTTATATCCAGCGGTTAGGGTTATCGGTGAAACAACCTGCCCTTAGACTTTGCGCTTTTTGTTTTTTTTAGCATATGCGGAGCGGGAATTGTTTCAAATCCGGCGCGTAGGGTTTTTACTGAAACAACCAGCACTTCACTTCGCGTTTCCAATTGTACTTAGTGTTAGTAATTTGCCGGTTCCGAGCTGGGGCAGGGTGACAACCTCATTCCGCATGGCGATTGATTACTCAAATCATTACTATTGATTAGCGACCGCTTGGATGAATCTGTCGTTCAAGGTCGACCTTTTTTATACAATTTATAATATCATCATATCATGTAATTGATAAGAAATTTAAATTCTGTGGTATTTTCTTAAATCAATTTGTTTGGTGTTAATTTTTGGTGCAAGATGCTATGAACCCTAATATGGCTGACGATCTAGAAAAGCCCAAACGGAAGCTTTTGAATCTCTTTGTACCAAGCATTTTCATACAGAAATCATTTTATAGCGGAAAAATCTCGACACTTTTTTTTTTTGGTAAACTTTTCAGCACCTTGGATGCTTCCTTGCAAGCCAATACAACTTGAGAGGAGATTGACTTTTGAAGGTTCTCTGTATACGTTGCACTTATCTGGTGGTTGGCTACATTTCTATTCAGCTCGGATAAGTCCTGTAGGCTAGTGTAGACTAATTTATTTAGGCTAGAGTTAAGCACAGGTGCATCAGTTATTCCGTGATCTCAAAAGCTACCATCTTTAGAGGGCCAGGTTGCGGTTATGGAGTCATCTGCCATGGCTATCAATCCACAACAACCATCTGTACAATTGGAAAATTCGGAGCACAGCATCATGTCTATTGATAATCATTGGCAAGACTTAGAGCTTGTACCATTTAGCAGCCAAACTTTTGAAGTACAACCACCAACTTCCTCGGGCAATGAGGAGAGACAACTAACAAGAATTGATGAGTATGACTTTGAGCAGCACGCCTCTAAATATCTTGGGGAATCTCCATATAGGGGTTCTATAGGATCAAATCAAGTTGTGGAACCAATAACTTCATCTTCAATTAGCAGCTCTGCCAGTTCAGGAGTGTCCTTAGGTGTGCAAAAGATGCAGCCAAGGCAAAAGTATAGTCAGAGTAAGCTGTCGCCCAAGCTCACCAACCATGAAACTCATAGCTCGCCGTCTGCTGGAGACAAAGAGCCATCCACCTCTAATCCGTTTGCTAAGATCCAAAATCGACCTAGTAATGTGACACCAAAGAAGGTGATAACAAATAAAAGGGTAAAGCAGATAGTTGAGCCCACACCACCCCCTGAGCCATCAACTGAATCATCAGAGTCTGTCAGGTCTAAATTGAGAGAATCACTTGCTGCAGCATTTAAATTGGTTTTAGATGAAGGCAATGGTACTAATTCTTCTCAAGGGACGGAAAACATCGATGCAGATAAGGTACGAGAACAAGAAAAGTCAGGTGACATGGCAGCGGGACAAAGTGTTGACTTTTCAGTAAATAAGCATCCAGCTGAAACTGGTATTCCTGAAGGAGTCAACTGTTCAGCTACTTCTTCGGATACTAATGAGGGCAATAAATTTGATACCAAAGATGATGCTGGAACCAGGAATGCTTCAACAAGGGGTGATGCCTCTGACGATCAAACTTTTATGAAAGATGACCTTCAGCCGAGTAGTGTGCCATCCGTGGCATCTAATATTGATTCTGAAGCGCATGAAGATATGGAGAATCACATTGACAAGAAACTCAAACTGACGCATGATGCTTTGATTGAAACCAATAGCGAGACACAACAAAGATTGGCTTCAGAAATTGAAGATGAACTATTTAGGCTGTTTGGTGCTGTGAACAAGAAGTACAAGGAAAAGGGAAGATCACTCTTGTTCAATTTGAAGGACCGCCACAATCCGGAGCTGCGGAAAAGGGTGTTTTCTGGAGAGATTAATCCAGCACGTCTTTGTTCTATGGCTGCTGAAGAACTTGCTTCAAAGGAGCTAACACAGTGGAGAATTGCAAAGGCTGAGGAGCTTGCACAAATGGTTGTTTTGCCTGATTCAGATGTAGGGTTTAAAAGTTTTGTTAAGAAAACTCATAAAGGAGAGGTGGAGGTAGAAGTTGGAAGAGAGGAGAATGCATCTGAGGAGGTTGTTCTTGCTGGAAATGCATTCTCTAAATCAGTGTTTCACGATAAAGACGCTGCAAACCACAACAAGTCCAATTCTGTTGATAGAGAGAGTAGTTTCTCTTTGAAATCAATAAAGGATGTTTCAGTTCCTGAAAAATCTGGCTCTAATTCTGTTTCTGACAACCGGACTTCAGAACAACATGAAAACACTGATTTAATGCAAGATTTCATGGTGGAGGATTTCAAAGATGCAAACTCTCTCCCTAGCATTCCTACACTTGATGAATTTATGAAGGATCTTGATGAGGAGCCTCCATTTCCGGATATGATGGCCGGTGCTGTGCAAGGGTCACCTTCATCCCGGAAAGAGGCAACAGATAGATCCGAAGCAAATAGTGGTACTGCAGAATTCTACTGTGAAGATCCAGCAATTGCTCCATGTGAAATTGGAAATAAGAGCGAACACCATGATAAATCCACATTCAAGTTGGATATAGCAAGTGTATCAAAAGGTAACGTCACTGCAGGAATAAACGATTTTAATGTAAAAGTAGATAGTACTGCTACTAGTCCTGCTGGTTGTAGAGTACAAGCCAGTAGAAACGTGCCCCAGACAAGGGATTCTGCTGATGTGAAATCCTATGACCAAGATTCTAGGATGGTTGATGGTGGTAACAGGAACAATGTCGTTTTCGGGAGAAATTTGAATGGTCGATTCACTAATAATGATGTTAATGGCGAACCTGTTTGGGAGGGGCTTATTCAGCTGAATATTTCATCCTTGGTCACGGCTCTTGGATTTTATAGAAGGTTTGATATCAAACTTTTATTTTCTTGTTCTGCTTTATAGTACTGTCAGCTAATGTATTTTGATATTTTCTTAATCTTGATTTATCAGGTTGTATTGTCTTAATTCTAATCTATAGTTAATCGGTTGCTATTTAATGCATTCATATATTCTTCAGGTCTTAGTTTTCCTTGCTATTTCATGTTTCCACACGTTCTTCAGATTTTAGTTTTCCTTGCCATTGAAATAAGCAGAGTCTACTGACTCGGCTTTTTTGGTAGCATGTTGCCTGGTTCTCTAGATTTACGACCCCCATCAGCCCTCAATAAATTTTGCTTTATATTCTAGATTGACTCTTGCGGTGCCTGTTGGTTTTCGTCTTTCCTAATTGAATGACTCAGTCATTTCATTGCTGCCTGCAAGTGGTTTTTTGCCTTTTGCATGAATGTTTTGTAAGCTTCTCGTTTTTTCTTCAGCCGTGTAACTGCGTTTTGAAATGCTTCATCTGTTATTTGCATATATTTTCTTGGTGTCTTGTAATCCGGTATTTTTCTCTGTATTATTCTATTTATCTTATTTTGTGTTTAATTCACAATTACATTTTATACCAAGTTTAAAAACTTTTTACAATATATCCTTTTTGCTTATTGTGACTGAACGTTCTGCAGTGGCGAGAAAGCTTCTATGAAGGAATGGCCTACTTTCTTGGAAATCAAAGGAAGGGTTAGATTGGATTCGTTTGAAAGATTCCTTCAAGACCTTCGGTTGTGTCGGAGCCGTGCAATAATGGTATAGCCTGTATTTCCTTTTGTTTTCTAGTTTTGAGATAGGAGCATTGGCTGGTATTTCATTGAAGAAGAAACTAGAGGTGAATTTGGCCCGCTCCATATGCTGAAACGCCTCAGTATGTGGGGTTGAGAGTTGCATTTAGCACCCTTTCTTCTTGGCCGAGCTAACAATCATGCAAACGTGCATGTGATGGGGGTTTACTAATATATACAGATATTCCACTAAGTGATAGACAATTTAGGGAAAAAAAATGATAATAGTGTGAATTCTCTGTTATACCTAATTATCCTTTTGTCCTCAAATATCCTATTCCGATATTCATATCAGTTTGAATTCATAATTTTTAAGTAAAAGCATAGCGTAGTAGACTGACGGCAAGAAAACCTAGATGGTCAAAGGAAAAAAGTGTGTACAGTCGGAAATCAGCGTCAGGTAGCTGAGTGATTCCATTTTGTCTAGCACCATTAGTTGCAACTGCTGGGTGCTTCCTCGCTGCATAAAAAGCCTAATCTATTGGATCTTGATTCCCATGCTCCTGGTATATACGAAGGTATCAAGATTTCCAGTTTAAAATTGGTTTTCGTGACAAAAATGCAAGAGGGCGATCCATGTATGTTTTTCATGGAAGCTGAGATTATATAGTAATTGAGGAATATGAAAGTCCAGCTAATCTTATCACTGAATAAAATGCCAGGCGTTGTGAACCTCTCAGGGGAAAAATGGCCTTGAATTGGGATTCCAGAAGACAACCTCTGTTTGGACTAAACTCGTCAAATAGATTCAGAGTATTTGGAAATGTTTATGCGGGACGCTCCGGCTAGTGGCATTACTATGAAAGGACTCTATTTCTTATCTTATATTCCGATGTATGATTCATGTGAAATGTGCGTTGGCAACAATTGTAAACAGGGAAATTTGCATGAGTAGTTGACTTGTGCCATTTGCCTGGTTGTCCTTAGAAAAGTTGCCCTGTATGATTTCTTGTGTCTTCGTCAAGTGACCGGTTTCAAACAAAGCGTTTGTTATTAGTAAACATAAATGATCAAATAACATTAAGAACAAATGCTAGTCCAGATGGGGGCACTAATTCTGTTATGCAAAAGTATTAGTAAACATAAATAATCAAATAACATATTAAGAACAAATGCTAGTCCAGATGGGGGCACTAATTCTATTATGCAAAAGAGCCTTAGTGAGAAGGCGTATCATTAGAAATTACCACCGAAGTTTATGATCTGGAGGATGCATGTGTGTAACTGATTCAGATCATTGTAGTAAGGTCATTCTGATAATTGCTATATAACCGTGAGCAATATACGCTGGCAGGCTCGTCTGTTTTCTAATTTTACTGTTGGAATTTAACTTCTAATGAACTTCACGGCAAAGTCTAACGTCATCCGTCAAGAGTAGTGTGGGTATTCCCAGCTTCATGTACTTGGAAAAATGTTCTGTGATGATTGTTTCGATGTGTTGTCTCGCTAATATGGGAACCGTTACCTATATCCTGCCAAAGAAGAAAAGTGACACGAAGACGTGAATGCGTTGCGAACAGTAAAATGTACCGACTGCTGAAATGTTTCTCTAAACCGTATAAATAGCTTAAGCTGATGTAATGAATTGGTAACTTTACATTTATAGTCCAAGCGAGGGGCTAGGGGTTTCTGGTGTCATGAATAAATAAATATCAAACGCAGTATTTGGCCATTTTCCATAGTCTTTGGTAACCTAAAAATGGTTGACGTTGTCTCGTTGTGGAAACTAAACTAGTAACTTTCAATTGCCAGATTCTACAGCTGTGCTGGAAGGAAGGTTCTCCCGAAAGCGGCCGTGTAAAGCTTCATGAGGTATGTTTCCTTTTAAGGGCGCTATGCATATTTAAATATTTATCAGTAGTTGTAAGACTTAAGACAGATGATTTGACTATGCTTTTTCCTGCCATGTGCTGCAGACTATTGATTCGTATGTTACAGACGAAAGAGTCGGCTTTGCGGAGCCCGTTCCTGGACTAGAACTCTACTTCTGCCCTCCACATACCATGACAACTCAGATCTTGAAGACAAACCTCTCAAAGGAGCACGCCAAGGCTGTCACATCCGTGCACAGCGGCTTCATCTGCGTTGCTGTTTTGAGGAAATCCCCTGCTCCGTCGCCTGACCCTCCAATGCCCCCAGCTACTTCTGCTGTTCCACAACACCCCCCTGTTTCAGGTAGTGTTGCCTATAACCATAATGTAAGGAATGGCCGCCACTCTGCTGCATATCTAGTTCCGCCACCACGTCTCCCAGCTGAGATAGAGATGGAAGACGACGATGTCCCTCCAGGGTTTGGCCCCTCTGCCGTGGCATCCAGAGACGTGGCATCCAGAGACGAGGATGATCTGCCAGAGTTTGATTTTGTTCGTAGTAGCGCTACTAATACTAGCATTACACGATTACCTTCCAAACCGTTAAATCACCACGGGCCCCCTGTGCAGCAGCAATCTTCTGCCCCAGTGCATCACTTTAGAGAACTAATTAATAAGTACGGACAGAACCAAAACCGAATTCAACCTGGGAACTTAATGGCAGTGGACGACGATGATGACATTCCCGAGTGGCAGCCGCACCAGCAGGAGACCCATTTGCGGCAACCCTTAAATCAGCAGCCATACCCGTGCCCCCCAGCTCCTCCACTCCCGCTGCACTATAACCAACAACCTAACCAAATGATAATGCCCCCACGCCTCCCTGGCGAGCCTGTTTTAATTCCGCCGCCAAATTACCACCCCCACCAGCAGCAGTTTCCAGCTGCTGGGCAGTGGCCGCGTGGTTCTGGGCAGCAACCCTGGCGTAGCGGTGCAGCTGGGCCAGCACAACCGCAGTATAGTGGCAGACTTAACCCCTATCGGCGGCAGGGTGGTGGTGGGCAGCCACAGCGTGGGATGGGCCGGAGCCGTAGAGGCCATTTTTTTAGGGGCTGAGTGGCATCCGTGGTCCGTTTTTATACTTTGTTCTGGATAGTTCCCGTGTAAACTTGTTAGGTTGTAGTTGTAGATCCTGGTGCACTAATGAGTAAGTTTTGTTGATCAGCTAGTTAGGTAGTCTACAGTTGCAATAACCATGAATGGATCGACTTTAAGTTGTTTTCACCTCTGTAGAATCTTACGGGTAGGCTAGAATGTGACACATCGAATTTGCAAACTGTCTGCATTTTTTTGATTTACAATTCGGTTTGTTCCTGGCCTTGCTAAGCTTAAGCTTTATAATGTTTTAAACCCATTTTCGTAGCAATTTAATATACTCTCTTCCTTAGAGGGAGATTCCAAAGGCCACTTACGGTGTGGTAAGCATATGAACCAAACAGAAAATGATGCTTTTGCCAAATAAGACAACAAAACGACGTGTTATCTTTCAGATTGTGCAGTGCGTGCTTCCGTAATTCGTTGGAAACTTGTTGTACCATTGGAATACAGGCATACTTATCATTGAAACCTTTTGTACTTCATAATTCATTTAAACCTTTTTGTACCATGGTTTTACAAGCACACCTGATGAAATGAACCATCTGAAAATCAAGGTGTAAAACAAATGATTAATTTTCGGAGTCAATCCGATCAAACATACCCTAAAGTGGGTTCAAGACACGAGGTTGTGATATTGTATTATACATACCTATAAATAAGATTTGCAAATGCCATTTCATACGACTATGGATTTTCTTTGTCTAAAGCTTGAAGTTTGATGAATCAATTCTCGTGTCTTGACAAAACTTTTATACATGTTATTTGTTTCTGTGATAAATGACTATGCGAATCAATTCTTGCGCCTTGACAATACTGTTATACAGTTATTGACAATGTACGCCATTTAGATAAAAAAAACTCACCATTAATTTAAATGGAATGCATTCTACGCATCCACACATAACAGATGAATGACGTCAACATCCATATAATCCATATAAGTAAGGCAAAGGATGATGCTCTAGTGGTCGATTCTGGCTGGTGCGGTGCTAACAGGTTGAGTTCCATCTAGCTCTACACTCTTAAGGTATAGGTAGAATCTGCAAGGTGTGAAAACCCACTCTGTCGAAAAACCTGACACATCACTTCGTCTTGTCCTAAATTAAGAAAAAAAAATGATTTGTTCTCTTTTAAATTGTGCAGTGCGTATTTCATAATTCATTGGAAATTTGTTGTATCATGGTTTTACAAACACACCTAACCAAATGATTAACATGGAAATTAAGGCGTAAAAATGATTAATTTTCAGAGTCAATCCAACGAAACATACCCTAAAGCGCGTTGAAGACATGAGGTTCTGATATTGTATTAAACGTACATGCTAAATAATTTTTTTAAAAAAACCAGGAGGCAATTATTCACCTTGACCTCCTTCAGCAAGCACCGATTTTGAAAGGGTATTACAGAAGCAGAGGTCTTTGAAATTACAGGAACAGTCTACACAAGGATAGTTAATATTACAAAAGCTGGAGCAAGGAGAGAAAGATGGAATTTTGGGAAGGAGAAGAAAGGAGGCTTCAGAAACAATGCTCTTCAGATGTTCTTTGGCCAGAGAGTCAACATCCATGTTAGCAAAATGCCCGACAGACAAGTGGCGGAGCCAGCATCTCAACATTGGGGGAGGGGGTCAAAAATTTGGAAAAAAATGTATAATTGCTAGAACATAGAATTGAACCAAAAAATGTCAACTTGTGTACATTTGAACTAGAACATGAAACTAAACGTTTAGTTGAACACAACTAACCACTGCAACAATCCTTTTACATGTGTTGATTGTGTCAGTTCTTAATATATTTTAAACGTGTTTGTATACATATATAATGTGAAAAATTAAACTTGTCTACAACCAAGATTGAACTCACGATCTATAGCCCACAGAGCCAACCACAGACCACTGCACTAGGGGCAAATTGTTATGAAATAGTCATTCTAACTAATATATATTATATATTTACATATAAAAAATACACATAGATATCTATATATTAAAAGCTTTTTTTTTTTGGGGGGGGGGCATGGCCCATGCTTACCCCCCCTGTTCCGCCCCTGTCACTTAACTCTAGTGCTCCTGTCCCTACAGTGGAGTTCCATTAACATCCTCTTCCATTTTCCAAGAAACGGCCCAACGTCATTCAAATTGTTTAGCATGTGATAGATCAACTTGTTATAAAAAACAAAAAGGACTTTATTTGCTTTCAGAGTCCAAGCGGCCTCCATGGCCCAACATAAAGCAGCAACTTGTACTTCGTAGTAGAATATGCGACAATTTTGGTGGCCTTGGCAGCAACATTGATACCTCTGGTCCCTGCTAATAAAAACAATGGTACCAAATCCATTCTTAAAAGCAACATCTAAAGTAAAGGTGAGTGAGCCTTCCTCGTGTGGTGTCGAACACTCATAATTGATATGTTGCAGGATCCTATTCCACTTCAATTTCATTCTCCAGGCGTCATTGAACAATTCTCATCAGCTGCATAACCAACAAATGGTGGTCAACAGGAGGCATGAAATTTTGCTCGAACAACTGAAGATTTCTAACCTTCCACATGTAATGACATGTGACTGCAAATTTAGGCCCATAGACTGAGTTGCAGTGGTTCTGCAATCGGCAAATGAAATTTGTTGGGGATGTTGTACCGATACGGTCCCGGATGTGACGAAAACTTATTTCGGAAGCGTTACCAACAAACGTATAAACCTAAAGAAGAAATACCAGATTTAATGTGGAAAACTCTCCCCAAGACAAGGAGAGAAAAATCACGGGGCAATACCGGTCAAAAAACACTATGTAATTAAGATTACAATTCACATTGTCTGGATTTAATTACCCCCTTAATCCAGATAGCCCTCCCCACATGAGAACAAAGATGAGGAAAAAGAGAATCACACCCACTGTGTATAAAATCTCCCTCTTTACTTGATCTCTCTACGAGGCCGTTGTCGTTGCTGGGGACTGCTTGATGCCATTATGACCACTGACCGGGTCAGACTGTTGCCGCTGTGGCAACACTGCGTCTGTAACCGCCAACCGCTACTTTGTTTCAAGACAAAGTCACTGGCCCTCTCTTATCAACTAAGAGAGATGCTCTGTCAATGCACCCAATGTGTCATCGACTGTCAGCTACTACTTCACTTCAAGGCAAAATCGCTGACCCTCTCTTATTCAACCAAGAGAGCTCCTCCAATTGTTCTTATTCTCTGACACTCTCTACCACAGATTGTGCCAACAAGCAACCGGAGGGATCACACCTCAACCGGTGGGATGATCTCAATGGCCTCCTCTAGGGTCTCTATTTATAGGCCTCCATAACATGTGGTTGTAACTAAGAATCTTTGTCCAACTCTGAGTCCAACTCTGAGTCCAAATCCATGTCGTACATGGAAAACCATCTTCTTTCCCTTTTATATTTGACTCATATTAAGATTGATAGCACAAGCCAACTCCTACTTAAGTGCAAATCCAACTAGGACACATGGGCCAGAATCCTTTTCCTATTCCCAACAATATCCCCTCCATCCCATAAGGGAGATGTTATCTTCATCCATCATCTGGAGTAGCTTGTGGACCTCATCACCACCCGTGATGGATCCACTCTCCTTAAGCAAGCCATCATCCTGCCATTTTCATCCATCTTCTTAAAGTCTCATCTTGACTTTGATTTGTTCCCAAGCAACTAAGAAGAAGTATCATGGCTCTGCTGCTTCTCTCTCTATGCCCACACCTGGAACTTTGTTGGCTCCCCCTAACTGATAAGTCAAACCATCTTGAATGAAAACCTTATTTTTGACCTTATGTACCAAGATTCAAAAATCCTCTAATGATGCTCCCCATGTCCATGTAGCTCCTCATTAGAAGATTGATCCATGTTGTTGTCATATCTCTTCATCCTATAGTCCTACTTGGACTTTAGTGCTCTCTGACCCTTGGGAAGTGCCACATGCTCATATGTATCATTCTTCTATAAAGAAGACATCTCCTATATCGCCTAATGCCAATGTACTTTATCTCTATGAGTTTGTGCCTCATGATAAGTCTTTGGATTCCCTTGATCAGTGAGGAGAATATACTGAGATGCCAGATATCTGGATAAAGGATGATAAACTCTGTCAGACCTCCTCAACTACTACTCTGAGGACTCTATCTGGTGATGATCCTGCCCCCTGCCCAGAAGTATCTGACTGTGAATCTGAATCACTCAATTATGTGTCTGGAATAGGAACACTTGACATGCTCTCACTCTACTGATTAGGGTGATCTTTCTTCTCTTCTTCATCATCCTAAGACTGCACATGTGAAGAAACTGAAGCATCTTCATACTCATCATTAGAAGAACTATCACCTGATCCTGTAGCCAGTACATCATCACTCTCAGGCTCTGTAACTGTTTGATTCTCACAGAAAGTCACATCTCCGTGTCTGCTCATGGTCCTTTTTATAGGATCCCATAACCTGTAGCCAAACTGATGATCTCCATAGACAAGAAAGATACATGACACTGCTTTGTCATCCAACTTCTATCTCTTTTCCTTTGGAACATGTGCATAAGCCTTGCACCCAAATACTCGCAGATGAGCATAGGATGCATCATTGCCTGTCCATACCTTCTCAGGTATATCAAACCCCAAAGGAACTAATGGAGATCGATTAATCAGATAGCAGGCAGTACGCACTGCCTCACCCCAGAATGTCTTTGGCAACTTTATAGTCTTCAACATGCATCTAACTTTCTCCACTATGGTATGATTTATTCTCTCAGTTGTACCATTGTGTTATGGTGTTCCAGGCTCTGTCCTTTTATGCTGTATTCTGTGTTGCGCACAGGAATCCTGAAACTCCCTAGAGGTGTACTCTCCTACATTGTCTGTGCGGAGACACTTCAAATTTTTCTCCGTCTCCTGTTCCACCATGGCATGAAATTTCTGAAAACACTGAAAGACCTGATCCTTGGTCTTCAGCAAGTAGGCCCACACTTTCCTAGATGCATCATCAATGAATGTGACAAAATACCTATTTCCACCCAGTGAAGCCACCTCAAATAGACCGCATATATCTAAATGAACCAATTGCAGAAGTTGTGACTTCACCTTTGATCTTGTCTTGAAATAAACACATCGATGCTTTCCTGTCTGACATTCATCACATGATCTGAGACCAATATCCTTGCCACAAGGAATCAATCTCTTCTTTGATAAAAGATTCAAGCCTTTCTCGCTCATGTGTCATAGTCATCTATTCCATAGATCTGTCTGGTGATCCTCAACTGCATGTATATGACCGCCTTTGAGCACTTTAAGTTGGGCTTGTACAATGTACAACACAATTTGCCTCATACAATAACCAAAGCTCCCTTGGTGATCTTACATTTCCACCACCAAAATCTAGATGACAATCTTCTCTATCAAAGAATGAACCAGATATCAAACTCAACCACAAATCTGGAATGTGATGGATATCCTTTAGTGTGAATGTGCAACCGACACTTGTTTGAACACAAATGTCTCCAATCTCGACAATTCTAGAGAAGATGGAATTTTCCATATTCACCCTCCCAAAATCTCCCCTCATGTATGAAGTAAAAAAATACTTACTCGGAGAAGCATGATAATAAGTTACAATATCCACCACCCACTCATAATCATCATATTTAGAATGCAAACACTGCTCTTGGACTATTGAGACCACATCGTCATCATCATCCCTGTCATATGAGATTGCCATTGTAGTATTCTTTTCGTCATCTTGCTTGTCTTTGGCTTCATATCTATGTTTCTTTTTCCAAACCTTGCAATCCCTTTTGAAATGACCTAGCTTGCCACAATAGAAGCACCCTCTACTACTGTTCGACTTGGATCTATCACAAGACTTCTCGCGATTATGGGAGTCATCACAACTTTTGGATCTGCCACAGTCTCTTGCTCTATCAACACTTCTACTCTCTGTGAAGTGCACCTCTGATTCGTTGTTGCCCGAGGCTCATCGTCAAGTTTCTTCATTCACTAAACTGCTCTTCACCTGGTCAAGTGTCAACTTGCCTTTCTGTGCAGAATTGTTGACTGTCACTACAAGCGTCTCTTAGATATCAGGTAATGATCCCAGAAAAAGTAGATCCTGGAGTTCATCACCAAGAACCATCTTCATGAATCTCATTTGATTTATAAAGCTTTGGAATTCATTCATATGCTCGGTGATGCTTGTACTGTCCAGGTACTTGAGGTTCACCAACTTTCTAATCAAGAAAGCTTTATTTGTGGTAGTCCTCTACTCATATCACTGCTTGACCTTCTCCCATAGATCTTTGGCATTGGTCTCTTCTGAAACGTAATGGAACACGGAAATATCGAGCCACTTTTGAACTGTTCCAACAGTCTTTCTGTTTAATTTTTTCCAGTCCGCATCAGATGTACTCTCTGGCTTGTGTCCCTCTATTGGATCATATAGATCTTTGCAATAGAAAATATCCTCCATCTTGGGTTTTTAAATCTGCCGATTTGTGCTTGTCAACTTTATCGTCGTCCCATCTTCATCCTTTTCCATCTGGACCAATATCTGTAGCCTGCGCTCTGATACCACTTGTTGGAGATGTTGTACTGATATGATCCCGGATGTGACAAAAACTTGTTGCGGAAGCATTACCGACAAGCATATAAACCCAAAGAAGAAACATTGGATTTAATGTGAAAAACTCTCCCCAATACAAGGAGAGACAAACCATAGGGTAATACCGGCCAACAAGCACTATGTAATTAAGACTACAACTCACACTGCCTAGATTTAATTACCCCCTCAATCTAGGTAGCCCTCCCCACACGAGAACAAAGGTGAGGAAGAAGAGAATCACACCCAGTGTGTATAAAACTTCCCTCTTTACTTGATCTCCTCACGAGGCTGCTGTCATTGCTGGGGAGTGCTTGATGTCATTGTGACCACTGACTGGGTCAGACCATTGCCGTTGTGGCAATACTGTGTCTGTAACCGTCAACCGCTACTTTACTTCAAGGCAAAGTCGCTGGCCCTCTCTTATCAACCAAGAGAACTTCTCTATCAGAGCACCCAATGTGTCACCAATTGTCAACCGCTACTTCACTTCAAGGTAAATTCACTGACCCTCTCTTATTCAACTAAGAGAGCTCCTCCAGTTGTTCTTGTTCTCTAGCACCCTCTACCACAGAAGGTGCCAACAAGAAACCAGAGGGATCACACCTCAACCGGTGGGATGATCTCAACGACCTCCTCTAGGGCCTCTATTTATAGGCCTCCATGGCATGTGGTTGCAACTAGGAATCTTTGTCCAATTCTGAGTCCAACTTCAAATCCAACTCCATGTTGCATATAGGAAACCATCTTCTTTCCCTTTTAGATTTGACTCCTATTAGGATTGGTAGCACAAGCCAACTCCTACTTAAGTGCAAGCATGGGCCAGAATCTTTTTCCTATTCTCAACTAAATTAGCATCTAGGAAATTGGGATCTGTGTGCCAAATATGGTTGAGATTCTAGACCTCGTGAGCTTTAGGACAGTCTTTGAGAGCATGCAAAATAGTCTCCAGGATGGAATGATATCTACCACATATGTCGTCATCCTATATACCCCATCTTTTCTTAAATTCGTTAATAGGGAGAGCATTGTGAGCCATTATCCAGAGTAGAACCCTTTGCTTTTGCGGAACTTTAAGCTTCCAAATGCAAAGGCATAGGGCATCTCCATCAATGGTCAACTCAGAATTGCCCTTTAATAGGGCATAACCATATTGTGTAGTAAACTTTCCATCAACGGAGTGCAACCACACTAATCTATCCTTACCAAATGAAGGCTCAAGAGGTCTCATACTAGTGATACAGCTAACAACTTGAGCTGAGAAGAAAAGGTTCAAAAATTCAATATCCCTCCCCTTTAAGACCCTTTAAGACACGACACTTTGAGGTCATCCAAATTTGGAGAGATTGACTTCAATAGAGAATCCTTGGGAAGACCAGAGTCATAATATGATTCTCTCTCTAGGCATAGGTAGTTTCTCCATCACCAATGACCTTCTTGCTATTCAGAGCAGTAAACTCCTTTATATTGATTACATAATGACCCAAGGCAGTAGCTGAGGCTGACATATTCCTTTTGTTCAAGTATTTTTTGCATAATGCCTCCCTCCAACCGACATCTCTACCATTGTAGATCTCCCAGGTAGTTCTAAGTATCTTTAATAGTAAGGCCTCTGTTTCACTTAGTATTGGTGACCTTATTCCATGAAATTAAGGTCGTCTAGTTGTCTTTTTTCCCTCTGTTCTAAATGAACCTTCTGATGAGCCAGTCAATCATAGAGCATGTAACAGTCAGAATCCTGGTAACTTGCATGTGATATGTGGGAATCACCATTAGAGTGGACTTAGCTAAATAAATATGACCAACTAAAGAGAGACATCTTCTTGAACAAGCGTTAAGTTTATATTTCTAGATCAGAGATGGCATGTTCATATGAATTCCTAGTAATTCTAGAGTGTATCATATTCACCCCCATGTAATCACCAATTGTATCAACAACTTTGATGCCAGACAAACAAGTAATACTCGATTTTAAATTAGCAGGAACCCCTTTAGAGAAATAAATTTGAGACTTATCCTTTGATATGATCTGACTATAAGCATCCCTAAAAGTGTCAAAAATCTCCAATACAAACTTAATCTATTTTTCAGAAGCCTTGCCAAAAAAAAGAAATAAGTCATTATCAAACATCTGATGTGAGATCTTAGGCCTCCCGGTTGTGAGTTTGATAGGCTTCCAATTACCTTTAAGGACTTCATGTTCTATCATTAGGATTAATCTCTCTAGACACATGACAAAGATGTATGGGGAGAGTGGGTCTCCTTGCCTTAGGCCTCTTGTCACCCTAAAAGGGTCCAGGAAATCCCCATTCCAGAGGATGGTAGTTGTGCCACCCGTTATAGAATTCATGATGCATTTTATAATGTTACCAGGGAGGGAAGCCTGGTAGAGATTGTTAGTAATAAAATCCCAACTTAATATATCAAAAAATATAGTTAGATCCACTTTGACAACCATGTTTTTTTCGCGGATTTGATTTCTCATATTGTGTATGATCTCCTGAGTCAAGCTATTATCATCCATAATCCTTCTCCCGTGGATAAAGATGGACTAGAGAGGATTAATCCTTGTGGGCATGAAAGGCTTGGGCCTGTTGACCATAATCTTAGAAGTAAGCTTCATAATAATATCATTCAGTGAGATTGGTCTCAAGCGACTGCATGAGCTAGGATGCTTAATGTTGGGAATCAAAATGATGGCCAAGTCACACATTCTGGGGAAAAGTTATTTTCCTTCAAGAGCATGCGTGACGATAGATATTATGGAGGGCTTGATAGTGCCCCAACATTGCTGTAGAAAAAGGTTGTCAACCCCATTGGGACTAGCCGCTTTATGAGGATTTGAGGAAAAAAGAGCATCATGTATTTCTTTCTTAGAAGGCAACATTCCAATGAGCTAAAACTGAGTGTCGTTTAACTTATGAAAGAAGTAGGTAATGCCCCAAGTTAAGCCTTGGGAGGGTTTATGAAAACCAGAGAGCTGCTTGGAGAAAAATTCCCTCACATGGGTCTTGAGTAGATTTTCATCCTTAATCCAGCTACCAGAATCATCTTTTAACCTTGTAATGAAAAAGTCCCTTCTTTTTTGGTTAACAATAGATTAATAGAACCTTGTATTTATATCACCATGGATGGCCCAATTTAAATGGATTTTGTGTCTCCATAATGTCTCCTCCTCTTCCAGTAGATCATTATACATTACCTCCAGCTCATTGCACCTGTTATCAATACCTTCATCATATTGATCCTCAAGCATCTTTTGTAGAAAGGCAATGTCACTTTGCATCTTGCATTTATTCTTAATGTTATCATTATTGACTTTGTTCTCTAAATTCATAAGAGGACTCATGGACTCACACAACACATTGAAGTAATTGTCGTTATCCCAGACTTTAATAAGAATGTCCTGGAAATTTGGGCCAGTGTACCAGGAGGGTTTGGGCATAAAGCAAAGGTACTATGCTTTTTATGATCTAACCTTATCAATAATGGACTACAATCCGAATGAATTCTCAGAAGAACTTCAACCATTGTTCCCCATACTTTTTTAGGAGGGCATCATTGGAATAGGATTTGTTTATTATCTCATGGAGGAGACCTCTTCTGAAGGTATATTTAAGACCCAAGGCACCCATATCGGTTAAGCCCACTTCCACGAGTGTCATAGAGAAGGTTGGCTTCTGTATGGTTAAGATGATTACTGTCACATTTGTCCAAAGGGCTTGTCACTTTATTCCAGTCACCTGCCACGAGCCGAGGACCATGGATGGTGCTTTTAATAGCTATAAGTTGCTGCTACAACAACCTTTTTATAGACGGGTTGGGACTTACATACACAAAGGTCACATCAATACCATTATTTTTGCAGTGTATGAACTGCATATGATTAAGAAGAATGCTAACATCTAAACTAATCTTTTCCACAAAAGCCATATGCCTCCAAAATTTCCATGTGCTTCCACTCTATGGGAGAAGGTAGTGCCAATGCTTTTTATTATTTTCAAATATTTGGGGCCACTTATCCTAGGCTGAAGGATTGCAATCAGCTTGGGTTTGCATCTAAACCACTAGTTTTTTTAGGTCACTTACAATAGCTTCGTAGCCAATGCCCTTGACACCAACACAAGATATCCATAGAAAGAAAGAGAGGACAACAGAGCTCAAGAGTCTAACTTCTATAATATCTCCCCCTCTGAGGCACATGACAATGCATACGCCATCTTCCTTCGGAAATTGTAGGAAGCAGGCTTCATGCACACCCCACTTCTCTTAACACTTCTCCCTAATGTATATGAAGAGATTTGCGGAAGCTTCAAGCCCAAGAAAAACACCACACGAAATACAGTCCAAGCATGCACACTAAAATCTAAGACCACCCACATCAAAAAAGCCAATAACAACCAAATAAATAACTAAGCGGAAAACATAATTGGTGAAGAAGACCGCAAAATTATATTAAGAAGCCTTAAAAATATTATAAGGATTGTTTCTCCCTCACAATCTCATACCCACAATATAATCCCCTAACCCACTCTCATTCTCTTTCCCCTTTGGCTATCCTTTGTGGCTTCCCATCTTTAACACACGATGTTGTCCTATGTTGACACACCTGAAGTTACCTGTTGCACCCCGATCTCACAATTACCATTAATCATGAGATTAGGGCATAAAATTGAGGATTTATCGTAATATAAAGATCACCCTTTACTTTTTCTTCTTTTTCAAACTCTTTGTTTTCTCACATTGAACCACATAAACTAACTTTACAAGGGAATCTAAACATTGATTTCTCTAATCTGGTTTCAACAGTAAAAATGCATGTATGAAGATTCATTATGTTTCTCATACTTTTAAGCACATAAGACTTACTGATTCACATATATTGTTAAAAGAGGAATAATGTTATACATCATCATTTACAACTCTCTCACATCTATACAAGGACCTAGAGTGACAGGGACTGACTAAACTTAACTAATCTCATACTTAACTCATGCGGTAGATCTACTCTGATGCTTTGACCTTCTTCAAGTCCACGTGGTTTCCCTAAAAATTGTGAGTAGAGGGGTGAGCCTACTCTCTCAGTGAATGAATACTTCAAAGAAATAGTCTAAAGCACTAATATAATTACAGATATACTTTTGAGCAACTGATATCAATTATAACAACAGTAAGCTTTGAAGAGATTGATCATTGACAATCATAAATATGGCATGATACTCTAGATATCCACAAGAGTAAATCAATATATGAGCATGCTTGATAAATTTCAAAGAGAACTAATAATTAAGAAACATACAAAGAATAGTTGCTGGGAAACTGTACTCGAATCTTTCTTAGCCTTTCTTACTTATAAGAAACTCTTTAAACCTATATGATCATATTTTAGCTTATGCCCTGATCATATGCAGTGTACTCTACATATGAAGACTCGTAGTGAATTACGATCTCACCGTATAAGAATTAGATGACACACCCGAGAATGCTAAGCCTGACTACGTCGCTGGTCTGCAACATGAAAATGGCTCTCTGGCCTCGACACACCTATTATGCCATAAAAACTGGACTCCTCCTCTAACCTGAGCACATAGACAGAGAGTCAAGCCACATATTGGCTTTACTGTACTCTAGTGCCACCAGGATCTCTGGTTGATGTTGGACACTACATTCTATATTTTAAGGAAACTTCCACTAGGGCTTCGTCCCCCGTACCACCTGTTAGTACGTTCCTATCCCCGTATACTGGACACTGCCAGGGTTAGGTCATTTCATCCCTACGACGCATACCTCTCATAGGGAATCTATAATGTTCATGGCATCTACATGTCTAATTCAATTTTTACATTCACAATTCAATCATCACATTACATATCTTAGTTTAGCTCTGTAAACCATTCGTTTCATAGACCATCTGAGAACATTTACCACAATTGAACTGTTAAACATCACCACATCTCATACCGATGAACATTGATATCAAAATACTTGATTCATTGAACATCCTATCCTTAGGGTTTCATTTACCCCATTCACTTATCACATGTCTCTCATAAGAATTTCATGCGACATAAACATTCACTGAATAAAGACTACTATCAACAAATCATATAAAATCAATATATGTATGAAACCTTAGAACTGAGCTGAATTTGGGTTTCCATGCCATTCACTGAGATAACATGCATCAACAATAAAATTGAATAAATAAAGTCTATCATGTCAAGAAAATCCATTCAAATGGATTTCACGATATCTATTTGCAAATATCCAACTTTCCTCGCATCTAGGGTTTCACCCTCTTTACTGAGATATCAGACAAACACTATTCACCTTAAATGAAATCCAAGATAGTATCTGACATATATGTACTATGAATTTAGATAAACAATCATTCATAACCAAGGGAATCCAAATAAACAAATTTCTCTATTTAATTATACAACAATTTCAATCATAGAAAAATTTCCTATATTTCAGTTTACTCTTATAACCTTTGTGAATACTTAGGGAATTCTCATTAGGATGTATTGTATACATTTCTAATATGATTTTATCATCTGAAATTCATCCAAATAGAGGAATAATCCATTTCTTATCATTTTGCAACAACTTATATCAAACACACAATTCAGGGTTTGTTGTCGCATACTAAGCAATTAAAGATTATGGATGATTTAACCAATTTTCTTGCAATATACTATTAAAGGAAGTTCCCACTCACCCTAAGGTGTGAAAACACCTTAAAAATGCAGCTCATCCCTAAAAATATCGATCTCATATCAAATCCCTAGCAATTCACCCGATTCTTCTTCCTTTCAACTCAGAAACCCTAAAAATGAGGGATTATGAAGAAAGAGTGAGAAAAGGGGAAGTTTTGACACCATTTCAGATCAAATCAGAGGAGGGACAGAATCTTGACATGTGAGAGAAGATTCACCATGAAACTATATCCAAAGAAGCTAAACTTACATGATTTCATCATTCCTCAGACCGCAAAACCGTAGGTCAGCGTCTCCATCACTTTCTCCTCTCAAACCCTAACTCTCCCTCTCTCTCTAGGATTTCATTTCTCTGGATTGAATCACGAATTATGAGAGCTCCTTGTGTGTTAGGTTGACCATATAGAGAAATTGAGTTGCTTGGGTCAATTTCACATTGACCCCTCACTATACTTTCTCTTATTTCAGCTGAATTTTCTATCATAAAAATATTATTGTAATTCATCTACTGATAAGGTCTAAACACATCCAAAAATTATGAAAATTTTGCATGTTGTTTATGATTGAGTTTCAGATATCCAGTTAGAATTTTAGATCATTTGAAGTGGTCAATAAATAAATAAAAATAAAAAAAACTACACTGTTAAAAAGCACTCTATCAACATTTTGGTCGAAGTATAGTTCGACCGAGAACCACATTTAAAGAACACTCAAATATTATGAAATTTTTCTCTAATATGCATGATTGAGTTATCCATACCATATCCAAAATTCAATTAAATAAAAATTTGTAGAAAATATGAAAAATCATTTACCAAACTTCTATCCTGATCAAATTCCATATTCATGTACTATCAAAACCCTAATTTTTGCCGATTAGGGTTTATAACCCCAAATTTTGGGTTCTTTTGATGAGAAATGCAATTTCTCTTAATAAAGATAAATGAGAAAATAATGGTGTGATTTGATTTGAATCAATGAATTTCGTTTATAATAGCCTTGATGGTTGCTTAATGGGCTTTATTGGCTATTGGGCCCAATAACAAGGAAAAGAAAAAGGAATTTCAATTAGTAAATGAATAATTAAGAAATAGAGAAAAGAAAGATGTAGAAACCTCTAGAAGGCAAAATAATATTCCTAAAAGGTGGTTTTCGTGCCCTTTTGGATTCCTTGGGTTCCAAGGAGTCCAAGTTGCAAAGATAATGCAACAAGGAAGAGAAAGAATTAATTAAGTATTACTTTATTTAGAGAAAATATGAGATAATAATAATATTACAAGAAATATGTGGAAATATGGATAATGAATCCATCTTGGATGATATTTCGTGTCCACATAGTTTCTAATGGAGAAAGGAATCAAAATAAGTAATATAAAAGAATCGGAGAGAGAAAATATGCACAAAATATGTCTGTATAAGTGATAACTTGCATATGAAGTAAAGTCCCTCATACTTTCGAGTTTGAGTCCCAAACTTGGCACACAAGTAGCTAAAGTCATCAAGAACTTTTCTTTAAAATTTGCGATTAAAAAGATAAACGACTTAAGAGATACGAATTTTGTAAGTTTCCTAAAGTGTAAAGGATAACTTTAAATGTCACGATTAATCTGGGATTAAATCCCGATTTTTAGGTTAAGCGCGACTGTGGATCGGAGATCCTATGACTGGGAATGAGTCCCAGTCTCACGATGAAAAATCCATAGGGAGCAGGCTGGGCAATCTTTGATCAAGGATTGCTCTAATTGGGAGCAACGAGCAGACTTGGTGATGAGTCCATCACCTTTGGGTGACTATTCCGAAGCCGTTCAACCCATTTTGTCAGTGGTTTCGTCAAAGGAAACGAAAGTTCCCAAATCTTTGGTCATAGGTGGTTGACCTATATATAGGGGGGGATGATCTGCGGTACCGACATAGCTATCATTTACCCTCGCATGTTCGAAGGGAGGCGACAAACATGATCGTATGGTCGATTTGAAGGATGACCCTGTTCTTTCTCCTCTGCAACTTGCAACTCTCACTGGAGGAGAGCTTCTTCGGCCTGGTGACTCAGACGCGCACAGAGGCAATTGAGCGCTCGAAAGAGTTTGGTGTGGCTTGGCGGTCTTCACCAGCGGCTGGGGGAGCAAGGTGATCAGAGTCAACTCTGAGGTTGACCGCGGCAAGCCTGGTTCGCAACAGGGGGGCGCTCATGGGGAAGAAGAAGAGGAAGGGGTAAAAGACCCCTTTACCCTCATGTCCCTGTTGAAAGAGTTTGACCTTTAAGGTAATTTTGCAACCTCTCCTTGTTAAACAAGCATGTTGCCTGCCAGGTTGTTTTTAAATCCAGTAAAGCCACATGGTCGTTTCGGATTGGTAAAAAAAGAGTTATCTTGTAAAATATGTATCTAATTATGGAAATATAGGATGAAGGTGATCTATGCATGAAAGTTGATTAGAAAAACATGAAGAATCCAATAAAAATATGTTTGAAGCCTAATTCTGATTGCAATTTGAAAAGTAGTGTAATTTATCAACTTTAATGAATTAAAGATTAAGAAACTCTATTTAGAGACGATTAATGCATTTAATATGGTTTAATGGATGATTATAGTTGATATTAACCTGTTAATTGTAAAAAAGTATATTGAGAACCAAAAGGATGAACTTTGCACGTAATTAGTTTAATTGAGAGTTCATGTGCATAAATATGCTTTAATGGGCCTTGAAACCCTAATATTAGTAAATGTGACTCATAATGGTCAATAATGCTGAGATATGATAGTTTCAAGCTATTTCAAAGATAAAAGTCCCTAATTTTGGATAAATACCCTTAATGTAGTTATTAGGGTTTTCTAATGGATAAAGGTAGAATTAATGACAAATAGAGTTCATATGTGAGTTAGACCATAATGAACTATGAATTGATGATAAATGAGCATAATGATCTTGTCATGGATTAAAAGGATAAAAATGGTAGCTTTAATGTAAAAGAGGCTTAACGGACTTAATTGATGGTTAATTATGCTTTTTTCTGATATCAAGGTTATATGTGGTTAAAAGATAACCATAGTATCTTTCGTGAAGGATAGATGAGAAATTAGGGTTTAAAAGAGTAAAATGAAGTAAAAACCCTAATTGCAAAGTAAACCCTAAAAGAGGTAGAAATCCTAAAAAGGAATAGAAACCTTAAGTAGCAAGATGGTTTGAATAGATTTTGATAAAAAGAAATTGGATGTGATTTCAGGATTCTTGCTTGGATATCCCTTCTTGGTTGATTTTGTCTCAAATCTACCTGACAGGTATGTGGTTACGCTTATGAATATCTCAAATTAGTTTTTTGAGGTTTTTTGAAGTTTTCCTCGATGACTTGAATTAAACTGTTGGATGAATTTAATTCATGCAAACTATAATGTGGATATGACTATCACTTAAGATATGTGCCTACTAGCTCAGATCCTAGTCCCCTCTGTGGCTTAATAGTTTGACCTAGTACATGGCTACCTATGGGGTAGGTCCATCAGGTCATTGGATGACTTAGTGCATGGCTACCAATGGGGTAGGTCCATCAAGTCACCTTGAGTCAGGGATTGGGCTACCTATGGGTAGTGCCATGTGACTCTTTAACACACCATGAGTTAGGGATTGGGATACCTATGGGTAGTGCCATGCGAATCAACCCTAGATATTGATCTACATGTTAGGTAGGATCATGCAGTGTTTAATGGGGATCTACCATGAGGAAGGTAGCATCCAGGTCCACTGTAGGGACAACACAGAGATAGGAGATATGTAAGGATTGAGTAGTATTACTTAAGACATAATTTTGGCTGTTAAATGGTAATTGGTTGATTACATTGCTATCATAGTTACACGATTATTGTTTCCCCCACATACCAGCTTTATGCTGACTGACGTTTTGTTTGTCGACATTTTAGGTACAAGTAAAAAGGACACACAATAGAGTGGCATATGTGGAATTAATGAGGGTTAACAATCAAGGAGGATTAGTTAGAATATTTTCTCATATGGATAGAAGTTTAGTAATCCAAGTTTTTCAAAGGTATGCAAAAAGTTTTAATTTATACTAGATTTTAGTATAGTTGGTAGAATTTGATAACTGTTATTGATTATTTGTCGAACCTTTGATCTTGTTAATTGGGATAATGGCTCTGAACTTCTGGTCTCCCTTAATTGGGGGTTACCGGGAGGCAGGGTCACTACATTTGGTATCAGAGCATAAGTTCCTCATTTAATCTGTAATAATTGTTAAATTTTACAACTCTGTAGAACCCAAGGGAGTTATTAGAGGATTTTCTGAAAGACATAGGCGTCTAGAAAAAGATCACTCCTGTGGGCTGGAAATATTTTCCTCCACACCACTAGTCAGAATACGAGAACTCCCGGATCCGTGTGACTGCCTGGACAAAGTCTTAGGATTTGACTCGAAATAAGATACCTTTAGGACTCTCTCATCTTGTTCATCCCTTCTCAACTCAAATGTTGTTAAGGACCTTAAGGATTAGGGTTTTTTCTCTTTTCCTCACCCTCTTGATGTATGGGTAAGGTTGATAAGGTTTAAGGAATCCTCCACCAAATTAATAAAAAGCATGTAAATAAGATGTCATGGACATAAGCTTAATATATTAAGCGTGAAAGAATGGATACATGCTTAGGTCGTATGACATAAGTTGTCATGCCCTCAGGAGAGACCTGAGGCTAGACCTTCTTGTTAGGAGGATAAGTAAAGAGAGTTAGTTTTGGAGGTAGAGATATCCATTACAAGTAGGGACCTGGAACATCCTCTGAGGATGATGTTAACCCTAACCCTAAGTGAAGGTTAAAGAGAGAAATGACACGATGAGTCAAATGTCATGGTAGACCAGGTGTTTGGATAGACATGCCTTGGATGCCATATGAGCCATGAGAGGTTGGATGATCGAGTATCTTTGGTGACCCAACCCTGGGAAGGGTCGTGCATGTTAGAATGAAGGATAGCTCCTTCATTGATGAGGTTAGAGAAGAACCTATGGAAGTCCCATGAGCTTATATGAGCATGGCATAGTAGGCACCCATAATATGTCAGTAATGCGAGAAGTAGGTTGAAACCCTAGCCAAGGGAGTATGCTGGATAGCTGATGAGATAAGCATAAAGGGCTAGGGATTACCTTGAGAAAACGTAAGTTTGAACATAGGCTTCTTCATGTAGAGGTATGCTTGTGAGCTTGATCCATCTTCATGGAGAGAGGACCTTTATTATAAGGCTGGCTGTGGAGTAAGCTCTAGGGAGAAAGAACAGGACCCAAGAAATAAGGTTGGAAGTTTAGACTCCGAGATAAGTGGGGAGTTGAGGATGATGCGACCTAAGTGGACGTTTGTGGTTGCCTCATGCATGATCCCTGGAGGTTGATGATGTCCCAGTTGTCATGAGAGGAACCAAACCCTAGAGAGAGGATGAGTCTGCTGGTACCTCTGTACCTATGGGGAAGAAGAGTTCCTTAGACCTGGAGAGGTTTAGGAACAGGTTGTGAGGCCTTGTACCTTGTTGATTGTCCTTGAGGAGGACTTAACTCTGAAGTGTTGCTGGAGTAGAAGGATGATAGGAAGTGCATGTCATACCTTGTACATGTTTGGTTTGGGGTTAAGAGGTTGAGAAGATAGTTGGACATCAGAGAAGTGAACCCAGGGTTCCTAGGCCTATAAGAGGGGAAGTGGTGTACCTGATACTCATGATGAGATTTGAGTTTCTATAGTTTCGAGCATGGTACTCCTCATGGTTAAAGGAGAGGGAACCCCCCTTAAGTTTAAAGTATGTTTGATGAACCCTCATAGCTAAGTTGATGACATGGGAAGGTATGATCTTGATCCAATGATTGAGGATGAGAACAAGTATGACCTAACATGGTTTAGTAGGTGGTCTGCTTGTGCCTTAGTAGCTTGCTAGGGTTAAAGCATGCTAGACCTAAGGACGTTTGTGACCTTTTTATTAATCCAAGTGTAGTTTCCGCCCATCACGGGAGAGGGACCCTTTTGTAGGGTGTATACCAGTTTTTTGGTTTAAGGTAACCTACAGAGGTCTCATAGGATCTTGAGAAGCTAAGTGAAAAGTACATGGTATGAGAATGAACCCGTAGACCCATAGATAACCATCTCTACATACACGTGGATGTGTTACCATGGAGGTAACCGGTATGGGGCTTGACCAAGGTAAGTAGGTCGCCATGACTCCTATGAAGGGATGAAAGTTAGCCCATGAATGTAGAGAGAGAGATGATGAAGGATTGGGTAAGGTTCTAAGTTGGACATGTACTATAATAGAATGCTAAGTCTATCCTAGGGTCGGGTAGGGATAAGGCCGATGGAAGTGGGAGTTGCCTAATTCCCTAGTTGCACATGACCATAGAGTCGGGAGGTAACAACTATCATTGTCTGAGGGCCATGGGGTAGGAAATTGATCACCTTCATGAACTCATGGGACCCAAAGGGCAGATGAGTAGGGAACTCTCTGGATGAATAAGGGAAGAGTGATGAACCCAAAAGTGTCGGCACCCTATAGACCTAGAGGAGATGACCAAGGTATGTGTGTAAACCCCGGTATGCTCGAGACCAATTTTCTATGAAAGTGACTTGGATATCGAGATGATTGTGATGTAGAGACATATGTGGAATGTTTCAACTTAGATTTAAAGGTGTAATGGCAAGGTGGGATGTACCATCTCTACTCTTGGAACAAGAAGAACTCTGTATTTGGACTGCAGCCAAATGGTTATTTCCTCTTGTTATGGGAGTGAGAGATAGGACAGTACGCATGCCATACACCAAGGATAAAGATGATGTGAGTTGGGATGTTTCTACGAGGTATGAGGACAGAGATGATTACATACCCTTGTGGGGTGAACGATATGTGGATGGTTTACCAACACTAAGAGAAATAAGGTAGTCATCTTATAAGGATGTTTTTAGCAGGAGCTATGTGGAATTTGCAAGTTATACAAGGTTGAGTTTGAAAACCAAGAGAATAAGCTCAGAGTTTTCTTTATGAAGATAGACTTCGAGCTGAGATGAGATAATAAGTGGAATACATGGAGGTGTATGTCTTCAACATTACCTTACGCATAAGGATGTGAAGTGGTTGAGATGTAGCTACCTAGTTTGGCTAGAGGCTAGAAGAGGTTGTTAGGCTAACCCTAAGTTTGAAAAACAAGATATGTTTGGCTAACACTTAGATGGAACAAGATCTGTTGAACAAGTTAGTGGTTGCTTGGTTAGCCAGCCTAGGCCTTGATGCAATAAAAGGATGGTTTTAGAACCTTAGATGCACTTCTCTGGAAAAGAAAGTGATGAAACCCCGATTAGAGTGGTTTAGGGTTTCTGAGGAATCGATCTTAAGGAATCACGACATACAAGAGTTCATGATACTACCAAGATTATAAGTGACAGTAGTACTTTGGATGCCTAAGATGGAGTTGTATGTGGTATGCTGCCAGGAGGTGAAGGACAAACACTAGTAACCCAATGTTTTGTCATAGAGGATAAACAGTCCCTGAAAGGGAATGGGAGTTCATCACTACAGATGTTGTGGTAAGTCTCCCCTAGACCAAGGAGGGTCAAGATGTAATATGGGTTATGGTAGATCGCCTTACCTACATGACATGAGAAAGAAAGAGTTCTGTCATGGGATAGATTCAGTTGAACTACATATGAGAGAGATGGTTCAACTACACCATGATGCGAGTTTGAAAGATCATGTGTATGACCTAAAGGTTCACTTCCATAAGGTGGAAGTAGGTACATGAAGAACTCGATGTTAGTACCGGTTATCACCCTAACTAATGGTTAGTACGATCCAGATTAGAGGGTCTGATGAGAGCATGTGGGCTCGTTCAGGGTGATATCTAGAGATAATTCTTGTCTTCGATAAGATGTGATGATAACCACCATAGCCAGTATCGGGATGTAAAGGAGCTCTACAAAAAAGGTTGTGTCAGTCACCACTTCATTGAGATGATGTGAAGGGACCTCACGAAGGTCAAGGAAGGACCACAGTGTGTGCAGATGAAGTCGCTTTGATCATGCAATGGCTGAAAGGAGCCTAAGGATGACATGAGTTGTAAGTTGATGCAAAGTAGACTGACATGGAGTTCATTGTGGGGGAATATGTGACATGAAAATCCGACCCCTCTAAGTTATAGCTAAGAGAGCTGAGTCCCTGATACCCAAGCCATGTGCTAAGCCCTGAACCTATTCAGCTTGATGAGAGGCTGAAATGTCACGAGTCACCTATGAGGGTACGATATACCAAGGTAAGAAAGAACTCAGATGGAAGAATATGAGATGATGAAGGTTCTTGGGAAGCACCATGGAAAGGGTGAGGCCACATGGGAGCCATGGTGGACATAAGAAAGGCTTATCCTGTTTTGTTTGTTTGCTTGGTGGAATTTCAGGGGGAAAAATTCCAATAAGAGGGGAAGGATGTTACAACCCCAAATTTTGGGTTCTTTTGATGAGAAATGCAATTTCTCTTAATAAAGATAAATGAGAAAATAATGGTGTGATTTTATTTGAATCAATGAATTTCATTTATAATAGCCTTGATGGTTGCTTAATGGGCTTTATTGGCAATTGGGCCCAATAACAAGGAAAAGAAAAAGGAAATTCAATTAGTAAATGAATAATTAAGAAATAGAGAAAAGAAATATGTAGAAACCTCTAGAAGGCAAAAGAATATTCCTAAAAGGTGGTTTTCGTGCCCTTTTAGATTCCTTGGGTTCCAAGGAGTCCAAGTTGCAAAGATAATGCAACAAGGAAGAGAAAGAATTAATTAAGTATTGCTTTATTTAGAGAAAATATGAGATAATAATATTATTACCAGAAATATGTAGAAATATGGATAATGAATCCATCTTGGATGAGATTTCATGTCCACGTTGTTTCTAATGGAAAAAGGAATCAAAATAAGTAATATAAAAGAATAGGAGAGAGAAAATATGCATAAAATATGTCTGTATAAGTGATAACTTACATATGAAGTAAAGTCTGTCATACTTTCGAGTTTGAGTCCCAAACTTGACACACAATTAGATAAAGTCATCAATGACTTTCCTTTAAAAATTGGGATTAAAAAGATAAACGTCTTAAGAGATGCAAATTTTGTAAGTTTCCTAAAGTGTAAAGGATAACTTTAAATGTCACAATTTATCTGGGATTAAATCCCAATTTTCGGGTTTAGCGCAACCGTGGATTGACGATCCTACGGCTGGGAATGAGTCCCACTCTCATGAGGAAAAAGCCACAGGGAGCAGGCTGGGCAATCTTTGATCGAGGATTGCTCAGATTGGGAGCAACGAGCAGACTTGGTGATGAGTCCATCACCTTTGGGAGACTATTCCAAAGCCGTTCAACCCGTTTTGTCAGTGGTTTCGTCGAAGGAAACGAAAGTCCCAAAATCTTTGGTCATAGGTGGTCGACCCTATATATGGGGGGATGATATACGGTACCGACATAGATATCATCTACCCTCGTGTGTTTGGAGGGAGGCGATGAATGTGTTCGTATGGTTGATTTGAAGGATGGCCCTGTTCTTTCTCCTCTGTGACCTGCAACTCTTGCCAGAGGAGAGATTCTTCGGCCCGGCGACTCAGACACACACCAAGGCAATTGAGCGCTCGAAAGAGTTTGGTGTGGCTCGGTGGAGGTGCGGTGGTCTTCACCAGCGGCTGGGGGAGCAAGGTGCTCAGAGTCAACTCTAAGGTTGACCGCGGCAAGCCTGGTTCGTGAATGGGGGGGGATGCTTGCGGGGAAGAAGAAGAGGAAGGGGGTAAAAGACCCCTTTACCCTCACGTCCCTATTGAAAGAGTTTGACCTTTAAGGTAATTTCACAACCTCTCCTTGTTAAACAAGCGTGTTGCCCGCCAGGTTGTTTTTAAATCCAATAAAGCCACGTGGTCGTTTCGGATTGGTAGAAAAAGAGCTATCTTGTAAAATATGTATCTAATTATGGAAATATCGGATGAAGGTGATCTATACATGAAAGTTGATCAGAAAAACATGAAGAATCCAATAAAAATATGTTTGAAGCCTAATTCTGATTGAAATTCGAAAAGTAGTGCAATTTATCAAATTTAATGAATTAAATATTAAGAAACCCTATTTAGAGATGATTAATGCATTTGGTAGGGTTTAATGGATGATTATAGTTGATATTAACATGTTAATTATAAAAAAGTATATTGAAAACCAAAAGGATGAACTTTTCACGTAATTAGTTTAATTGAAAGTTGATGTGCATAAATATGCTTTAATGGGCCTTGAAACCCTAATATTAGTAAATGTGACTCATAATGGTGAATAATGCTGAGATATGATAATTTCAAGCTATTTCAAGGATAAAAGTCCCTAATTTTGGATAAATACCCTTAATGTAGTAATTAGGGTTTTCTAATGGATAAAGGTAGAATTAATGACAAATAGAGTTCATATGTGAGTTAGACCATAATGAACTATGAATTGATGATAAATGAGCATAATGATCTTGTCATGGATTAAAAGGATAAAAATGGTAACTTTAATGTAAAAGAGGCTTAATGGACTTAATTGATGGTTAATATGTTTTTTTCTTCTGATATCAGGGTTATATGTGGTTAAAAGATAACCATAGTATCTTTCGTGAAGGATAGATGAGAAATTAGGGTTTAAAAGAGTAAAATGAAGTAAAAACCCTAATTGTAAAGTAAAACCTAAAAGAGGTAGAAATCCTAAAAAAGAATAGAAACATTAAGTAGCAAGATGGTTTGAATAGATTTTGATAAAAAGGAACTGGATGTGATTTCAGGATTCTTGCTTGGATTTCCCTTCTTGGTTGATTTTGTCTCAAATCTTCCTGACAGGTATGTGGTTACGCTTATGAATATCTCAAATTAGTTTTTGAGCTTTTCCGAAGTTTCCTCGATGACTTGAATTAAACTGTTGGTTGAATTTAATTCATGCAAACTATAATGTGGATATGACTATCACTTAAGATATGTGCCTACTAGCTCAGATCCTAGTCCCCTCTATGGCTTAATAGTTTGACCTAGTACATGGCTACCTATGGGGTAGGTCCATCAGGTCATTGGATGACTTAGTACATGGCTACCAATGGGGTAGGTCCATCAAGTCACCTTGAGTCAGGGATTGGGCTACCTATGGGTAGAGCCATGTGACTCTTTAGCACACCATGAGTTAGGGATTGGGCTACCTATGGGTAGTGCCATGCGACTCAACCCTAGATATTGATCTACCTGTTAGGTAGGATCATGCGGGGTTTAATGGGGATCTACCATGAGGAAGGTAGCATCCAGGTCCACTGCAGGGACAACACAGAGATAGGGGATATGTAAGGATTGAGTAGTATTGCTTAAGACATAATCTTGGCTATTAAATGGTAATTGGTTGATTACATTGTTATCATAGTTACACGATTATTGTTTCCCCCACATACCAGCTTTATGCTGACTGACGTTTTGTTTATCGACATTTTAGGTACAAGTAAAAAGGACAAACAGTAAAGTGGCATATGTGGAATTAAATGAGGATTAATGATCAAGGAGGATTAGTTAGAATATTCTCTCATATGGATAGAAGTTTAGTAATCCAAGTTTTTCAAATGTATGCAAAAAGTTTTAATTTTTATAAGATTTTAGTATAGTTGGTAGAATTTGATAATTGTTATCGATTATTTGTCGAACCTTTGATCCTGTTAATTGGGATAATGGCTTTGACCTTCTAGTCTCCCTTAATTGGGGGTTACCGGGAGGCGGGGTCATTACAATTTACATTTCTCAAACCCTAATTCTTCAAACTAAAATCATAGTTAGAGTTTCTTCTTAGGTTTGAAATATCACAATTGATCTACTATCATTAATCAAGTCTAAATGATGTTCAATATAATCAAGCATGTAATCATTTAGGTAAACCCTTGTTTACCAATTAAGCACAAATGTGGTCATTACAATTCTCACCCCCCTTAAAAAGTTTCATCCCTGAAACATAAATACATAAACAAAGTATATTCAAAGTTTATTTTAAGCTTTTGAAATCTTACATGTCATTATATTCTTGTATTTCATACTTGAATGCATTTTTCAACATTAAGTCCTTAATTTCTTTTCTAATCACAACATGTTTGAAATAGTTCTCAATGACAACAAACAAATTCTCTATGCCACAATCAATCATAGTAGAGAGAGACAGAGAAACAACCATTTCAATACTTTTTTTATACTCTTGAGGTGTTACCTCAACATTGATAATCAGATCAAACTATCTCAATTCATACGGCTCAATATGTACTATTGTTATGTATTACCTCTAAGTCACAAAAGAGAGTTCACCATGTTATTTTGAATTTTACTATTGTGCTACTCAAATAGCAAAACAGTCTTGAGTTGGAAGACTAGATTCGACAACAATTATACAATACTACTCACGACATCCCCATTGCATCATGGATGCATAAGGTGAAGCATTACCATCACATTCCAAATTATTCTCAAGTATGAACCCACACATAATTCAAGGTGTAACCATCGAGTTATAGCATACTAGGGTTTCAACAACAGTAACAAAGTACTCCATGATTGTATTAGTCATTCAAGGACTATTCATACCCAATTACCATCATTTAGTTATATTAAAGCTAGGTATAAAAAGCTATACCTCATTAGGGTTACATATCAATACTATATGGTTATCCCTTCTATTCATATGAGTGAATAGGTAAGACTACCTTATTCAGGGTAACCCTTCATTTGTTCCATCATTATTCAACCCATATCACCATACCACAATTGTACAATACTAAGATGGATTACTGGTATGAATGACTACAACTACCAGACACCTTTAATTAACATATTGCTTGCACATGTACATTGAAATCATACGTAGAAACAATTTACATCCCTTAATATACCTTAAAAAATTATACTTCTAAAAACAAATTCACATATTACTAAAAGCCATTGTTTTCTCTTATCTCTCTCCTCATTTACTACTACTTACTTTTTGCTACTTATCCTTCTCATTTTACTCATGTAGATTAAACATTCCTAAAATTGAAACATACAAGGTACAAATAGATTATTCATCATTCTTTCTATCACTGCAAGAATTTATCTCATATTGCACTTCACTCATATTGTATTTCTCCTTTTGTTCAAAACACACTTGTTACATTTCAAATTTATATCTTACTCTTTCCTCCGAATCATATCCATATTGTTTATCTACCTTTCAGCTTAGCTACCTTTAAACCTTGGATTACTATCAGTGCTAGTTTACTTCTCATAATGGAAATCTCATGATCTTGTTTTATAGAGATGCTAGTATTCAAGGTCAAATCACTAGTGACATCCCTTGAACTACTACAACTCTAAACATTCTAGGGTTTGGTTCTTACCAGTAGCATGCCATTATTGTGATGTGACTTTACTCTCTTAATTTGAAATTCAAACTTTGGATCTCACAAGTTTTACTAAAGTCTTCTTTATCTTATTGATTAAATTTCCTTTCTATTACTTGGCCATTCAAATAGATTACATTCTCAATGACCCTGCTAGGGTTTCATCATCATATTGTGTGCCATTATTACATTCACTAGATGTCTCTACCATGGTAGTTATGCATCATATATGATTCATTTTCTTATCACTTCATTCCCACATTGCTCTCATTAAGGAAGATATGAAAGAGAAGATGATTTTGAGACTTAGAATTCTTATCTTCAAACATTCAATAATACATTTCTCATATGTAGGTTTAATTAATTATCAACAAGGATACTTGACTAATTAGCACTTTCTTGAATCTCACAACCTCTTTCTTTTATAATCTATATTACTCCATTATGTTTCAAACCCTTCTTTACTTTCCATAATCCCCTTACCATATACTACTATTCCACATGTCATCTTTAACTTCTAGTTTTCTCTTATGATCATGTTGCTTCTTTTATGTGTATGATCATATATACCATGTTGCATATATTTCCTTTTTATCCTTTTACTGATGTGAAGTTGAAATTCTAAATGAATAATCTCTCTACTAGTATCACCTCATGTTTAATACATTACATATCCTTCATTTTAAATCAAACGGCTCATGCATGGGTGAAACATAGTTTCTCTTTCAATCAAGTTTTTCCTTCCTAAATATAGTCTACCTTTGTATGAATTATTCATTGGTTAAGCTACACTTTTGTTCTTCTTTTATAAACTAGTTTGTTGTTCTATAGAGACTTAGAATCCAAAGGCAGTAAGAATGAATGTATTAAAATTATTAATAAAGGTATACATTCCATGCTCTCAATTATATCATAACCCTCATTCCTTAATCAAGATCATTATTTCCAACATTTCTCTTTATTTCAACTAAGTTTCTTATCCTAGTTTTATGATTTACACGCTCATCTAGTTTTGTTCACTTTAACTCTTCTGAAGACTCTTCACTTCTATGTACTTATCATATACTTAACTCTTTTTTTCTATTTTGCCTTTGCTTTGGAGTACATAAAAACATTGTACTCGGTTATATAATCCATTCCTCATGATTGATTCTTACTATATTGGTCCTTACATACTTTTCTCATTTTTTCCATATTTCATATTTAGAGTTCATATAATACTAATAATTAAACTTAATTTGAACCTTATGTCGTGTTCCTTTATTCCCAATTAAGGGTTTCTCATATGAGCTCCAAAGTTGGATCTCAAATTTTAGTTCCAACTAATTCTTAGTTATCCCAGTCTTCCCCTTATAATTCAAAATCTTAGAGTATATACATTCATACTAGAATTTGGATCTAATCTATCCATAATTTACTCTTGTTATGTTACTAATAGGAGTCATTAGATCCCAGTAATGCATCCTGCCAGCCAGACCAGGCCGAACCTGCAGTCCTGAAGCCAAGAGCTACTCATGATTACTTAACTCCTATTCATGTCAAATGTGTGGAAGAAAACTTATCCACTTAGGAAAGCTCATTCAAAGATCATTTCTTGTCTACTTGGTACAAAGAATGTAATCAATAAATGCTACAACTGCATAGTGTACAACAAATCTTAAAGACCCATATATATTTCAAAATACTGAATATCTGAATTCAAACATATAAGAGCTTTTCTATTCATCTCCAATAAAACAACAATATAAAATGAAAGTTCTATCTCATTTTATATTTATGCTCTTAATTCATGTTACTTATCTTGTTTCTAACCCTAATATTTCTAGGGTTGCTCTCTAGACCATCCTTCCACTATATACTTGGCCAGGGTATACATGAACGAATAGACAATGTAGCTTGATACTGGTTGATCCAAGTACTCAGATACCGGGCCATGATATCCAAATACTCAAATCCCCAAAGCTAATATCATAACATCTCCTATCTGCCACACTTATGACTCTAACTTACTAACTTAATGGTCCCTAACAACTCAGCCTAAGCTCTGATACCAAGCTGTTACACCCCCATCTCATAATTACCATTAAGCATGAGATTAGGGCATAAAATTGAGGATTTATCGTAATATAAAGATCACCCTTAACTTTTTCTTCTTTTTCAAACTCTTTGTTTTCTCGCATTGAACCACATAAACTAACTTTATAAGGGAATCTAAACATTGATTTCTCTAATCTGATTTCAACAGTAAAAATGCATGTATATTGAACATTAATTATGTTTCTCATACTTTTAAGCACATAAGACTTGCTGATTCACATATATTGCTAAAAGAGGAATAATGTTATACATCATCATTTACAACTCTCTCACATCTAAACAAGGACCTAGAGTGACATGGATCGACTAAACTTAACTAATCTCATACTTAACTCATGTGGTAGATCTACTCTGATGCTTTGACCTTCTTCAAGTGCACGTGGTTTCCCTAAAAATTGTGAGTAAAGGGGTGAGCCTACTCACTCAATGAATGAGTACTTCAAAGAAACAATCTAAAGCACTAATATAATTACATATATACTTTTGAGCAACTGATATCAATTATAACAGTAGTAAACTTTAAAGAGATTGATCATTGACAATCATAAATATGGCATGATACTCTAGATATCTACAAGAGTAAATCAATATATGAGCATGCTTGATAAATTTCAAAGAGAACTAATAATTCAGAAACATACAAAGAATAGTTTCTGGAAAACTGTACTCAAATCTTTCTTAGCCTTTCTTACTTATAAGAAACTCTTTAAACCTATATGATCATATTTTAGCTTATGCCTTGATCATATGCAGTGTACTCTACATATGAAGACTCATAGCGAACTATGATCTCACCATACAAGACTTAGCTGACACACCCGAGAATGCTAAGCCTAACTACTTCGCTGGTCTGCAACATGAAATGGCTCTCTGGCCTCAGCACACCTATTATGCCATAAAAACTAGACTCCTCCTCTAACTTGAGCACACAGGCGGAGAGTCAAGCTACCTATTGGATTTACTATGCTCTAGTGCCACCATGATCTCTAGTTGATGTTGAACACTACATTCTGTATTTTAAGGAGACTTCCACTAGGGCTTCGTCCCCCGTACCACCTATTAGTACGTTCCGACCCCCATATACTAGACACTGCCAGGGTTAGGTCGTTTCATCCCTATGACGCAAACCTCTCATAGGGAAACTATGGTGTTTAGGGAATCTACATGTCTAATTCACTTTTTACATTCACAATTCAATCATCACATCACATATCTTAGTTTAGCTCTGTAAACCATTCGTTTCATAGACCATCTCATAACATTTACCACAACTGAACTGTTAAACATCACCACATATCATACTTAGAACATTTATATCAAAATACTTGATTCATTGAACATCCTATCCTTAGGGTTTCATTTACCCCATTCACTTATCACTTGGCTCTCATAAGGATTTCATGCGACATAAACATTCACTGAATAAAGACTACTATCAACAAATCATATAAAATCAATATATGTATGAAACCTTAGAACTGAGCTGAATTTGAGTTTCCATGCCATTCACTGAGATAACATGCATCAATAATAAAATTGAATAAATAAAGTCTATCATGTCAAGAAAATCCATTCAAATGGATTTCACGATATCTGTTCGCAAATATTAAACTTTCCTCGCATCTATGGTTTCACCCTCTTTACTGAGATATCAAACAAACACTATTCACCTTAAATGAAATCCAAGATAGTATATGACATATATGTACTATGAATTTAGATAAACAATCATTCATAACCAAGGGAATCCAGATAAACAAATTTCTCTATTTAATTATACAACAATTTCAATCATAGACAAATTCCCTATATTTCAGTTTACTCTTATAACCTCTGTGAATACTTAGGAAATTCTCATTAGCATGTATTGTATACATTTTTGATATGATTTTATCATCAAAAATTCATCCAAACAGAGGAAGAATCCATTTCATATCATTTTACAACAACTTAGATCAAACACACAATTCATGGTTTGTAGTCGCATACTAAGCAATTAAAAATTATGGATGATTTAACCCATTTTTGTGCAATATACTATTTAAAGGAAGTTCCCACTCACCCTAAGGTGTGAAAACACCTTAAAAACGTAGCTCATCCCTGAAAATCCCGATCTCATATCAAATCCCTAGCAATTCACCCGATTCTTCTTCCTTTCAACTCAAAAACCCTAAAAATGAGGGATTATGAAGAAAGAGTGAGAAAAGGGGAAGTTTTGACACCATTTTGGATCAAATCAGAGGAGGGACAGAATCTTGACATGTGAGAGAAGATTCACCATGAAACTATATCCAAAGAAGCTAAACTTACATGATTTCATCATTCCTCGGACCGCAAAACCCAGGTCAGCATCTCCATCACTTTCTCCTCTCAAACCCTAACTCTCCCTCTCTCTCTAGGATTTCATTTCTCTGGATTTAATCACGAATTATGAGAGCTCCTTGTGTGTTAGGTTGACCACATAGAGCAATTGAGCTGCTTGGGTCAATTGCACATTGACCCCTCACTATACTTTCTCTTATTTCAGCTGAATTTTCTATCATAAAAATATTATTGTAATTTATCTACTGATAAGGTCTAAATGGATTCAAAATTATAAAAATTTTACATGTTGTTTATGATTAAGTTTTAGATCTCCAATTAAAATTTCAGATCATTTGGAGTTACCAATAAATAAATAAAAATAAAAACTACACTATTAAAAAGCACTCTATCAGCATTTTGGTCGAAGTATAGTTTGACCAAGAACCACATTCAAAGAACACTGAAATATTCTAAAATTTTTCCTCCAATATGCATGATTGAGTTATACATATCATATCCAAAATTTAATTAAATAAAAATTTGTAGAAAATATGAAAAATCATTTACCACACTGCTATCCTGATCAAATTCCATATTCATGTACTATCAAAACCCTAATTTTTTCCGATTAGGGTTTACATTTCTCAAACCCTAATTCTTCAAAATAAAATCATAGTTAGAGTTTCTTATTAGGTTTGAAACATCACAATTGATCTACTATCACTAATCAAGTCTAAACGATGTTCAAACTAATCAAGCATGTAATCATTCAGGTAAACCCTAGTTTTCCAATTAAGCACAAATGTGGTCATTAAATTAACACACGTTGAAACCCCACACATCGACACACCATATTCCAACGATGTATATCCCTATTTATAGATAGGGACTCCCTATTAGACAATATAAGAGGATATGTCTATTCTATAGGAATTAGGAAACAACAATACAAAAGGATAAGAAAATAATGTCTTGGACTCCAAGTCTAACATTAATTTGTGTTTTTCTAATATTGTTAGATATGATTTCCTATCCAATTAGGATAAGAGACAAAATCTTAACAATCTCCACCTTGTATCTTATCTGCTGAAGTTGCTCCTCCAAGAAGTCTGCTCCCGTTCTTCTTCTATGCTACCATTCTTGAAAGCTGTTTCTATTTCCAAAAGTGCTTTACCATGCACACCTGTATGGATTGTGTATCCAAACATGGCTGTCGGAACCCTTCATGTGAGAGCTCCTCAAGATGTATAGTTTAAAAAACTACACCGTCTCCACCTATGGTTGAAAATACCGCATCCTTTTCACCTTTGGCCCCCATGTCATAGGGTTGTCCCTTCTTTTAGTCACGTACACTCAAAGACACTGCATGGTTGGTCCAACCACGACTTCCTCCTTCCAACATTTGACTGCATCACCTCTGCACCTATTGAAATTTGCAGCCAAGTTTGCATTCTCATACCAGACTACCCATGAGAGTTGAATACATATAGCAATCTTCGGGTTCATGACGCCCACCACCCATGCTACTGCTTCATATACTCCTTTCGTGTCGATAGACCTCTCGTCAGCTGCTCCTCTTTTGGTTAGACTAAATCTAACCAGTCAATAGAACCAGGTAGCCTCCATGACCACTTGTCCCTTATAAGTAGATAGCATGACTCCATATCGCGTTGATATTTCACAACTCATGGATTCGCTCCCACCTGATTCCATGATGTTGCCATCAAGATTTTCTATCGGATGGCCTCCAGTGGTAGTGCTCGATGTCATCATATTTTTCTGTGTCTACCATGCTTTCTGATCGTCTCGCATGAACCCTGCTCTGATACCACTTGAAGAAATTTGCAGAAGATTCAAGCCAAGAAAAATACCACACGAGATACAGTCCAAGCATGCACACTAAAAGCTAAGACCACCCACGTCAACAAAGCCAATAACCGCCAAATAAATAACCAAGCAGAAAACATAATCGGTGAAGAAGACCGTAACATTCTATTAAGCAACCTCAAGAAAATTACAAGGATTGTCACTTCCTCACAATCCCGTGCCCACAATAGAATCCCATAAACCACTCTTGTTCTCTTTCCCCTTTGGCTATCTTTTGTGGCTTCCCATCTTTGGCACACGATGTTGTCCTACGTTGACACACCCGAATTTATCACGTTTTGGAACCCCCACACATCGGCGCATCATATTCCAACGATGTCTATCTCTATTTATAGACAGGGACTCCCGGTTAGATAGTACAAGAGGATATGACTATTCTATAGGAATTAGGAAATGACAATACAAAAGGATAAGAAAATAATGTCTTGGACTCCCAAATCTAACATTAATTTGCACTTTCCTAATATTGTTAAATATTATTTCTTATCCAATTAGGATAAGAGATAAAATCCTAACAATATTCTCCCTTCTTTGAAGCTTAAACATGTTGAGTTCAAGGGAAGTCTCTTTAATAGCCTCGTGGTCCTCCTATTCACTAGACACTTGAGATCTGACCTCAACTACTTCATTAACTCCTGATTGAACAACTATTTGGACAGGTTCTGATTCTGTAATCTGCTCTGGATTCACATGTGTTCTTATCTTCTCTACTGCAGGAGTTGCTGTTTTAGGTAGCACACCTTTTCATCTTCTCCAGGGATGATGTCAATAGAATCGCTTGCACCTATCTCGACGTTGCTCATGGTCAGAGTTCTTTCTCTTATTGTTCTTTTGTCGGTACTTGAAATCCCAAATAAGACTCCACTGCTAGGGGTTCGTCCTTTATTTGCTGAAAGGTCAGAGGAAATTGAGGGACAAGTGCATGACCCACATGATAGTTGAGGCCTTGTAAGAATATGTCCATCTTTTGTTCTTTAATCAACCCAACTATTGACCGCTCAAGCAGTAGAAATCTTTGTATGTATGCAAGGACAGAAAGGGAACCTTGTCTCAAACTATAAAACTCTACTTCTTTCTTCTTTAGAGTTGTAGAATAGATGTACTTCCCACAAAAAAGTGCCAATAATTGCTCCCATGTTGATCCAACCCTATTCTAGGGTTGTATCTCGTGTCATTTTGTACCTTTATCACATTCAAATGCATTAGAATTACGTGTTATTCTCCCCAATATGATTATCATTGCAAATATGCTTATGGATCTTCTTTGCACTGTTTTTCAGGTACTTGGACCATGCTTAGATGGAAGAGAGATAAGGAGGGACCCAAACAAGACCCCAAAGTCTCCCTCAACCTACCTCCAGTGGCCAAGAATCATCCCCGAGAAAAGACATCTGAAAATGACAAAGTTAGAAGAGAAATCAAGAAGTCGAGCCTCACCACGGCCGTGGCCACAATGCCAGGGTCGTGGTTTTATTGCCAAAGTCCAACAGGTTGCAACAGGAATTCAATAGATCGCCCACGACCATGGCCTCCCAGCCATGACTGTGGTCACTGAAGACAACACGACTGTGGTCACTGAAGACAACACGACCGTGGCCATCAGCACGGTCGTGGTCAGGAGAAGAGAACACGGTCGTGGCACCCTGCCACGGTCGTGGGAATTAAATTGCAAGAAGTCAGTCGCCAACAGGGAATTTGCCTCATTGCCACGACCATGGCCAAGTCACCACGACCGTGGCCGATGCTGATCAAGACGCCCGTGGCCCCTCCCCACGGTCAGCTCCAACTCCTCCAAAACGGCCGTGTTACCCAACACGGCCATGGGGCATGCTACCCACCACGACCGTGGCACTTCACCACGGCCGTGGCCATCACCATCTCACCACTTCCTTCACCCCACGACCGTGTTCACCACCCCACGGTCGTCCCCCACTACCCTCACCATGTCCGTGGCACATCCACCATGACCGTGGTGATCACCTACCCTATACAACTTTCCACTGTTTTCCCTATTTTGCCCCCACTTAGCCCTAGCTCATATATAAGCACTAGTTGCTTCTAGGGATCGAGAGGGAGCACCTCCTAGCCACCCCAGCTGCTCCCTTGCCTCCATTACTCCCATCCACCTACTTCCTTGCATTTAATCCCATTTCCACCCACTTTCCACTCATTTCCACCATAGAAACCTAGTTTCTCTAGGTTTCTATCTGTCCATTCCACCATTTCCATGCTCTTGGGCACCCTTGGAGGAGGAGGTTCATGGCTAGCAGCAAGGAGGTGAAGGTGGTAGAGCTACATCAAGCATCCATGGCATTTTCCACTCTCTTTCCCTTCTTCTTTGTTCCTAGTTTGATCATGTATAGCTAAGCCCCCTTGGGTTGGCTGTTTGGGGCAAAAATGTGACTGTGATACAGTGTTGGGGGAATATAATTTGTAATGAACATATTTCATTTCTATGATGATTGCCTTTGCTTGTGTCTCATTTCCCATTACTTGTGCATGTGGTTGTTGCTTAATTACATCAATTTCTTGCCTTGTGGTGCTTGAAGACATTTGCCTCTAGGGTGTTGGTTTCTATGTAGCTATCATAGGATTGGCTCCTAGGTCCTTGATTTGGATCCCTAGCTAGACCCCTATATTCCTACATAATCACCTTCTTCCTACATGCAAATGTGAGTTCTAAGTGACTAGTATAAGTGTGGTTAGTGCAATTGCCTAGGATTTCCTAAAGGCTGAGGTGGCTAGTGGCATGAGGTCAAATATCCTCATCTCTACTCCCATCCTTACCCTTGGTCCTCAATTGATTAATACCACTTATCCTAGAGACCTAGATTTGGTACGTCCTATGAGAATTACACCTAGCCCTAGTTCTCCAATTAGTAGCTTAGGGTACATTCTCATAGCACCCACCTTGTTGTTTGGTTTGGTAATCTAGAATGAAATATGTTAATTGCTTATTATGGTGACATCCCCCAACTAACGTCAAGGTCACATTCCCAAACGGCCCACCTCCTTCATCTAATTGCTTAAAACCTTAATTGCCTAGTTTGCTTGTTAATGCTAGTGTAGTTCATTTGCTTTAGTTAACTTAGTTGATTGCTTAGTTTTTTTCTTTAGTGTTAAATTAGGCTCTTGCTCTTGCTAGTGGTTAGTTTAGTTTTTAACTGCTTCTTGCCTTGCTAGAGTAGTGTAGCCCTCCTTGCTCTTGCTTAGTTAGTTTGATAGCTTAGTTTACTAATTTGCTTGCTCTTCCATAATTTAGTTTCCTTCTCGCATCTCTTACTTGCTCATTAGCGTAATCAACCAATCAACCTTAAAACCCTAAAAACCTTACTCTCTGCACTAGGAGCGTAGCTCACGCCGTCTAACTCTAGTGCCCTCCCTATCTCCGTGGATCGACCATGTACTTATCACCTCCCTATACTACGACATGATCCCATGCGCTTGCGGGTGTAGTGTCTTAGTGGACGTAGGTAGTTAGTGTAGGTCTATAAATTTTCGAAAGCAAAGATACCATCTCTCCCGTGCCTCCCGACCTCATGGATTGCACTTGGGATAGAGGCGCTCGGCCTAGTTAGATAGTGTAGCTTAGCCTTTCCTTTTGCCCTCACCATTGCTATTATTTATTCTTTGTGTTACTCTTGCATATTGGTTCGCTAACTTGGCTCCTTGTTGTTTGATTGTGACTTGCGCAGGTGATAGTTGTGCATGCATAGCACGTGTTTGACTTGCACCGACTTGGTGGTTTACGACCCCGAGATTGGGAGAAGAAGGCATCAAGCTCGCTGCAATCTACATCGAGAAGTCGAGATGGCTGAGAACAACCCACCACCGGAGGTTCCACCTCCACCGCCACACCGCCCGCTTCACGAGTACTTCACGTCGGGGAACTACAACTCCCCCATTGCTACGCTGGTTGACCAAATGCCCGGTCAACAGTTCTCCATCCCACCGGCACTCTTGGGCTTATACCTACATACTTCGACATGGAGAACGAGAACCCCTACCACCACATAGACGCATTCCTTGAAACGTGCTCTACATTTCGCACTCCTGCCACTACCGACGACTCCTTCAGAAGGATGCTCTTTCCCTTCTCTCTCAAAGAGAAGGCCAAGGAATGGTACGTCTCGAGGCCAGAGTTGGTCACTTGGAATGAGGTGAAGAACGAGTTTCTCAAGAAGTTCTTCCCCATCGCCAAGTTATCCTACATGAGAAGGTGCATCATGCCTTTCGCCCAAAAAGAGAACGAGCCCTTCCACGAGGCGTGGGAGAGGTTCCAGAAGTTGCTTCGTGACTGCCCTCATCATGAGGTTCCTCTTTGGTAGCTAGTTCAGGCCTTCTACCCTGGGATTGAGGAGCAAAGCCAAAACAACGTAGATTCTTATTGCCGGGGCACGTTCATGGAAAAGCCGCCCGAGGAATCATGGCCACTGTTTGAGCATCTCGCCGAGAATTCACGCCTACGAGCCTCCACTAAAGGGGGGCATTGCGGCTGGAACTACACCCCTCCCCCTTCTTCCGTGGCTCCCGCACACAATGCCACCGACCCCGACATGATGCAAATGATGGCTGATATGATGCGAATGATGAAGAATCAAGTGGGTAGCTCTTCTATCCAACCCGCAATGGATGTGGATACTGTAGACGAGGAAGTCAACGCTTTGCATTCCTTTGGTGGCCGCAACAACCCGGGCCCAATGTCCAGTTCCTACACTCCCAAATGGAGGAACCACCCCAACTTCTCCTGGAAACAACAGAATGAGGAAGGGCAAGGGCAAGGGCAGCAAAAGCCACGCTACAGCTCCAAGTTTGAGGACGAGGTACTAGGAAGGATAAGAAGCCTGGATGAAGTAAAAAAAGACGTCAATGCACATGGGCAGTCTATAAACCGTCTTGAGCATAGGTTGGACCAAATTTCTCTCTCTTTGGCTAGAAGGGAAGAAGGTAGACTTCCATCTCAACCGCTACCAAATCCGAACAATGATGGGGTTTTTCTAGGGAACACTTCAAGTGCTTATGTTCCACCATCTTACCAAGCCCCACCAAACCCCTATGCTCCTCAACCTCTTCAAGCGCCGCTCAATTATCAATATGCTCCACCTCCACCTCACACTTACCAACAACCACCTCCACAATATCACCCCCCACCACAACAACAACCGCAACCCCAATTCATCCTTCAAAATCCCAACTCCCCTCACCAAAGGCCTCCACCACCCCAACAACCACAACCACCTCCACAAGCTCCCTCTTCTACCACCCATGAGCATGTGAAGGCTGTGACAACGTTGAGGAGTGGCAGGACCTTGGAGAGGCCCCATGGTACAGTTGTTGGCAGAGATGACACTGAGGCAGAGCAGGTTGATACTGAGATGCAGATTGATGATACTGTGATAAGAGGCAGTGTTGATGCCATGACGCCGAGCAGTGATACTGTGATACAGAGCCGTGATATAGTGATTCCAGTGATACCAATGGATGATACTGTTGATTTGGACTTATTGGGGTCCCAACTCCCACCATATCCTGATGCACTTGAGGAGCCTTCTGTTGCAAAGAAAAAGAAGAAGCATGCGGATGATATTTTGGAGATCTTCAAGCAAGTGAAAATCAATGTACCTCTTATAGACGCAGTCAAGCAAATTACGTCCTATGCAAAGTTCCTTAAAGAATTGTGCACCTTCAAAAGAAAGAAAACATGGAGGACGCATAAGAAGATCAAGCTCACTGAGAAAGTGAGCTCCATTCTCCAACACATCATCCCTTGAAAAAGAAAAGACCCAGTTGCCCCCATCATCTCATGCTACATCGGGGTGCATCGCATAGACCAGGCTCTTCTTGACTTAGGGTCTAGCGTAAACTTGATGTTGTATGATCTGTTTCCTGAGCTCCAAATGGGAGAGTTGAGGCCAGCCCATTGCACTCTACAGTTGGCCGACCGATCTGTGAAGACGCCTAGAGGGTGTGTGGATGATATGCTGGTCCGTCTTGATGAGGATACTTCTACCTTCTTCCTGGCCGATTTTATCATTCTTGATATGGAAAAAGAAGCTAGAAAGGTGCCAATCATCTTGGGGAGACCTTTCTTAGCCACAGCTGATGTCGTGATCCATGTGAGAACTGGGACCATGTATGTTACAGTCATGCACATGAAGATCAGGTTGAACATCTTCAAGTCTTCTACTACAGCTGAAGTGATAGGAGCCACCGAAGAAGATTGTTATTTGGTGGAATGCCTAGATGAGATTGTTGAAGAGTTCCTACCTACGTGGATTGAGACTGCCACTCAAGGTAGAGGTCTTGAACCAATTGTTGAGTTCCCTGACAACGATGATGAAGATGATGAAGAGTGTGAGCTAGCCTTAGTGGCTACAAGTCAGGACCTCCCTTCTATTTCTGCACCTTTGAAGAACTCCCTTGAAGCACCCCCCGTTCTTGAGTTGAAGAAACTTCCTGAAGGATTGAAGTACGCTTTTCTTGGCTCAAATGACACCCTCCCGGTGATCATTTCCTTTATTCTCTCTCCTGATCAAGAAGATGCCTTGATGGAAGTCTTGAGGAAAAACATCCAAGCCATTGGATGGTCTATTGCTGACTTGAGAGGGATTGACCCCTCTATTTGTGTGCATCGGATATACTTAGAAGAAGATGTGAGGCCGACCCGTCAAATGCAAAGAAGGGTAAATCCAAAGTTGAAGGACGTTGTAACTCAAAGAGGTTGTTATGTTGCTTGATGCAGGGATCATCTACCCCATTTCTGACAGTACGTGGGTGAGTCCCATCCAAGTTGTGCCCAAGAAGGGCGGGATTACGATTGCAGAGAATGCCAATGGTGAGCTTATGCCGGTGAGAGAGCAATCCAAGTGGAGAATGTGCGTTGATTACTGGAAGCTCAATGAAAAGACAAAGAAGGATCACTACCCACTTCCATTTCTTGATCAGATTTTAGAGAGATTGGCTGGGCAGAGCTTCTACTATTTTCTTGAAGGATACTCAGGATATTTTCATATTGATGTGCATCCGGCGGATCAGGAAAATATGACATTCACTTGTCCAAGTGGTACATTTGCCTACCGGAGAATGCCATTTGGATTGTGCAATGCCCCTTCCACTTTCCAGAGATGTGTAACCTCAATTTTCGCTGACATGCTTGATTCGTCACTTGAAATTTTCATGGATGATTTTTTAGTTTTTGGGAAAACCTTTGATGAGTGCTTGCTACATCTAGATATTGTTCTAGAAAGATGTGTGAAAGTTCGCTTAGTTTTATCTTGGGAAAAGAGCCATTTCATGGTACCTGAAGGTATAGTTCTGGGACATCGAGTTTCTAAAGATGGGATTGAAGTTGACAAGGCCAAGGTGGGCCTTATTTCTACACTCGACCTTCCTTCCACCGTAAGACATGTTCGATCTTTCTTGAGACATGCAGGTTTCTACCGCTGCTTTATCAAGGACTTTAGCAAAATCTCAAGACCACTCTGTCGATTACTAGAGAAAGATGTCGAATTTCAGTTTGATGACAAATGTGTTGAAGCCTTCAATCATTTGAAAGAAAGTCTTATTTCTGCTCCTATCATGCAGCCCCCAGATTTCTCTCTGCCATTTGAGATCATGACGAATGCATCTGATATGGCGGTGGGGGCTGTGCTGAGTCAACGCATTGGCCGAATTCCTCATGCTATCTATTATGCAAGCAAAACATTAGACGATGCTCAAAGAAACTATACAACAACCGAGAAGGAGTTGTTTGCGGTGGTCTTCGCTCTTGACAAGTTCCGGCCGTATCTCTTGCAAAACAAAGTGACAATCTACACAGACCATACTGCGTTGAAGTATCTTATGTCCAAGAAAGACTCAAAGCCAAGGTTGATCCGATGGATTTTGTTGCTCCAAGAATTTGACATAGAAATTGTAGATAAGAAAGGAATAGAAAATGGTGCTGTAGATCATCTCTCCTGCCTTGATGGACCTTTTTATATGACAAGTCCAATCAAAGAGACAATGCCACATGAACAACTCCTCCTAGTCTCATCTGTCCAAAAGCCATGGTACAAGCACATAGCGAATTTCCTAGCCAGTGGGAGGATACCGAGCATGTGGACAAGAGAGGAAAGCAAGAGATTGTTTGTTATGGTAAATAACTACATTTGGGATGACCCTCAACTCTTTAAGTATTTCCCAGACCAACTCATTAGGAGGTGCATTCCGGAGATGGAGCAGCAAGAAGTCTTATCTATGTGCCATTTCAGAGTGTGTGGAGGCCATTTTGGAGGGAAACGCATGGCCGCCAAAGTTCTTCAATGTGGATTCTACTGGCCGACTTTGTTCAAAGATGCTCATGACTTTTGCAAAGGTTGCTTCAAGTGCCAAAAAGTGGGCACCATCTCAAAGAGGGACATGATGCCTCTATCACCTATTCTTGTGGTAGAAGTGTTTGATGTTTGGGGGATTGACTTATGGGTCCTTTCCCTCCTTCTTTCGGGTATGTCTACATCTTGTTCGCCGTAGACTATGTATCAAAATGGATTGAGGTTGTGGCAACAAGGACAAATGATCATAAGGTGGTGTGTGATTTCGTGAAATCCAACATCTTTAGCCGTTTTGGTGTTCCAAGGGCTATGATTAGTGATGGCGGGAGTCATTTCATCCACCGCACCTTCGAAGGGCTGCTAAAGAGACATGGAGTTAACCATCGTGTAGCTACTCCTTACCACCCTCAAATGAGTGGTCAAGTTGAGTTGGCAAATCGGGAGATAAAGCTCATTTTGGAGAAGATAGTGCGACCAGACCGCAAGGATTGGTCACTTCGCCTCAATGAAGCTTTATGGGCATATAGGACTACATACAAAGCCCTGATTGGCACTACACCGTTCAAGCTTGTCTATGGTAAGAGTTGCCATTTGCCGGTTGAGATTCAACACAAGACACTGTGGGCCTTGAAGGCGATGGACTTCGATGAAGAGAAATCCAGAATGAAAAGAAAGTTTCAATTGCATGAGCTAAAAGAAATGCGGCATGAAGCATATGAAATGTCAAAGAGCTACAAGGAAAGAACCAAGTTTCTACATGACAAAATCATAAAGAAGAAAGAGTTTGAGCCCGGTAAATGGGTATGGCTATACAATTCAAGGATGAAGTTCTTCCCCGGAAAGCTTCGTTCTAGATGGGAAGGTTCCTACCTTGTCAAGAAGGTGTACCCATCCGGGGCAGTGATCATTTGTGCAAAAGAAGGAGCTAAGGAATTCGCCGTTAATGGGCAAAGGCTGAAATCTGTTGTTGAGGTTGGCCCAGACAAGGCCAACTAAGATTTTGACATTGTTATGCTTATAGAAGAAGAATCTGAGGAAGAAGAATGCTTGGACGAGGATGATAAAGGGATTTACTACAACGATCTTTTGAAGATACCGAAAAAGTGAAAAAGTCCAACAATCAATAAGCCTGGCTGAAGGCGTTAAATTTAGCGCTAGTGGGAGGCAACCCACGTGGTTTGAGATTCTCGAACCCTTCTTTTGATACTTTTTCTTTATTTTACACAAAAACACACACGCACACTTGTGCTTTACAGTTTTTGTTTGAGTTTTGATGATGGCAGGTGATAGACATTAGAGAGGGAGGATCTAGAAGTTGATCGTGGTCATTCAGTCATAGTTGTGGAAAAAGAACAAATAAAACCAAAAGATCAAATTGTAAAGTTTGACAGCTGAGGAGACAACCCCAACACGGCCGTGGAGCTCAACCACGACCGTGGTGGATGTGGCCAAGCACGACCGTGGTCTACGGCCACGGCCGTGGGAATTATTGTTGCAAATTGGCTAAAGTTACAGGTTGTTTTGAAGATCGGCCACGACCGTGGTGAGTTGCCCACGACCATGGTGGATGTGGCCAAGCACGATCGTGGTCTACGGCCACGACCATGGGAATTATTGCTGCAAATTGGCCAAAGGTACAAGTTTGAAGATCGGCCACGACCGTGGCGAGTTGCCCATGACCGTGGTGAAGGAAACTGCCCACGACCGTGGTCCTCACCACGGCCGTTTTGAAGATGGCGTGCCACGAACGTGTCAACAGGCCACGACCGTGGCAATTTATGCTGCAATTTGGCCGAAGTTACAGGTTGTTTTGAAGATCAGCCACGACTGTGGCAAGTCGACCACGACCGTGGCTGGCTGCCACGACTGTGGCAAGTCGACCACGACCGTGGCTGGCTGCCACGACCGTGGCGAGGTCAAACCGGGGTTCTCTTCATTGACAACACGACCGTGGCACCTGCCATGTCCGTACTACCCAACCCTGGCCACGACCGTGGCCGAACCCGGTTCAGAAAAAAAAATACTTTTAAGTGTCCAAAAAACGACCCTCCCCCTCATTCTTTCGTCTTCCACCTCCAGCAACGCACCGTGGCGGCAGAAAACGACCGTTTGCTCCCCCGTTTGTCACCTCCAACCCCCAAAACCACCTCCATTTGATCCCTAATCCATCCCAAATTGATCCCCAACCATCCCTCTCCCATTCCCACCGTCCAATCTCTCCCAATCGCATCTCCATCTCCATTTCCATCTCCATTCTTCCCAGCAACTCCCCTACACAAAACCTCCACAAAAACCCTTCCATTCTTGCCCAAATCCACCACTAATCATATAACCACCATCCGTACATCACTATCCTTCCATTCCACCCACAAAACCACATCCACACCACCTTCTCCACCAAATCCGAAAATCTCCATCCTACACCACTTTCACCTCCAATTCCGCAATGAAGAGGATTGGGAAGGCTATCACAAAGGGGACGAACATCCTCACCGGAGGGAAATGGCGTTCTAAAAATGCCTCCTCCGATGTGTTTGTTCCATCCCACACTCCATCACCTATCACTTCCGCCCACCATTCCCTCCGCCGGTCGCAATCGGTGAGCGGATCGCACTCCCGCTCATCCGACAGCCACCACATTACGGATGCCACTTACGAGGGAGAAGACAAAGAAGAGGAGGAGTCCATGGGGGTCGACTTGGACAACCTCATAGATGAAATCAAGCCGATGGCTGCAAGAAGAAATCCAAAATCTAAAGCAGTGTCGTCATCATCCAGGTTGCCTCCAAAGCCCACACCACCCCGCCACTCGACGTCTCAGGTGACGGCGAGGCGTGGTGTGCAGCTGCAACCCTCGTGGCAATTGCAGCACGACGAGGAGCAGTCGGCCCACTGGTACAATTTTGACACCAGCTCGGGGTCGCAATCCTATGCGATGGAGGAAGAACAAGATAGCGAGGAGGAAGAGGTGGAACTGGAGCCGGAAGGAGAAGATGTTATGACATTTTTGGAGGCGGACAGAGAGAAGACCCTGGGCAAAGCACCGGAGGGGGTGTCCTATGGTAGAGGACATAGGAAAAAGAAGGTTGATCTTATCTACCCCGAGTGCATGACGAGGTGAGTCGTCGCCACCAAGTACGGGTCTCAGAAAGTGATCGATGATCTAGGGATCAAGGAGGTAGTGGAAAGGAGCTTAAAGAGAATAGGGTTGTGGGACATCCTTTTCACACCGCAACCAACCTACGTCGCCTTGACCTGAGAATTCTTCGCTTCTCTCGAAAGGACTAAAGTGAGGGGTTGTGATGCAATCAAATTTTCCATAATGGGCAATGTGCACACCCTCACTTCCACTTAGCTGAATGGGATATTTACTGCAAGTCCTGAAGAGGCCGTCAAGATGGATGACGGCTTGTTAGAGAAGGTGAAAGAACTGGATTATGCCTATTTCTAGGAGACAATCATAGGCAGCGACATGTACGACGCAGGAAGATCAAAAACAGCCGCCATAAGCAATCCAATGATGCGTTATGTGCAGAAGGTCGTGGCAAACACAATTGTAGGGAGGTATGATAATCAAGGCTCCATTTCACAAAAAGATATGTTTGTCTTGATATCGATGTACCTCAAGAAGCACCTCGACCTTGGTGTTCTATTGATTGATCATATGAAGTCCATACCCTACAAGAGCACAAAACCCTTTGTCATGGGTGGGTTTGTGACTTCGATTGCACTAGCACTGGGATACGATCTCTCGGGGTTACAGGACGCACTTGAGGCAGAGTTTGTTGACCTCAACTACTTGGTGCGCTCACACACTATAAAGATAAAGGAAAAGAAGATGATCTATCTTACTACTAGTGTGCCGGACTTCGAGCTCGAGCTGCCATACCACGCGGTGCCTCTTCTTTCTGTGTTGGGAATTCATTTCAATTTGAAAGAAAAACTTTTCAAATAGCAGCAAGAACACCCAAGAGAGATGTATACAAGGGGAGCCACTGCCGTACATGAAGACATCGCTGAATCTAATGTAAAAGGGTAGGAGCATGAAGCAGACGAAGAAAGGCAGCCCCGAAGAACAAGAAGGAGGGATGAAGGGACATCCCAGCTGCAGCCACCCTCAGGGAATGCCTACGACATGGCCACAATCCAGGCACACCTTGAGAACATTCAAAAAACTCAAAGTGACATGCAGCTTGCCCAGCAGCAAATGTTGTATGATCAGCAGCAGATGCACTATCAGATCAACCAGTCATATCAATATCATCACGCCCAAGCAGAAAGAAACCTCGAATGGGGCGTAGATTTTTGGGGTGGTTTAGCTGGGTATCTACAGACTTACCCTCCACCCCAGCACGACTACTGGGGGCACTATTACCAGCATCCTCCGTCAAGCTCAGCTCCAGACTCAGCTCCTCCTCCATATCCTCCGAACATGCCAGACCAGCCACCGCAACCATGACACTTCCCCTATCTCCCCTAAGCTATAGTTTCATGCTGAGGACAGCATGATTCTAAAGTTTTGGGTGGGTAGGGCGGTACGCATCACCCTATCTCTCTATTTTTGTCATTTTGATATCACCCTGCCATCTAGTTTAGTTTTACTATTTTTGTTCTTTTCATTTCATCTTTGCATAACATGTAGTTGATTTCTGGATTTTTGAGTAATTTTTCAAAATTTTTGCTTTTTCAGCCATGCATTGCACATCATGTAGTTTTTTGCTAATTTCTGCATGTTTTAGCTAGAATGTGATTTAGTGCAATGTGGCACCTTTTTGGCAAATTTTGCCCGGATTTGATGTTTCTTGTCCAAAAAGTGTGTTTTGACTCAATCTTTACCATATTGAATGAAATTGCTTATCTTTGACAAATACAAGATGATATGCTGTGATGAAGTGCTATGTGGTATCAACGAGTTACTTCTTACATGCTCATCACCTCCCTTGGGAATGTGTTGGTTTGATTGAATTATGATCCGAGCAAGCATAAAACATTTAATGTTTGTGGAGTTACTTGATTGATATATGGATTTCATTTGGTTCATTCATGTGATGTGATATCTATGGTGAAGTGTTGGACTAGTTTTCATGTAGGAGGCCTTATGTGGAAGATTGTGCCAAGGAACCCCTCTTTGACCCGACCACTCTTTCATCATCTTCATACCTCTCCGCCTCATAAAAAGATGCCAAAGTGCACATATTAGCCGTGGCCACCTCCAAAAGTTTGGGGTGGCCACATCTTTATCTCCTCGCTTCACTCTATCCACCATATGCCCTATCTACACCAAGGGCAAAGAAAGAAAAAAAAAGAGAAGCAAAAATAAAATAAAAGGATGCTCCTGTTTAAGAGCATTCAAATAAACAAAAGAAGAGTGTGTAAAAGCACTCCAAATCTTACCGCAACCCTTTCTTCTTCTTTCATACCCATGGAGCTAGGAAACATTAAACCTAGCTCACTTTATCCCTTTCCGCAGCCATGTGGGTCATTTGACATAACTTGAAGCATAAGGTTGAACGCATGAAGGTGAAACAACACTCCTAGTCATCGGCGATTAACATCATCATGAAACGGTCTACCCGGAACCTTATGAATGAGATATTGATAACTTGTGCAATCCATGCATTATATGCGAAGTTCATGTGCTCTGTTCTCTCTTCATGGTTAGTTTGTGAAAGTAGAAGAGGAGGGAAGTGATTTGCATGTACCTAGTCACCTTTGATCCCATTTAGCATTTGTCGCCCATCATATTGCACTTGTCATATATTTTGATTGTGGAAAATGGAAAAGAGATTGAGTTGGAGCATACTTGAGGACAAGTATATTTCACGTTTGGGGTGGTGATCCAACCCTATTTTAGGGTTGTATCTCGTGTCATTTTGTACCTTTATCACATTCAAATACATTAGAATTACGTGTTATTCTCCCCAATATGATTATCATTGCAAATATGCTTATGGATGTTCTTCGCACTGTTTTTTAGGTACTTGGACCATGCTTAGATGGAAGAGAGAGAAGGAGGGACCCAAAGAAGGCCCCAAAGTCTCCCTCAACCTACCTCCAGTAGCCAAGAATCATCCCCGAGCAAAGACATCCAAAAATGACAAAGTTAGAAGAGAAATCAAGAAGTCGAGCCTCACCACGGCCGTGGCCACAATGACACGGTCATGGCTTTATTGCCAAATTCCAACAGATTGCAATAGGGAATTCCATAGATCGCCCACGACCGTGGTCTCCCAGCCATGACTGTGGTCACTGAAGACAACACGACCGTGGCCATCAGCACCGTCGTGGTCAGGAGAAGAGAACACGGCCGTGACACCCTGCCACGGTCGTGGGAATTAAATTGCAAGAAGTCAGTCGCCAATAGGGAATTTGCCTCACTGCCACGACCGTGGCCGATGTTGATCAAGACGCCCGTGGCACCTCCCCACGGTCAGCTCCAACTCCTCCAAAATGGCCATGTTACCCAACACGGCCGTGGGGCATGCTACCCACCACGACCGTGGCACTCCACCACGGTCGTGGCCACCACCATCTCACCACTTCCTTCACCCCACGACCGTGTTCACCACCCCACGGTCGTCCCCCACTACCCTCACCATGGCCGTGGCACATCCACCACGACCATGGTGATCACCTACCCTATACAACTTTCCACTGTTTTTCCTATTTTGCCCCCACTTAGCCCTAGCTCCTATATAAGCACTAGTTGCTTCTAGGGCTTGAGAGGGAGCACCTCCTAGCCACCCCCAGCTGCTCCCTTGCTTCCATTACTCCCATCCACCTACTTCCTTGCATTTAATCCCATTTCCACCCACTTTCCACTCATTTCCACCATAGAAACCTAGTTTCTCTGGGTTTCTATCCGTCCATTCCACCATTTCCATGCTCTTAGGCACCCTTGGAGGAGGAGGTTCGTGTCTAGCAGCAAGGAGGTGAAGGTGGTCGAGCTACATCAAGCATCCATGGCATTTCCCACTCTCTTTCCCTTCTTCTTTGTTCCTAGTTTGATCATGTATAGCTAAGCCCCCTTGGGTGGGCTGTTTGGGGCAAAAATGTGACTGTGATACCATGTTGGGGGAATATAATTTGTAATGAATATATTTCATTTCTATGATGATTGCCTTTGCTTGTGTCTCATTTCCCATTACTTGTGCATGTGGTTGTTGCTTAATTACATTAATTGCTTGCCTTGTGGTGCTTGAAGACATTTTCATCTAGGGTGTTGGTTTCTATGTAGCTATCATAGGATTGGCTCCTAGGTCCTTGATTCGGATCCCTAGCTAGCCCCCTATCTTCCTACATAATCACCTTCTTCCTACATGCAAATCTGAGTTCTAAGTGACTAGTATAAGTGTGGTTAGTGCAATTGCCTAGGATTTACTAAAGGCTGAGGTGCCTAGTGGCATGAGGTCAAATATCCTCATCTCTACTCCCATCATTACCCTTGGTCCTCAATTGATTAATACCACTTATCCTAGAGACCTAGACTTGGTACGTCCTATGAGAATTACACCTAGCCCTAGTTCTCCAATTAGTAGCTTAGGGTACATTCTCATAGCACCCACCTTGTTGTTTGGTTTGGTAATCTAGAATGAAATATGTTAATTGCTTATTATGGTGACATCCCTCAACTAATGTCAAGGTCACATTCCCAAACAGCCCACCTCCTTCATCTAATTGCTTAAAACCCTAATTGCCTTGTTTGCTTGTTAATGCTAGTGTAGTTCATTTGCTTTAGTTAACTTAGTTGATTGCTTAGTTTTGCTCTTTAGTGTTAACTTAGGCTCTTGCTCTTGCTAGTGGTTAGTTTAGTTCTTAACTGCTTCTTGCCTTGCTAGAGTAGTGTAGCCCTCCTTACTCTTACTTAGTTAGTTTGATAGCTTAGTTTACTAATTTGCTTGCTCTTCCATAATTTAGTTTCCTTCTCGCATCTCTTACTTGCTCATTAGCGTAATCAACCAATCAACCTTAAAACCCTAAAAAACTTACTCTCCGTACTAGGAGCGTAGCTCACGCCGTCTAACTCTAGTGCCCCACTATCTCTGTGGATCGACCCTGTACTTACCGCCTCCCTATACTACGACACGATCTTGTGCGCTTACGGGCGTAGTGTCTTAGTGGACGTAGGTAGTTAGTGTAGGTATATAAATTTTCGAAAGCAAAGATACCATCTCTCCCGTGCCTCCCGACCTCGTGGATTGCACTTGTTGCAAGCCTCTAGCGGGAGCGCATCACATGTCAAAGCAGAAATGTCACAAGTTTGTGCTATCTCATTCTACCAGACATGTGTTGGTCCATCTAGCACATAAGAAGCAAATGTAACCTTTTGGTGTGAAGGGCATGCCATACCATAGAAGGTTCATTCTATGGTTAGAACCCAATCATCAGCCTTATCAACCATCTCCGGTTCCCCTTCACCCTTGAAGTAGAGTGGTTGCATTTTCATGAAATCGGTCACCATGTACTCTTTTAGATTATCAAGCACTGGAGGAGTGTTCAACTTCTCTTTTTTTATCAAGTAAAATATTGCTAACTCAAAAAATGTATAGGGAGGCCTATATTGTACAGAGGGTGGTTTAAATACAAAAAAACCCATTGTGTTCTAGCTACAGGGTCCAAACCTTTATAAATAGCAGGTTTGGCCCTACCAACAAGGGCAAGCCTATCAGATAATATATCAGTGCTTACAAACATATCATGTTCCATACCCCCATGAAACCTGGTATTTCTCTCCTTCCAAATCAGGTAGGTAATAGAAGCAATGCCCAAACCACCAAAGAACCTCATATTTTGGTTTCTATAATTCAATGAAAAGATCCATTGGATGCCATCTTTCAAATTGGTAGGGGTGTCCCACCCCAACCATTCTTTAGAGTCCATCATGACCACATGTACTTGGAGAATGAACAAGCAAAGAATAGAGTTCATGGGACTCACTATCCCTTTTGCACAGAAGGCACAATGTGTTGACTTCCAAACCCCATGCACATAGCCTATCAGAAGTAGGAAGATGGCTCAGATGAGATTTGTAGAGACAGAAGCTCCATTTCAGGGTATGCATCTTGTTCCACAAAAGAGACGTACAAGGAACTTGAGGCCCGCACACCTTAAGCTCCCACGTCTTGTCATCCTGGCACTCCCAATTTCCCTCATTACTCCATTGGTAAGAGCATTTAATGAGAGGCCAACCAAGGATCGGCGTGGTTGACCTGCTGAACCATGGTGACTCCCATCATGAACCAGCAAATAGCATGACAAACATCCTCCTTGATGATCTACCAACAATGATATAAGAACTTGCCATTGAAACCGCCAGGCCCTGGCACCTTGGATGGGCCAATAGATTAAACAACATCTTTCACCTCTTGTTCAGACACTGGACCATAAAGAGCTCTATTCATTGCATCGTCCACCCCAGAAGTCAGAAGGGAACACTGTTGAGTGTGGTGTTATTTGTTATAGAGGTTCTTAAAGTATGCAACTGCCTCCTCCGCAACCTCTCTAGGACCTCCTGTAAACGATCATTCCTCTTTGATCAAGCCATGAATGCAGTCCTTCATATGATTTTTCTTAGTGGCATTGTGGGATATCTTTGTGTTTTGATCTCCATCCTTAATCCACCTCATTCTACTCCTATACCAGTGGTAGATCTCATCTGCCTTCTCTATTTGTAGCAGTTTACCTACCTTCTCCTCCTCATCTTTTGTTGGATCATTAGGATGTAGCCTTAATTCACGTGTCGTGTCCCTATAATTAGCTTGCAGTTTGCTCACCATGTTGGGCAGATAATAGAGGTCAACAGACCAACATTTGAGAACCTTTTGTGTCCTCTTTAGTTTTTCAACCACACAGAAGATCAGGTTCCCAACAACCTTCTCAGTCCAAGCCTCCATGACAACCTCTTCAAATCTAGACCATTCCAACTAGAAACTAAGAAGCTTGAACGGTCTATTCTTCCTAATATAATCGACCAAAGGAACTTGCAACCAAGAGTGGTCACTACTTGGATGCCCTCCCAAGAAGATTTTAGACTCTGTAAAAAAATCCAACCAAATTGTGTTCACCAAAGCCCTGTCACATTGGCTCGATATTCTGTGAGTTGGACTTCTCTTGTTCTGCCAGGTCATGATCCCACCACTCATGTTCAACTCAGTGAGCTTGGTTGCATCCATGATCTCATCGAACCTGCTCAAGACTGAATTTGGAATAGGAAGGCCTCCAAATTTTTCACTGGCTTTCCTGACATGGTTGAATTCACCAATTACCATGTGTGGAACTTGGTGTTGAGTAGTTTCCCTTATGGTGTCCTAACAGTACCTACGACGCCCTTAGTCATTGTGGTCATAAATGTCAGTTATCACACAATGGAATATGCCATTATTGTTACAACTAGCAATCATCACCAGATCTATGGCATGCATTATCTGCACATCTCATGCTTCTTTATCCCATCCCATAGCAATTCTTCCCCCATCAATTTGTTCTAGATTGGACTCCACATCCTAACCTACTGGAAAGAGGTTACCCATCTTCTCCTTGAACTGCCTCTTTATCCTTGTTTCCAAAATGAACACCAGGGAGGAACAGGACTCAAGAATGATCTTCCTGGCCCTCCTTTGTCTCTTAGGCTGAGACGCACCCCTCACATTCCAAGTGAGGACTACTGACATGTTAATGTTTGTTGTGCCCACCCCTCTCCAAGGTGTTCACTCTGGGTGAAGTCCTCCTTCCCCTCAAACTGGTCATGTTGTGCTTCCCACTCCCTCTCCTTATTGTCCCAGACATTTCATTAAATAGGTCGCCAGGGTCCAAATTCTCCAAGAGGGAGAATTGGTTACTTGTTTCTGGGGGGCTTGAATGAACCCCTATATCCATCTCCTCAACTTCATGGGTGGCCTCCATGCCCTGGATGTCCTCAGTCACTTGTACCTTGTCCTCTTTTTGGGTTGTGTCCGCAGTCGTGACCTCAGTCCCCTGGACCGCAGTCACCTATTCAGGGGCCATGTCATTATCAGGAACATAAGGCACAACTCCTCCTACACCCATAGATTCTGTTATAGGGCCAGAATCCCTAGCACATCCAGGATTTGAAGGAGAGCCCCGCCTTCTGCTCTTGTTGCCTCTGGTCTTGGTGATTGTCCTTCTACTTAGATCACACCCTCTCTCTATGGGCGACTCTGGGTAGGTAGTCCTCATACCCAGACAACAACCAGAGGAGTGCCTGAACACCTTACATCCCTCGCATCTATCCAGGAGCACATCATAGATGATGTTTCTTTCCAATTCCTTGTTGTCAGGCATCTCGACCATGACCACCGAAGGAAGATTGCAATCCACTTTGAGCTTGACATAGACATGGGCCGTGTCGGTGTATCTACCCTCATCATGGAATTTGATCACCTTCGGCTTGCCCACTACATAGATGATGGTTGTGATTGCACATCTAGACTAGTGGTGGCCCACTTCGGGGATGGTCACCCAGACTAGCACCAAAGTGAGAGATGCCCTACGAATATCAGCCTCGGGTGACCAACACCTCATCAGGACTAACTTCCAGTTGAAGAACCAAGGCCCCTGCTCAAGGGAGACCCTCATATCATCTTCAGAGGTGAACTGAGCTAGGAAGAGTCTGCCAATGAGGGGAGAACACTATAGTTCCCCTTCATCCGCTAACTCCTAAGAATCCATCCATATAATTATTGGATGATGTACTTGGTCCCCATCACCTGAACAATAACAGAACAATTGTGGAAGGCATCCATTTCCACCACCATAGGCGCCAACATCTTCATCCAAGACCTCCCATCCTCTGCTCTAAAGACCGGAGCTTTTGGGTCCTTAGGCGCCAGCATAGGTGAGAAGTTGTGTCAGACAGCAGTAGGTTTGGAGACCGAAGTGAACCAACCCCTCCCAATGGTGATGTTAGTAGAAGGATCATCCCATGCACCCACAACTACCTCTCGTCTGGTGGAGGATGAGGCGGAGGATCCCGCCCTTCCCCTGGCGGTGCCAGTCATGGGTCACCCAAATTAGAGAGGGATCAAAGACGTTAGAAGTTAGGCAGGAGTGTTCAACTTCCACACCATAGCAGTGGTGAGAAACTATCGCAGGAAGGCTAACACCTGCTCAGGGATGAGGCCAGTCAAAGCAGAGGTGGTGGTGTCTCCAACCCCATGAGTAGAGCTAGGGTTGTTCCTAGGAGGGGGATCCATGCTAAAAAGAGAGTTCTCGGATGTGGAGAATCCGTCTAAAATGCTATACTTAGGGGTAGCACTGGTGTCACCAAAAAGATTGGATCTCCTAAAATATAGGTTTAGCAGGTAAGGTATATGTACTAAGTAAGGACTTCTGAAATAGTTAGATTACAGAGCAAAAATATGCTATGATACCATTCTTGTAAGGAGTAGGGCCCTAGAGGATAGTTCTTTAGCAAAAATTTAAATCTAACTAGTACATGATTGTCTCATCAACTTCAACTAATAACCCATATATGGCTTATAACTGAAATCAAAGCTTAAACTACTCAGATCAGTTTGTGGTAAGTAACATTTCCATCTCAGAAGTCCTCAACAACTAGATCTGGGTGTCACCACCTACCTCCTGGTCCTCAGGCTGTGCAACCTCTGGGTGTGTTAAATGCAACACCCAAGATAGTGGAAAACAATAGAAAGGACGTCAACGAATGCCAAATATGTGTAGAAATTATAACTAGGAAATACTTAAGATATTTGGAATGGTAAGGCAGGGTATCAAATTAAGTAAAAGTTAAAAATAAAAAGTTCTAAAAGAATTATTAGGCCAAAAGATGAGGCATTACAATCAAAGAGATGATTAACTGAAAGAAAATTCGGCCATATAACAACAATAATAATTTATCAATAGTGTATGTAAATAGTTAGACTACTTTTGTTTATGTCAGATCGAGACCCATAAATATCAAGCCTAAGTCATATGGAAAGGTGTTCCCAATATATATATTATGAGTGGAAGGTGCACTCGGGGTGGAAAGGTGCACCCAATTATTTTGGTAAGTACAGATGTACATGCTACTATAAATAAACCTAGTCTATTTGCACACAAATAGGATTTAAAAGAAAGATATAATTTCAGTCAACGTGATTCAAATAATAGAAAGAGATTATCTCATTAAATAGGTCAGATGACCTTTAATAGTAGAATCTTATGGTATCAACAATAAATCAGGAAGTAGTAAAGAAATAGGAAATTATATTCAAAGATGAACAAGTTTTAAACAAGAATGCCTTATATGGAAAATTTGTTGGTGAAATAGAAATATGCACATATCTTATCTTGAGTTGTTAAATCAGAGATTGAATCCTAACCCTCTAAGTCTAAAGTCAACTCAACGTACACATATAGGATTAGGCCCATCAATTAGGTTTGAAGTCCTAATACGTGTATTGGGATAACCATAGAAAATCAAATCCACTGGTAAAACCCTAGTTTGGCTCATATTTTAGATCAAATATTGATTTTAGAGTTTCTTAATGATATCTTGACTCAAAATCACCATTATATTAATGATGTTAAATTTTTTTCCATTATTAAGATCATAAGAGTTAGCAAAACCCTAAACTCAAATGTTAGACAAAAACCTAGATTTTACACATGATTGTATCTTAGAGTGAGGGTCCACGTTGATCATGGATGTGACTCCAAGATCTCAACTTTATCCTCTAAAGCCTCTCTTTAATTTTTAATGTGATATTATGAAGATTTAAAACCATAAAAATCCAATATTTAAAATGTATGAATCAAGTGATGAAAACCATACCAAAAGTTAGAGAAAATTCTCATGATTCTAGAACATATATTTTTTATAATTTTTGGAGAATATGTTAAAAGGTTATGAATTTTCAAAGTCCTGACCAATTAGAAAAAGCTAAGAATCCATGTCAATGATCTAGTGGATCAAGAAAGCTTACTTGGCCCAATCACAGGTGGCAAAGTAGTTTGGGTCCATTGCCATCTAATCGCTCGTGAAGAAACAAAACTCACGTGATGAAAGTACGAAACTGCCCTTGGCGAGAAAATAAGAAAAGGAAACTGATAGGCGACAAAGAGCACACCAATTCACTAGAAAGTTTATCCTAGAGTATAATCATTTTTACTTCCAATTAAGTCTAGTATAGAAGGGTCGATCCCACAAGACAACATTTTTAAGATTCATTTTCTTTTAAACCCGGTTGATTTTTGAAATTATTTCTTTTTGGTATTTTTTTGAAGATTGACATAACATAAAGTCTGATTTGAGGGTTTGATTTATTTAATGCAAGAAAGTAAATTGCAAGAAGAATAAAAGATTACACTAATGCAAAAGAAGAAAAAGATTATTCTAAGACAAAAAAGAGTAAAAGAAAATTTTGTTAGCGCACAAGATTATCTAAACAAAGGTAAAGTGCTGAAATTGAAAGGTGAATTGAAAGCAAACGTTAAAGAACAGTTTGAAATCAAGAAGAAAGGCATCGAGGCTTACGTGTTTCACCACCTTAGCCCTTGTGAAAATAAAATCATGCAATACACGACAATAAAGATAGAAGTAGGTATGCAAATCATTCATAAACAAAATGCAAGAGACAAACTCTAAGTGAGCCCATTGGTCCTGGTGCTCACACTTCTTAGTTCATCATCCTAATAGGGAAATATCCACGGTAGCATCAAAATCTCTATGTAATTAGTTTATTCATTCTAAACTCCAGTTTCCAAGGCCATATCCACCGGAGTTAACATATGATGAAAATGATTGATAACTTTATTAAAATTGTCAATTTTCTAAATCAAAAACCATCCATGTAGAAAGTCTTATAGAATTCGATCCGATCAACACATAGGATAAGGGGCTATTCCCCTTGCCTCGATAAGGAGACTACTCTCTAGCCATAGTAAGGAATGGAGAAATAAGGAGAAAAAGATAGAAAGCCATATACCACAAATCCAGAATCTCCAAAGAGACCAAGGTGGTGACAATAAAACGGCTTGCTTTCTTTATCCTCGCTCCAAGAGAAAGAAAGCAAAGAGAGAAATAAATAAGTCTAGATATAGAAGAAAGAACTATTTTGTATTGCTTGAATGAAAGAATTACACTAAGAATGCAAGTAACTAAACTTTAACTAGTTGGCAAGTACAAAATCTTAGATGCCTTTGTTAGAGGAGTCCCCCTACTTTTATAGGGGAGGGAGGGTAGGAACACTGAAAGGAGAGAAGGAAGTGAAAGAGACGGTTGATGAATGTCTTGATTAATAGGATAATTTCCTTCTTCAATAGGCAATAAAGAAAATCATTGTTTGCTTGACCATTCAGATTCTGATTCTCTATCTGTAGATTCTCATTCTTAAAGTTTTGTACGAATTTCAGATGACTATAATCTTTAAATTGCACTCAAAAATATATTTTTCCTGTAGACATTTTAATTTTCTTTCCAATGAGTACTTGTGCATTAAAGTCTGCTTTGGGATGTGAGAGTTATACCCATTTTGTTGCAAGGTATACATTTAAATCAGGCACTGTGAAAAAAACGAATAGACGTGTTCACTGATTAGTTTTACACTCTAATGACTGCCAAAGTTATTGGAAAATATATATTTTCCTGTAGAAATTAAAATTATCTTTTCAAAATATATCTAAATTCCAAAATTGGAATTTATATGTGAGAGTTATGACTGTTTTGGTGGAAAGTATATCAAAATCTGCGAGAAATCTGAAAGTTCTCCTATCTTCTTCTCTTATTATCTTGATTGCTAAAAATTGAGAAAAAAAATCTCATAACAATTCAGAAAAGGAATGAAAGTGCAATTGATTTACAAATTAAACTAAAATGATCAAAAAGTCTTAATTAATTATCTTAAATGATGCAAAAATAAATGGCAAATATGCATTCATCAAAAACACGAGGGGAAAATAGGAAAACAGATGGAGAGTTGTCCCCTTCCCTGTGCACAAGCCATGGCTACGAGCAATGCAGCAGCAGGTCGAGCTTGATTTGGGGAAACACATTATGGCGTTGATTTGTTGATCTGAAGGTACAACAACAAAAGGCAAAATTCAAGTAACTTACCCTTAAAAGTAATTGGAGACCGGTGGAATCAGTTGCTGGTGTGAGGTGCTACAAATCAGAGAGGAAGACCTGCTTGGTGGATGGCAATCACAAAACCAAAGGAAAAATTTGAAGGGAAGATAATCAATTTTGGATGTCATGGAACCGAGGGTACAATCCCCTGTACATACATCTAGGTTCTAGGGTTCCTTCTCGTTGGCCGTGAGAGCATGTGTCCCAAGATTTTGGGCAAATCTAGAATACTCGACAAGGGTTCATGAACAAGGCATCAACTGGTGCGGTTTCATTCTACGAATTCAATGGTGGAGAGAAATCAAGAAAAGATGGTGTGTGGTGAGAGAAAATATCAATTTTTAAAGGTGTACACGTAGGCCGGTTTCCATATCTGACGAGCTGCAGCTCGTTCGGTCATGATCCATCAGTCAGAAATTCATGCAAATCGACTATGTTTCTAAATCAGCGTGACATTCAAATAAAGTGATATACAATTAATTTTCTTTCCTTTCTCTTTTAAATTGGATGGGTAATTAACTTCCAAATAAAGTGAAATTTGGCGAGTAAGGTAATAAGGACCCAAAGAATCCAATTTTGGAGTCAATTTTCCTTTTGGAAAATTATAACTGTAAAATACACTATTTGAGAAGAAAAAATTCATATTAATGCATTCCTTTATTATTTATTAACTAATTTTCTCTTAATCAAACCTACACACAAGAAAAATCCAGAAGGCTAATTTTAATCTTACATGCCTCAATTTGATAGTTTTGCACAACTAACCCCAAAACTAATGAATAACTCCTATTTCCTGTATTTAGGGTTCAAACATTTTTATTTTTGGTTAAAATCCTTATATTTGAAAGTTACAATCATCCTAATACACATTAATCTATTAAGAAGAGTTTGATATAAAAGATTTAAATAAAAAGAGTAAAAGGTGATAATTACCTATACTTGAATATGTTACATAGGCGAAGCTCATGCAATGGACTCTGATAAATCGAAGTAAACTCCAATCATGATTTTGGGGGAAAAGTATTGCCAAGAGATACGTACTCTTGCCACCGTGTGGGAGATCTCAATGATAAGATGACAGACATCAAACTTTGCTTGATTTTTGGCATTATGAATTAAATGGACTCCAAAGAGAATGATGTGGAGACACGACCTTCTTCCTCAAATAATGCTGATCAGAATACCTCTCATACCCCCCTTGAAAGGGCACTGTGATGAACTAGGGAGCATCGCATCCAGCTTTTAGGTAAAGACTTCAGCGGGTGGTCAGAACGGTGTGTCTATAGTTGGAGCTATCATAGGCATTTCCCAGCTAAGTACAGAGAATATAGTTTTCTCGATGACCCCACGGAACTCTCTCTAGACCCTACTACAATCAGACTGAACAGAAGTCAAGGCTTCCCTGAGATTCTGATTGAATAGAGTGCGGTCGATGTCCTTACATTACCCTTCAAGTTCTCTGTTATTGTCAAGCTAGTGGGCAAGGATATTGGCTATATGACTTTGGTGGCTACCCAATACTACAAAGAGAGGGTAGACCAGTAGTATTCCATGAGTGTGGTCAGGCTGGTCACTTTAGGCCCCAGTGCCCTCGACTGCAGCAATGTCCTGCTCCTACCCAACAACCAACCCAATAGCTTGCTAACCAACCCCGACAAAATCCACCTCCAAGATACAACAATAATAATAACTTTCCACAAGTTCAAGGCCCTCCAGTGGAGCGTTAAGATAGGTGTGTTTTGACCATGGATTTCGATGATGCTAGTGATGACAATGAAGTAATGGAAGGTACAATACATCTCCATATACATCCTATAAAAGCTCTGTTTGATTCTGGTTCTTCAAATACCTTTATATCTTCAAAGCTTGTTAAGATGTTAGACATAGAAACCACATATATAGACCACATTCTTGATGTTCATACCCCTAGTGGTAGGATATGCTCCTCTTATCTGAAAACCCCACATATGGAATTATGTATATCTAGAAAGATGTCTACAATTTAGTTCATCTTCTTGAACATGATGACTTTCGACATCATCTTGGGTATGGATTGGTTAAAAAGATTTAAGGCAGCCTTGTTTTGTGATGAGAAAAAAGTGAGCTTGCTTCATACAAATGGTGAATGACTTTGCATAAAAAGAAAAAAATGTGAGGATAGATAATTCATCATATTGGCCATGAAGGCTAAACTTATCTCCCATGGATGCCATGTTTACTTGTCCTCCATTGCCTTGGACCCTTCACCACCTTAGGTAGAAAATATTGAAGTGGTTCAAGACTTTCATTATGTGTTTCCTGAAGAGTTTTTGGGTATTTCCCCTTCTCGAGAGGTCAATTTCACCATCAATATAGTACTAGGTACCACCCCCATATCAAAACCTCCTTATCATATGGCACCCATGGAACTTGCATAACTTAAGAAGCAATTACAAGAACTTCTCAACATGGAATTTGTTTTCCCCAGTGTCTCTCCACGAGGAGCTCTTGTTCTGTTTGTGAAGAAGAAAGATGATTCTTTGAGGATGTGTGTGGATTATAGAAAGTTGAATGAAGTGACATGAAGAATCGATATCCTATGCCATGCATAGATGATCTATTCAATCAGTTGAAGTATGCTACAATTTTCTCTAAGATGGATTTTCTAAGAGACTACTATCAAATGCAGGTAAAGGATGAAGACGTATCGAAAACGATCTTCTATACTCGCTATGGGCACTATGAGTTTCTGGTGATATCCTTTGAGTTGACTAATGCCACTATGACTTTTATGGACTTGATGAATTGGGTTTTTTGTCCATATATGGATGAATGTGTGGTAGTGTTCATCGATGATTTTCTCATCTACTCTAGGACGATACACAAAAACTGGGAACATTTGCGGATTGTCTTGCAGACACTTCATGAAAACCAACTTTATGCCAAATTTTCTAAGTGTGAATTTTAGATAAAGGAAGTGATGTTTCTAGGTCATGTGATATCTTCCAGTCACATAGCTATAGATCCCGCTAAAGTTGAGGTTGTGACAAAGTGGAAACCTCCAAAGAACCCTTCTGAGATATGAAGTTTCTTGAGTCTTGTGGGTTATTACAGACGGTTTATTAAGAACTTTTCTGAGTTGGCTAATCCTCTATCTAAGTTGACTCACAAAGATACCAAGTTTGTTTGGTCCCCCAAATGTGAAAAGACTTTTGTAGAGATAAAGTGTCGTTTGACATCTGCTCCTATTTTGGCCTTACCCAAGTAAGGCAAGTCTCATGTTATTTTCATTGATGCATCAAGACAAGGCTTAGGTTGCATTCTAATGCAAGAAGAACAACTTGGTAGTTGAAGCCGAATGAAGAAAATTGGCCCACCCATTATCTTGAATTCACAACTATTGTTCACATTGTCAAGATTTAGAGGTATTATCTATATGGTGCTCAATTTGAAGTTTTCTCGGATCATAAAAGTCTTCACTATCTTATGACACAAAAGGACTTGAATTTGAGACAAAGGCATTGGATGAAAATTTTGAAGGATTATGATCTCACCATCACTTATCATCTAGGAAAAGCCAACGTAGTTTCACATGCTCTTAGTCATAAGAAGGATGTTGTTTGTACATCTCTTTGTAGTTTTATGTGGAAAAACATGGGGCATGTTTCACGCTAGAGACCTATGTTAAAGGATGATGTAGATAAAGTTGTCATGGATAAAATGTGTGTGTACATGACAAGTCTATTAGTTACACTATCTTGGATGTCTAAGGTAATCACGACACAAGCAGCTAGTACCTTGGTGAGATGAAGACCATGATGGAAAGACCACAATTTGATTTCTATGTTGGTGTTGACAGAGCAATACATTTTCATCATCGATTATGGATACCAAATGTGGATGATATTAGATAGATGGTGTTGAATGGGGATGATGGATAAAAATATATAATTATCCCTGGCACCACCAGATTTACAAAGATCTACAAAGAAGTTTTTAGTGGAAAATATGAAGAAGGACATTGTTGCTTTTGTAAAAAAATGTTTGACCCATAAGCAAGTAAAGATTGAATATCAAAATCAAAGGCATGGTGGGCTTTTGCAACCTCTAGAAATACCTGAGTAGAAGTGGAAAAATATTACAATGTATTTCATGAAATAATTTCCAAAATCTAGAAGTGGTTATGATGTTGTCTGGACATGACACAAATTTACATGAATTAGATAGTACAACTACATGGTGTGCTGAAGTCTATTGTATCAGATAGAGACCCTAAGTTTATCTCTCACCTATGGAGGTAGATTAAAGAGGAGATGGGATTAGATTTACATTTCAGTACTTCCTACTATACCCCAATCGACGACCTGTCTGAAAGGATAGTCCATATTCTAGAAGATCTCTTACAAGCTTGTGTAATGGAGTAGGAGGTTCTTGTGACAAATATATCCCTTTACACGAGTTTGCTTACAATAACAGTTACCAAGAGAGCATATTTATGACACCCTTTGAAACTTTATATGGAAGGCCTTATTGTTCACCCTTACATTGGGATGATGTGGGTGAGAATAATCTAGTATAGTCTGACGATGCAATTAATGAAGAACCAATTGCTCTAATAAAGAAACAAATGAAGGCATCTCAAGATCATCAGAAAATGAATGCTGACAAGAAGAGATTGGATGTGAACTTTTTGGTTGGAGACTATGTTTTATTGAAAATAAAATCTATAATGTCTATTTCAAGATCTAAGGTGAAAGTAAAGCTTAGTCCTCATTATGTGGGACCCTTTGAAGTTCTAGATAAGATTTGAGAGCTTGCTTATCAGTTGGCATTACCACCTTCTTATGATAAGATTCATAATGTGTTTCATGTGTCCATACTAAAGAAATATGTGAAAGATCCATCCCATGTGTTATCCATCAAACCCATAGATATTCATTTGGATTTGACCTATGAGAAATATCCTGTGAAGATCTTTGACTTTGAGTGAAGAAATTGAAACACAAGGAATTTGAATTAGTAAATGTTCTATGGAAGTATCATGGTCTGGAGGAAACAACTTGCAAGCTCAAATAAGAAATGTTGCTAACTCATCCTCCCCTCTTTGCCTGATATTTCAAGGACAAAATCCTTTTAAGGGGAGGAGAGTTGTAACATACTAAAATATAGGTAATTATCACCTTTTACTCCCTTTTATTTTAATCTTTTATGTCAAACTCTTGTTAATAGATTGATGTGTATTAGGATGATAAACTTTCAAATATAAGGAGTGTAACAAAAAATTGAAAGGTTTGAAGCCTTAATACAAGAAATAGGGGATATTAATTATTTTTGGGGTTAGTTTTGCAAAATTACCAAATTAAGGCATGTAAGATTAAAATTAGCGTTCTAGATTTTTCTTATGGGTAGGTTTGATTAAGATAAAATTACACACAAAAATTGGTTAATAAATAATAAAGGAATGCATTAATATGAAGAAAATATAATTTTCCTCAAATAGTGTGTTTCACATTTATAATTTTCGAAAAGAAAAAATTGACTTCAAAGTTGGATTCTTCGGGTCCTTATTACCTTACTCACTGAATTTCACTTTATTTGGATGTTAATTACTCACCCAATTCAAAAGAGAAAGGAAAGGAAATTAATTGCATATCACTTTATTCAAATTTGATTTGAATGTCACAATGATTTGGAAACATAGTCGATTTGCTTGAATTTCTAACTGTTGGATCATGATCGGACGAGCCACATCTCATCACCTACCTCATGATAGATATGGAAATCAGCCTATGTGTACACTTGTGAAAATCAAGGTTTTCTCTCGCCACACACTATCTTTTCTTGATTTTTCTTTGCCATTGAATTTGTAGAATGAAACCACTCCAGTAGATGCCTTGTTCATGAACCCTCGCTGAATATTCTAGATTTGCTCAAAATCTTGGGACATAAGCTCTCGCAGACAATGAGAAGGAACCCTAGAACCTCGATGTATATATAAGTGATTGTACCCTTGATTCCGCGACATCCCAAACTTATTCTCTTCTCTTCCAATTTCTCCTTTGGTTGTATGATTGCCCACCACCAAGCAGGTCTTCCTCTCCCACTTGCTACACCTTGTACTAGCAACTAGTTCCTCCGGTCTCCAATTGCGTTTAGGGGTAAGGTACTTGAGTTTTTCCCTTCATTGATGTACCTTCATATTGACGAATCCATGACATAATGCATTTTCCCCAAATCAATCTCGACCTACTACTACATTTCTTGTGGACATGGCTTGCGCTCAAGGAAGGGAACGACTCCCCATCAATTTTCCCATTTTCCCTCAATCTATTTCCTTTTCTTATTTTCTTGCCAAGGGAAGTTCTATACTTTCATCACCCGTGTTGTGTTTCTTCGCGAGCAACTAGTTGGCAGTGAACCTGGGCTATTTGCCCCCCCATGATTGGGCCAAGTAAGATGACTTGATTCACTAGATTGACATGGAGTTTTGGTGATTTCTTATTGATCAAGACTTTGACAATTCATAACTTTTTAGTTGATTCTCAAAAACTACAAATAATATATGTTCTAGAATTGTGATAATTTTCTCTACCTTTTAGTATGATTTCCATTTCCTGATTCACAAGTTTTAATGATTGGATTTTTATGATTTTAAACCTTCATAATATCACATTAATAATTAAAGAGAGGCTTAGGAGGATAATGTTGAGATCTTAGAGTCACATCCATGATCAGTAACCTTGGACCTGATATAATCATGTATCAATCTAGGTTTTTGTCGAAGATTTGAGTTTTTTTTTATTTTTAATAGCTCTTATGATCTTAATAGTGGAAAAAGTTAACATCATCAATAAAATGGTTATTTTGAGTCAAGATATCATTAAGAAGCTTTGAAATCAATATTTGGTCTTAAATATGAGCCAACCAAGGGTTTTATCGATGGATTTAGTCTTCTAGGGTTTTCCCAATACATATATTAGGACGTAAACCCCAGTTGATGGACCTCATCCTATATGTGTAGGTTGAGTTGACTTTATACTTGGAGGGTTAGGATGCAATCTTTGATTTAACAACTCAAGATAAGGTATGTGCATCTTTCCTGATTACCAAGGCAATACTATGTTCACCAACAAATTTCCCATATGAGGCATTCTTGGTTAAAACTTGTTCATCATTAAATATACTTTCCTATTTCCTTGATACTTCCTAATTTATAGTTGATACCATAAGATTCTACTGTTAAAGGTCATCTGGCCTATTTAATGAGATAATATCTTTCTATTATCTAAATCATGTTGATGTTGACTGAAATTATATCTTGCTTTTAAATCATGTGCGTGTGCAAATAGACTAGGTTTATTTATAGTAGCATGTACATATATACTTACCATAATAACTGGGTGTGCCTTTCCACCCCAAATATGCCATTCCACTCAGATTATATATTGTGCACCCTTTTCCTCCCAGGGTGCACCTTTCCACCCCAACTTAGGTTTGATATTTATGGGTTTTAACCCTACATAAATAACAGTAGTCTAGTTGTTTACATGCGCTTTTTGTGAAATTATTATTGTTGTTATATGGAAAGATTTTCTTTTAGTTAATCATGTCTTTTATTATGATGCCTCATATTTTATCCTAATATATCCTCTTAGAAGTTTTTCTTTTTAACTTTTCCTTAATTTGATACCGTGTCTTACCTTTCCAAATATCTTAAGTATTACCTACCTATAATTTCTACGCATGCTCAACATTCACTGACATCCTTTCTTTTGTTTTCTGATACCTTGAGTGTTGCATTCAACCCACCCCAAGGTTTCACAACATGAGGACCAAGAGGTTGGTAGTGACACCCAGATCTATCTATTTAGGACTTCTGAGATGGAATGGTTACTCACCACAAACTGATCCAAGTATTTTAAGCTTTGATTTCAGTTAGAAGCCATCTATGGCTCATTAGTTGAACTTGATGAGACAATCATGTACTATTTATATCTAAATTTTTCACTACAAACTATGTTCATGCTATCATTCAGTTTAAAGAAATATTGTGAACCCCAACCACTTGAATAATTTTTATTTTGTTGGATATTATCTATTGGTGTATTTTGCAAGTATTCCCTTAAATTTAAGTAAGGAGCGGTCTCTCTCGGGTCCTACTCCTTACACGTTTGATTTGGATGGGATCATCGGGCCAAAGATCATCCCGTCGATGATCGCCATTGTTCGATCGTAACTCTAGAGCCCCTTCATCCATTCTATAAATATTGCTTTTAAATTCCATCTCTGGTAAATATATTTTCAAATTCCATTAGTGGATAAATTTTTGCGACTTGACAAAAATTTTGTATTCATAACAGAAAACTATGCGAATCAATTCTTGTGCATTGACAACACTTCTATACATATTCATGACTTCTTTTTTAAATGTAAATGTATAGTATTTTGATCACCAAAAACACCATTCATTAGACCAGGTATATTCCAAGCATCTACACATTTAAGATAAATGACATTAACATATATATAATCCATATGAGATAAGGCCAATGATGATGCTCTTGTCGACCTAACCAATGTACACCATCCATATGTTAATGATGACTTTCATATATATTATATATATATATATATATATAGAGAGAGAGAGAGAGAGAGAGAGAGTCAGGCTAGAATACACTTGAGTGTATTTGGAGTGGAATACACTCAAGTAATTTTTCATGATGCAATATTTTATTTGAAAATTTAATCAATTGATCTTCTTAAACATCTCGTGAACAACTCATATATAAAATTTGAGCCCATTTGGATGTATATCTCATGTTATGATGACCACAAAAATTATACATTTCAAATTAGTTTTGTGCGTCGATTTTGTTTCCCTTGGATGAGTGAATGAAACTCATTCAAATGAACTCAAAATTTTTATGTTGCCTAATTATAGTATGACAATGAAGATCAAAAATTTAAATTTTGTAAAAAATAGTCTTGATATGCAAACACCACTTGAGTGTAGCGTGTGATCCGTACACTTGAGTGTATTCTAGCCTGACTATATATATATATATATATATATATATATATATATATATATATATATATATATATATATATATATATATATATATAGGGTGTTCATTCGTTGCTCGCACGGGTAGCCTGGATTTTCACTACCCGTCAGCCAAAAAAATAACTCTGCTGTCAAAAAAGTAACTATGGTGAACAGAAAGTAACTACACGAATAAAAGAGTAACTCTGTACAAAATATACAATAGATATATATAAGGACAGATTTTTTTATTTTGGAGGGGAAAATAATATTATTTTTGGCTAACATTTTTTGGAGATCTAGACAAAATAGTCCTCTACAATTGCGATTTTTTTTTGAAAAAAAGTGGCCAGAAGGGTGGGCGGGTAGCTACCCGCGCGGGCAATAAATATGGGCCCATATATATACATATATATATATATATATATGTATGTATCTGTGTGTGTGTGTGAGAGGGCCAATCCTATAAGACCCTCCTACCATGAGAGAATGAGAGCCTTTTTAATAACTACAAATTTAGAATTTTTTTGCAAATCCAACCATATGGATGTGAAAAGAAACACTGCCATTAGCTTCACCCAAAAAATTATCATGATAGAACATTGTTTTCTCATACATATATACAATTTAAATATATTGCATCTAACAGTCAGCCCATAATTCTCTCTCTCTCTCTCTCTCTCTCTATATATATATATATATATATATATATATATATATATATATATATATATATATATATATAAGAGACATACACACACACCCTAAAAGGATCTATTGGTAATATTTATGTTATTTATTTTTCTTGTATTAGTTATTGGGCTTCTTCGAATCAAGTCCATTAGCATTAGTTGAGTCTATGTTATGTTGTGTCTCTGATACATCGAACCTTGTGACATGGCTATATACATGAATCTTTATAACTTGATTCTTTCATAATAAACTATATTTCATTACATGGTTTCAAGATAGCCTTCTAAACCCAATAATTTATGAAGAGCAACCCCAACCTCTCTCCTAGGCTGTCTCTTCTTTCTTTTGTTCTTTATTTCTTCTTCTTATTCTTTCCCCTTCCCTCGTATGCCTTTGCCACCATCGCCATGCCCTGCTGACAACCCCTACACCTTACTGCTCGCTACTACCTGCCCCCAGGCCCCACGAGCACAGTAGTGCACTAGCGTGCCACCACAGTCCGCAGGGCAGGTTCCAAGACTAGCTAGGAGTGATGTTTAGCCATGCCGTGATTTCCTAGGACATCTCTTTTGTTGTTTTTGTATATTGGTGTATTTATTCCAGTTTGTCTAATCTTTCAATTGGAGAATTGTAGGCCACCGTCTCTTTGAACTTACACCCGTGTCCCCTTGATTGGTTGTTGTTTGATGTAGCAACCCCTGTGATAATACTATTAAGAAGTTCAAACTTTATCAGAGAAAACAACCAACTTTGCATGTATCTAACAGTGGACGTGGGTACTCCTCCCCCTCTCTATCACCCATATGATCTAACTGGTGGCGTATTGATCTCGCCACAGTAAGGATCTATTTATAAAATAAGATAGTAGTAACTTCAAATCCTCTTTTTTTGTTACTTTCCTTACCATGCATTTTTCCTACATAAATGAATGAGACTAGGATTTATTATTTGTATTCTAACACAGTTAATCATTTCTATGATAATGTTTTAGCCATGTTTCTTTACAGATTTCTCTTCTCATTGTGCATCTTACCAGTAATTTGTCATATCCACCACTATTCTATTGGTGTGTTACTATGATATCCTTCTCCACCACCGTTCTACTGGTGTGACTAATTTGATATCTTTTCCACTCTCATCCTACTAGTTCAACTTTTCATCTTATCTACAGGAATAATTCATGACAAAGATTCACCTCAATCCATTGTCTATGATGACAATGCTCCTATCTACATAATTAAGTTTGTTGGAGTTAATTACCTACTCTGAATGAATTCTATCCAAAACATCTTGGAGTCCAAAGACAAGGTTAAATTCATAAGAAAACTTATTGAGGATGTCCCTGAATGGAAACGGGGAGATAGCCAAGTTAAAAGTTGGCTATAGAACACCATAAAACCTTATATTGCATGCAAGTATACATTGTGTAGAATTGTAAAGGAACTATGAGATGATTCCCGTTGTCCCTACACATAGGGGAAACATGTTTTGAGGATTTACAAAATCTATGGAAAATTGTTTGGTGAAAATCAGTGTGTTAGGAAGCTTGATGAATACATTAATTCTATCTTCATCCTATCTCAACAACTTGACAATTTTCATCTTGTCTCTCCCTAGAAAATCAAATCTAAGAGCAATCAACCTTATCTTGGCTAAATTTCTCAATGGAACTCATCTAGCCTATAGTATTATCTTAGCAGGAGACAACTTTCCCACTCTGGAAGATGACTACAATGTTCTCCAACAGTCTAATGTTTGACTCTCATCTTTCACTCCACCAAATTTGCAATCGGCGATGAATGCCTTCTTACATGGACATTGACATGGATGTGGATGTCCCCTAAAGACATAATGCACTTCCTAAAACAAGTTAGGACACCTGGAGGATATGTACTATCATAAGAACAGTCATTCCTATGGGCATAACTGTGGTACTAGGGTTGTCCATGTTTCTCAAGGATTAGGCAATCCATCTATTTCCATCTCTTCAACTAAGTATGAGCAACGTTTGCATACCTATCAACATGATCCTCCACATTACACATGATCTAGGGATTCCATGACCATGCAATATACTGTAACAACTTTTATGCATCTGCCCTCCAACTAAGATAATGTCAAGGCCTCCATGTTGTCTTCAAGCTCTTCCTAAATTGTTGACTCTAGGGTCACCCAACATATAACTGGTATGAAACACCTTCTTTCATCTTGAACCTTATATTTCTACCTCATCTGTCACTCTAGTAGATGGGTCCAATAAAATTGTTCAAAAATGTGGGAGTGTTAATATCTCACCTAATCTCATACTTAAACCTATTCACTATACTCTTCATTTCCCCTTTAATATAATGTATGTTGCTAAGTTACTTGATGCCTTTACCTAAAACATCACCTTTTGGTATCTATAGTTTTATGATATAGTATTCTCATACTTTCAAGAAGATTGGATTTGGTTTTAGATTGGTGACTTTTATTACTATGGTGATTTTGTTCTCTCTTCCTCCCTTCTTGTGAGCACACCTCTTCAACTAGACAAATGTTATGCTCATCCCTCTATTGAGAAGTTGAAGCACCCGATGCTCTCTTTGTCTATCTTGAAAAGTTTCCAATGTGACTCATGCAAGTTTAGGAAGCATCATAGGAGTTCATATCCCAGTAAAACTAGTATATGTTTTTAAGTAATCTTTGATGGTCATAGTGATATTTGCGATCAGTTTTGAGTCACTAGTTTTAATATATTATGTTATTTCATTACCTTTTTTGATTATTTATCTCACATGACGTGGTTATATCTATTGAAATCCCATGATGAGATCATTGGTGTTTTTAAGAATTTTCAAAAAAATATTTCAACATATATTAACAAATCCATTAAAATATTCTAGAAATTAATTAATTTAGAACATGTTTCAACACAAGCATCTTCAATTTTCTGTCAAACTAGAACTATCCATCAATGTTCCTTTTCTCACACTCCACAAAACATTGGGGTGGGAAAACATAAAAAGTTGCCGTTTGCTTGGCATTTCTCATGCTCTTATGTTTCAGGGTAAATTTCCAAAGTCCTATTGGTTTGAGACTTTCTCACATCCTGCTACCATATCAATCGACAACCATCATTGGTTCTTTAGAATAAGACCCCCTTTTCACTCCTTTTTACCAGGCATACAACTTTTCATCTTCATTTGCATGTTTGTAGGTGTACTTCTATACAAACATTAAGCCAAAACCACATAAACTTGATCCCGTATTTATTGTAATGGTTTTCCTTGGCTATCCAAACTTCCCGAAAGGTTATCATTGTTATAGTCCAAGAAATTGCAGTATGCATGTCTCGACTAATATTACTTTTCATGAATTAGATATGTTCTTTGATTCTACATTACCATCATCTTTGTCTCAACCTCAACATCCAGGGGAGTTTTTTGAGCTTGATCTTTCTGACCTAATGAATCACGAACCCATCACCCAATACCCCTATCATTCCCCCTCCACTAAAATAGGACTTGACACCAATGTTCACATTTGAAAATCTATCATGTCCATGGCTGTAACATCCCATATTTTTATTAAAATAAGTTCATGGTTTTGAATGAAGTTTCTCTAGCAATTAAATTGAAATGTTGGACTTCAATGCAAATAAACCCAAAATTTTAAATTGCAAACTTGATGTTAGACTAACCTTAATGTGATTAATAGATCTAATTAAAATCTTTAGAGCATGTTTCCACTAATGTCAAAGATGATTTCACATTATAAATCCAATCTTAATTCAATGTAACCCTAATTAGTCAATTTGTAATACATATGGGGTTAAAAGTGAAATTCACTCATTCAATGAGCATAAATTGACTTTAAAAGTTTTATGTGAAATAAAATCGATAATGTATGACCTTTACTAAAAGATGAGCCCTAAATGTTTTATTAAATAAATCTATATAATTAAGTCATGATTATCCTAAAAAGAGAAATATAGATAATTGGGTTTATCAAATGAGGAACTCATAAGATTTTTGGATTCCTCGTGGTCTAAATAAGTAATACACCAATTTTGGTTTGCTTTGGATGTTTCTAGATATTCCAATTTAATTTAGTGAGAGAATCATTTAATCACCTAATCATCCTAAGACTGGACTTTAGCCAAAAATCGATTTCTTTGATTTGTCGTGTCACACAGACACAATCATAGTCCACTTAGGATTCCCAGATCCTACGGGTGTCCTCTCCCTCAGCCATTTGTTCATTGTGCTGGACTCTTCAGTCCACCAGTACATCTCCTCAACCCCTTCTCTCTTAGTATGTTGTATCCCACTAGAAAATGAGTCTAATTTTGTACTTCTAAGATTGTTGTGATTTGTATGATTCCAAACTGAATAGATCTTTGTTCCCTAGAGTTACTGATCGGCAAGAACTCCCTCCTTCCCCCTATTTCCTATTCCGGTCATGAATATAGCCCCCTTAAGGTCACCACCTATATATGTGAGGCCTCAAAAATGATCTCAAGCATCTCGAAAACCCAAAGCAACCTTCGTTTATGCCCCAACCATTATCTTCTTTACCCCAATGTCAACTTAGGTCCCAACCATATTTGGTGATTTGAATCCTCAAACCAAACACCACTGATGATCCTAGAAGCTTGGGTTCACCTCCTCATATATCCTGAGAGCTACCAAAGCCCTCAATTCAACCGAAGACGAGGTATTTGATGGTTCCTTCTATTCTTTTTTTGCTACCTGGTTGTTGTTATGACCATCCAAACTTGTGTTTTCTTCACGTCAACACCTTTGTTTGGTTTTATGCATTCTATATACTAATATGTGGTTTTAAAGCTTTCTTGGTGCCTTGATTTCCTATGTTTTTTATCACTACTATTTGTGAGCTCCATCTTGTTGAGTCTGACCGACGATGAAGATGGTGCCCAACACCTTGGTTCCAAATGAACATGGAACTTGATCGGGTTTCAATCTAGGTATTCTTTCTATTTTCCCTCCTTCGTTCCTTTGATCAAAGAAGAAACATCATGGTTCAACATACCCAAATTTTCCCCTAAAGATTTTGACATACCTATCACGCCCACATGGGCATAGAGTGATTTGGTCACATCAGATTTGTCTGACCATGATTTTTAGGTGGGGTAGGTCAGTCCATGTGGATGCTCTTGATTGGCCCAACTCAACAATGTTTATGAATAATATCACTTACATGGCTTTTTGGGTTTATGTTATTGGCTAGTACTTTAAAAATCTACAAAAAATCAACTTTTTATCTGAAAAATAAGTTTAATTAGGATTTGTAAAACTTATCAAATAAGGAATCCGAATTGATAAATTTTAGAGTCTGTTTTTCCATTCGATCAAACCCTAGTTATCTAAGAAGTCAATGTTAGAGTTTAAGATGGTGAGGAAAGTGAAATTGATATTAAATATGTTATGAACATGATATATTAGGATTTCTAACCCTACGAAGTGATTAGTATTTCTTCAACCTAAAAGAAGTAACTAGGATTTTCTCTAAAAGAGAGGTAATTGGCCCAAGCACTTTGAACATAAATGTTGTTTGATTTTAAGTATATATTTACAATGAATGATAAGAATGTATTATTTCTGTTTCAATTGTTAAAAGTCAATGAATTTATAGTGAACTAAATGTCATGTTTATTGTCAATATTATTGTATCATCTTCATGCACATTAAGAGTAAAGTTAATATTAATATTTAAGAGCAAAAGAAGATTTTTCATTATAAATATAATGTTAAAAGATAACTTATATAAGATCCTCACTAAGAGGCACCTCGAGGAAAAACTAAGAGGCACTTTGTGCATAAGAGAAGAGCCACTTCAATACAACACAACAGACACTTCAGTGCATAAGAGGAGGAACTTTGGTGCAAAAACTGAGGATTCTTATATAAGTCAAGATAAATAAATGGTCTAAAAGAAATCATGTCCCTTTTTCAATGTTTAATGTTTAAAATTATTTTCAGTTTACATGTTCAGTGTAAAGATATGATATGTTAAATTCCACTTACCAATTTGTTTGATGAATGGCTGGGGGCATGATGTCCGCAAGTACAGAGAAATGTCAAAGATAGAGCCATGTGAAGATTAGACTAAGGAGTAGCTCAAAGTTTTCCCAAGGATGTTCCTGATGGGGTGTCATCTACTAGATGACCCAATCACTTATATTTGAGTTTCTTTCGTGTTGTAAATCATTTTTAGAGATCATGTTGCATTTGAAGAACTCTACTATATTATATTGCATTTGAATAATGTATGAATCAAATTTCAATATCACTTCATGGTGATTGTTTACTTTATTTGTAATGTGTCACATCCCCATTTCCCTTAGGTATGTAATGTCATTTGGAACATAATTACACCCTTTATGAGATCAAAATGTTGAATATGTTATTTATACTTTGTTATGGTAAAATAAGAGATGAAACAAATTTTATGTCAAAGTGTATGATGATATAAACTTCATGGTCAATTTTAACAAGATTAAGATGTTCCTACATTTATCTAGGAATTGTGGAAGGCTTAAACCTAATAAATTTCTTAGGATTTTTATTAAAGAAAATTGGGAATATAATCCCACAATAATGTTCTACATGTTAGTGGGAAGCTATGGTTAAAATTTGAAGCTTATTGGGTCTCATTTGACCCTCCAAATGGTTTTGAAAATTTTCCTATGGTTTAGAGCCCTAAATTATACACATTATTTCCTTAATGTATCGATTTCCTATGGTTGTACTATTTTTTAGCTGTCACACAGATAGAGTCCATTCTGGGTTAGATATTTGAATCCATGAGTGGGCAATCATCGTCCCTCCCACCCAAGTCCTGAGGGCTATGGACTCCATAGTAGTACGACACCGTTACTTCCTTTATCGCTATCTTTAGTTTATCTCACTCCAATTTGATAATTGCATCGTCATCCTCACATCTTCCCGAACTCAGAATTCCCAACTTGTGTGGGACTTCATGGCCAATTTTGACAAGATTAAGATGTTCCTACATTTATCTAGGAATTCTGGAAGGCTTAAACCTAATAAATTTCTTAGGATTTTGAGTTAAGAAAATTGGGAATATAATCCCACAATAATGGTCTACATGTTAGTGGGAAGCTATGGTCAAAATTTTAGGCTTATTGGGCCTTATTTAACCCTCAAAATGGTTTTGGATTTTTTCCTATGGTTTAAAGCCCTAAATTATCAACATTATTTCCTTAATGTATCGATTTTCTATGGTTGCACTATTTTTTTAGCTGTCACGCAAATAGAGTTCATTCCGGGTCAGATATTCGGATCTGTGAGTGGGCAATCAATATCCCTCTCACTCGAGTCCTAAGGGATATGGACTCCAAAGTATCATGACACCGTTACTTCCTTTGTCACTATCTTCAGTTTATCTCACTCTAATCTGATAATTGTGCCGTCATCCTCACATCTTCCCGAACTCGAAATTCTTGACTTGTGTTGGACTTCATGGACTAAAGAGCCCTAACCATCTTTGAATATGTGGCATGCTCTGTTCAGCCTTTGGATGACCCCACAAACTTCTACATACGTCCATCTATATAAGCAACCAGACGATAATGATCTAGGAATTATCCAAACTATGAATCCGCCCTCACATCGCCCTCCACTACTCCCTCTCTTCCTACCCCTAAGAGCTGCTCCTATTGCTTGAGATGGTTCATCGATGCGGTGACCCAGTCCTCTAAGACTCCAAGTAAAGCCACCGAGATCTAGCCTAGACCCCCGAGAAGCTTTGCTAGCCTTTAATTTCACCCGAGAGCAGGTATCAATTGCTTTCCCCTTTTCTACCATGTTTTGTGTAGTTTGCAAACTCTAGAGGTGTTCTGGTAAATCGAATGATGTTCCTCATAGATTTTCCCTGCATGAATATGTTGGGTCCCTATGAAGGCAGTACCGACAAAGTTGTTCTTGGTTTTCCTCTATTCGTGGAGCATTGATCTCTACCTCTTGGGCAGTCATGGTGGAACCTCCACAACGGAGTTCCTACAAGCCAAATGGCCCAAGTCTGGGCTTGTTGTGATTGACAGTAGCTCAAGATTTTCACTGTGACCTTCATGCCATTCGTCTATGCATAATTATCACCTTTATATTGAGATATTTTCTCCTATATCCATGGTTTAGTCATAGCTTCAAGGAGTCAAGATTTGTTCTTTGCAGTTTGAGAAACGAGCTTAATGATTTCCAATTCTGTCCTTAGCAATCAAATTGCCTAATTTATGCCGTGATGATTTTTTTGGGTTTTCATGCATCTAGTTGATTGGGTGAGCCAGCCCTTGTGGGTGGCCCTGATTGACCAAACTAGCCAAGGGCCCCACCGTCAACCATATAATTACCTATGTGGCTTTTCTCTAAACTGTGATTGGTCAATTCTTTATAAATTCATAAATAATGCTACAAAGCTCAGATGAAGATGAACCATATATGAATTTTGCTCAGTTTTTTGATATCTAGATGATGGAAAAGGTTTCAATTCCTATTTTGTTTTGCTTTTTGCAAAACATCAGACTTAGTGTAATTGGGGTTTAACAAACCATGAAACCTTAGAAATAAAGTTATGGATTATTCATTAGTGGATGATTATTGAATTAATAGGGTAATTAGGGTACAAACAACCCATGGACGTGATTAGGGTTCTGTCAACTCAAAGAAAAAAACTAACATCTCCCCTATGAGAGAGGTAAGCGGGTTCATGCACTTTGAGTATTTAAAATGAGTTTTCAACCACCATATGTTTATTGAACCACGATGATCAAGTTTAACTATATGTATAGCCACATACTTCAATTGGGATACTTCTTAAAATAATGTTATTATATGATTCTTATGCTTTTAGTTGTGTCTTCAAGAATTCATGTTATGATTATGGAAATACAATTAAAGTTAATTATGTCAAGTTAATGATGAATCACGTAATAGGTGGTATTATTTTGTACTCATCATGTTAATGTTGAGCCTACAAGCCTTATGAGCACCATTGGTGCAATGGTATCGAGGATACTATAATCAACCACCAAGATTTAGTTATGTGAATCCAAATCTACTATTCAATTAGTATCGTGTTTTTCCTTTTTCCCAATTATTATTTTGTTATAATAATACTCAATGCCGCTTACTCTAACATGAATTTTATTGCATGCATGGCTGGGGGAGCGATGCCCGTAGGTATAAAGAAACTTATAGAATAGAGCCATATGAAGGTCAACTGAAGGAATAGATTGATATTTATAAGATACACACATGGTGGGGTTCCATCTACAATAGAAGATCCTAAAGAGTATAGATAATTTCATGTATGTCTTCAATAATGTCTAATCATGTATATCTTAGCTAGTTTCAGTTCAAGAACTCAACTATGAACAATGTATAAATCATGTTTAATATCTATGCATGGTTATTGTTTACTTTATTTGCAACGATTATTATGATTCTGACATCCCTTTGAGAAAAAATACCCCATGTTATGGAAAACATGGGACTTGTTTCTGTTGTTATATGTATGCCTAAAGATGGTGTTACAATAATGGTATCAGAGCAAATAAGTAGATGTCCACCATGAGAAAAAAACCAAATTCACATGTGCTAAACCTAGGGTTAGATGAGTAAGTGAAAGTTATTAGGGTTCTGGGGTATGGATAAGTAACTTGAATTTTTTTAAAATTCAAAGTAGAGGTCTAGTAAAGAGACATAAGTTTAAATAAGGATTAGGGTTATGTGCCTAGATGTTTTGGATGTTTATGTTAACTCTAGAAATGTATGTAGTATTTTCTCTCTTTTTCCCATTTGGTTGTGGTATGGGACACATGCTTATGGGGTTTTGTAGAGAAAATTTTATGTGCATAATATCATGCTTGTCTGGTCCTTTCATGTGCATGTGGTATGGGACATGTGCATGAGAGAGGTGCTAAGTGTGATAAGACATGTCACCTCTGATTATATGACCGACCGATATGTATTTAAAGGGAAGATATAAAATTAGAGTTGATATTACAGTTTGAGACATATAGTCACATAAACCTAATTAGTTACACCAATAAGACCAAACATGCATATAAAGAGTAGATAACTTGAAGAAAAAAATCATGCACATGCTAATGTTCTCTACTATGTTATGATTATGTGTTCGAATTGAACATCATGTATTACTATTATGCTTATGAATTATGAAATTATGAAAATCATGTTTAGGTATAATCAATCATGTTATGTTGATATGGTCCTCTCCATCATGTTATGTGAGCCTTTACTGGCCTTATGTGAGCCTTAATTGGCCTTATGAGCTGTATGGGAGCATTATGCGAGCCTTAACCGACCTTATGTGAGCCTTAATTGTCCTTATGAGCTCTGTGGGAGCATTATGTGAGCCTTCACTGGCCTTATGTGAGGCTTAACTGGCCTTATGAGCACTGTGGGTGCAATTAGGAGAGTGACTATATCAACTCAGGTACAAATCCATCTTATTACGAAATCATGTCAAGTTAACCAAGTTCTCATGAAAGTATGTTAACTATGAGTAAGTCACGTCTTGAGTATGCTAATGAGACTCTAAAGATGATTTTAGAGAATTAACTTGCACATACTAAATAAACCCTAAGGTGGGTAGTACCTAGAAATTTCAAGGATAAAATTTTTGTAAGGTGGGTAGCACCAAGAAATTTGAGGAAGAAATTTTTGTAAGATGGGTAGAATTGTCACATCCCCATTTCCCTTAGGTATGTAATGTCATTTGTAACATAATTACACCCTTTATGAGATCAAAATTTTGAATATGTTATTTATACTTTGTTAGGTTAAAATAAGAGATGAAACAAATTTTATGTTAAAGTGTATGATGATATAAATGTCATGGTCAATTTTGACAAGATTAAGATGTTCCTACATTTATCTAGGAATTATGGAAGGCTTAAACCTAATTAAACTTCTTAGGATTTTCACTTGAGAAAATTGGGAATATAATCCCACAATAATGTTCTACATGTTAGTAGGAAGCTATGGTTAAAATTTGAGGCTTATTGGGCGCCATTTGACCCTCCAAATGGTTTTGGAATTTTTCCTATGGTTTAAAACACTACATTATATACATTATTTCCTTAATGTATCGATTTCCTATGGTTGCACTATTTTTTTTAGCTGTCACGCGGATAGATTCTGTTACGGTTCAGATATTCAGATCCGCAAGTGGGCAGTCATCATCCCTCTCACCCGAGTCCTGGGGGCTATGGACTCCACTGTAGTACAACACTGTTACTTCCTTTATCACTGTCTTCAGTTTATCTCACTTTAATCTAATAATTGTGTCGTCATCCTCACATATTCCTAAACTCAAAATTTCTGACTTGTGTGGGACTTCATGGCCTAAAGATACCTAACTGTCTCTGACTCTATGACATGCTCTATTCAGCCTTTAGTAGACCCCCCAAACTTCTATAGACGTCCATCTATATAAGCAACCAGACGATAACGATCTAGGAACTTCCCAAACCATGAATCCACCTTCACATCACCCTCCATTACTCTCTCTCTTCCTACCCACAAGAGACACTCCTGTTGCTTGAAAGGTTCGTTGATGCAGCGATCCAATCCTCTAAGACTCCAAGTAAGACCACCGAGAGCTAGCCAGGACCCTTGAGAAGATTCGACGGCCTTTAATTTCACCCGAAGTAGGTACCAGTCGCTTTCCCCTTTTCTACCATGTTTTGTGTAGTTTACGAACTCTGGAGGTGTTCTGGTAAATTGAATGCTATTCCTCATAGATTTTTCCCTACACAAATGCGTTGGGTCCCTGTGAAGGTAGTACCGACAAAGTTGTTCTTTGTTTTCCTTTGTTCGTGGAGCATTGAGCTCTCCCTCTTAGGTAGTCATGACGGAACCTCCATAAGGGAGTTCTTATGAGCCAAATATCCCAAGTTTGGGCTTGTTGTGATCGACAGTAGCTCAGGATGTTCACTGTGACCTTCGTGCCAGTCATCTATGCATAATTATCACCTTTACATTAGGATATTTCTGCCTATATCCATGGTTTAGGTACAACCTTCAAGGAGTCAAGCTTTGTTCTTTGTAGTTTTAGAAATATGAATCGAACTTAACGATTTCCAATTCCTTCCTTAGCAATAAAATTACCTAATTTCTATTGCGATGGTTTTCCCGAGTTTTTGTGCATCTGCCTGACTGGGCGAGCCGACCCTTGTGGGCGGCCCTGATTGGCCAAACTAGCCAATGGCCCCACCGTCAACAAGATAATTACCTATGTGGCTTTTCTCTAAACTGTGATTGGTCAATTCTTTATAAATTCATAAATAATGCTATAAAGCTCAGATGAAGATGAACCATATATGATTTTTTCTCAGTTTTTCAAGATCTAGATGATGGATAAGGTTTCAATTCCTATTTTGTTTTACTTTCAAGAAACATCAGACTTAGTGTAATTAGGGTTTAACAAACCATGAAACCCTAGAAATAAAGTTATAGATTATTCATTAATGGATGATTATTGAATTAATAGGGTAATTAGGGTACAAACAACCCATGGACGTGATTAGGGTTCCATCAATCGAAAGAAAACAACTAAGATCTCCCCTATGAGAGAGGTAAGTGGGTTCATGCACTTTGAGTATTTAATATGAATTTTTCAACCACATTATTCTTATTGAACCACAATGATCAAGTTAAACTATATGCATAGCCATGTACTTCAATTGGGATACTTCTTGCAATAATGTTATTATATGATTCTTATGCATTCAAGTTCTGTCTTCAAGAATTCATGTTATGATTATGGAAATCCAATTAAAGTTAATTATGTCAAGTTAATGATGAATCACATAATAGGTGGTATTATTTTGTACTTATCATGTTAATGTCGAGCCTACAGGACTTATGAGCACCATTGGTGCAATAGTATTGAGGATACTATAATCAACCACCAAGATTTAGTTATGTGAATCCAAATCTACTATTCAATTAGTATCATGTTTTTCCTTTTTCCCAATTATTATTTTCTTATAATAATACTCAATGCCACTTACTCTAACATGAATTTTATTGCATGCATGGCTAGGGGCGGGATGCCCGCAGGTACAAAGAAACTTCCATAATAGATCCATATGAAGGTCAACTAAAGGAATAGATTGATATTTATAAGATACACACATGGTGAGGTGTCATCTACAATAGAAGATCCTAAATAGTATAGATAATTTCATGTATGTCTTCAATAATGTCTAATCATGTATATCTTAGTTAGTTTCAGTTCAAGAACTCAACTATGAACAATGTATAAATCAAGTTTAATATCTATGCATGGTTATTGTTTACTTTATTTGCAACGATTATTATGATTGTGACATCCCTTTGAGCCAAAATACCTATGTTATGGAAAAAGTGGGAGTTGCTTCCGTTGTTATATGTATGCCTAAAGGGGGTGTTACGCAATGTTTATTATTCTTATGACATCCCTTTGAGTAAAGTTCGTCATGTTATGGAAAACATGGGAGTTGAGTCTGTTGATACATGTATGCTTAAAAGGGGTGTTACATTAATGGTATAACAGAAAATAAGTAGATGGACATTAGGAAAAAACTAGATTCATATGTTCCAAGCCCTAGGTATAGAAGAATTAAGTGAAATATATTGGAAACCAAAGTATAGGTCTAGACATGAGATATAAGTTTAAATATGCACTAGAGTTATGTGCGTAGATGTTTTGGACTGTTATGTTAACTTTAGAATTGTATACAAAATGCTCTCTCTTTTTTCTACATGTTTGTTGTAAGGGAAATAGGCTCATGGAGTTTTGTAGAGAGTATTCTATGTGCATAATCATGCTTCTCTTGTCCTTTTGAGTGCATGTGGTATGGGACATGTGCACAACGAAGGTGCTAAGATAAGTGTGATAAGACATGTCACCTATAAATATATGATCGACCGACATGTATCCAAAGGAGACAAAGAAAACAAGAGTCAAGATTAAAAGTTTGAGACATATAGACACCTAAAACCTACTTAGATGCATAGTAAGACATATCATGCATGTGAAGGGTAGATAATTTGACATATAAAATTGAGAAAATCACACACATACTAATAAATAATATTTTGTAAGTATCATGACTATGTGTACATGATGTACCACTGCCATGCTAATAAATTATAAAATTAAGAAAATCATTTTTAATATTAATAAATCATGTTTAAGATTAATAAATCTTCTTATGTTTATATAATCCTCTCAATCATGTTATGCGAGCCTTAATCGGCCTTATGAGATATGTGGGAGGATTATGTGAGCATTAACTAGCCTTATGTGAGCCTTAACCAATCTTATGAGAACTATGGGTGCATTCACAAGAGTGACTGTATCAACCCTAGTAAAAATCTGGTCTTATATAAAATCATGTCAAATTAATCAAGTTCTTATGTAATTGTTTTAACCATGAATTGGTCATATCTTAAGTATGATAATGAGACTTTAAGATGATATTAGAGTTTCAAAATACACATAATATGTAAAATCCTAAGGTGGGTAGTATGTGGAAATTTTGAGGATGAAATTTATTTAAGGTGGTAAGAATTGTAACATCCCATATTTTATTAGATAAGCTTATGGTTACAAATGGAATTTCTTTAGCAATTAAACTGAAATCTTGAACTTCAATGTAAATAAACCCAAAATTTTAAATTTTTAACTTGATGTTCAATTAAATCCTAATGTGATGAAGGGATCTAATTAAAAATTTTAGAGCTTGTTTCCACTCATTTCAGAGATGATTTCACATTATAAATCCAATTGTAATTCAATGTAACCCTAATTAGTCAATTTGTAATACATAGGGGGTTAGAAGTGAAATTGACACACTCAATGAGTATAAATTGACCTTAAATTTTTAAGTGAAACATACTTGATGATGTACGACCTTTACTAAAAGACTGGGCCCCATTGTTTTATTAAATATATATATATATATATATATATATATATAATTAAGTCATGATTATGCTAGAAAGAGAAATATAGATAATTTGGGTTGTCAAATGAGGAAACTAAAAAGATTTTTGGACTCCTCATGGTAAAATTAAGTAACACAACGATTTTGGTTCATTTTGGATGTTTCTAGATATTTCAATTAAATTTAGCAAGAAATCACTTAATCACCTAATCATCCGAAGACCAAAATTTAGCCTATAATCAATTTCTTTGATTTGTTGTGTCACACGGACACAGTTAGAGTCTATTTAGGATTCTCAAATCAAGTGGATGTCCTCGCCCTCACCTGTGTCATCATCGCGTTGGATTCTTAGTCTTCTTAGGACCAATGTATCCTACACTATCTAAAAAATGCACCTGGTAGAGGTCTCCTCTACAAGAAACCACCATATCTAGATTTCTCTTTGAGCTACTATGTAGATGCCAAATTGGACATATATGTCAATGATATGAGTATTTTTTGGATTTTTTGTTCTATTGGGCGGTCATAGTGTCAGTTTGTGGAGTAAGAAGTAATATGTTGTGGCTCATTCTAGCATTAAGGCTGAATATCTTGCCATGATACACACCTATTGTGAAATTCAATGGGTGACATGTATTCTTTGTGATTTAGGTTTTCCACTCTCCTCTCCAGCAACTCTCATGTGTGATAATTAGGCACATATCATATAGCTAATGATCAAGTTTTTTATGAATGTACCAAGCACATTGAGGTTGACTACCAATTTGTGAGAAACCTGATTTGTGACAAGAAGATCATTACACAATACATATACTATAGAATGAAATGTTGATATCTTCACCAAGATTTCACCTTCATGCTTCTCATATATGTGTGGCAAACTGGGAATAAAAAATGTACTCTCCAGCTTGAGAGGGAGTGTTGGTGGTATTTTAGGTTATTCATTTTCTCTTATATTAGCTAATCAGGCTTCCTCTACTTAGGCCCATTAGCATCAATTTAGGCTATGTTATGTTGTGTCTCTGGTATATCATACCTTGTGATAAGGCTACATATATGACTCTGTAATCCTAATTCTCTCATAATAAGAATTTCTCTTCACATTATCGAATTAGAAAACCCTTCAAAATTAATGAACTAAAGATTAGATAGATTTTTTAATTAAAATTGTGTTGTAAATAATTTAGAATGAATATATGACTTGTAATTAAGCTTATTTTAAATTAGTGTAATTTAAAGAGAATTAGTATGCACTTCATAGGATCTTCTCATTACCAAGACAAGAGACTTTTTAAGCCAATTTTGTTGGTGATATGACCTGAGATCTAATCATATGATGATCGTAATGACACATCTTGTAATTTCTTTGATTATTAATAAAGGAAATTCTGGTTAATATGTTTGTTTTAATAAGTGATAATGAATAAATATGATAATATCCTAAGAATGCATGACTCAATGACATGTGCTTTTAGGTTGAGAATCTGAACATGAGATCATGTGTATGTTAAGGATATCATTTCTTGTCTTAGTCCCTAGTCATATATAATTGTGGATATTACAACAATAGTAATGCATCAAGACTATTATTTGTGTTGATTAATGATTACATCTCATTAATCATGATATTCAATATCAAATAAAACACATAGGTACTTGTTATTAATAAGTGTATTGGGAAAACTCACTTTGAGTGTGATACATGAAAGACAATAATGGTGTTCAGAATCACATCTCAATATGATAGTGGTGATTGTGGTCCTTAAAAATAAAGTTACTATAATGATTGCTTGTTGTTCAATGTGATTTAACACTACTCAACTTGATCTTGAAAAGGGTTTCTGTGCAAGTAGTGCTTAGGTGCATTGTGACACATTGATAATGTGAGTGATGCAGACAAAATTTGTACCTCCCATTGGAGTGGTATCCTAGCCACTTGATGAGTAAGATTATGGAATGCACGTTCATGCTTGTGTTAGTCAAAATATGATATTGAGATCATGTGTATATCAAATAGTCTAAGCTAGATCAAGGAAAAAAGATTTAACATTAAGAGGATGATGTTTTCATGCCTCAGATTCAATCTAGATATCAGAGACAAAGGAATTATACAATAACTATAAAACTGGTCACACTATCGTGTGAAATTTGTTCTCAAACTTCTCCAATTACTTGGGTGGAAATGAAGTCTTGCTAGATACCAAACATTACTTGTGGAGTCATAATAACATTACTGCCAATGTAATTTGAAGCTTATAGGGTCACACACATAGGATGCACTAGAATAGGAGCAAATTGTTGACATGATTGGAAAATTTTCAAGTCAAATTGATTACTAAAATGTTTAGGCAATCAATTAGAATAATATTGGAATATAATACAAGTTAATTGACTAAAAGGTTTACATCAATTAATCAGATTCAAAATTGTTGACTTATATGATAAGTCGACAAACTACCCTCGAACAATCCATTTGAGTTTACAGCCAGGTGATGGAAGATTAATAAATTGATTAATATAATTAATTGATTAATTAATTAACAACACGATTCTAGAATATCCTAATTGCATATTTGGCAATCCCCAATCGGCCCGCTTAAATGCAACTACATCCTTTCATTTCCCAGGGTTTTTGGAAAACCCTGCTTCCTTTCCTCTCCTATTTATAGGGGCATGATAGATGGATCATCAAACATGATCTTGTATGTGAACCCTAGCTTTCATCATCCCCAAAAGAGAGAGAGGAGAGTGACCATGATGCTAGCACATCACCAAGAAAGAGGCTTCTCCTTCCCTCCAGCTTAGGTAGCGTGATGAGGAGTTTGAGTCTACCTATTTAGAATGCATCTAGATGTAGGTGTTGAGTGACTGCATTTGGAGGATGTCGACAAGGACCATCCATTCACATGAGGAGAAATGCACACAACTATGGGTGGAGGACATTGCTGGACTTTCTCAGTGATAAGGTATACCTTGAGCACCACTTTTTGAATACACCATTGTCGATGAGATCTACTTTTAGGAAACATGGAGAATTCTTTTATTGTTTCCTCTATGATTTTCACCTCCATGACTCCTAACAGATTTTCCTAAAGTAACACAGCCAAAAACATTTGAATTGGCTTGATAAAAACCTCTATTGGCCAGGTTTTCCTTGGGGTAACACGACCAAAAAGCTTTCACTAGCTTGACAAGAACTGTAATGTCTCAGGATTTGAGGCCTCAGATAGAATGATCTTATAAGGAATGATTGGACTACCCATATCACAAATGTGCACCTCCTTTTCTAGGAGCCCATTACTAAAGAATTCCATAGTTAAGTGTGCTCAACTTGGAGTAGTACTAGGATGGGTGACCAGTCGGGAAGTTGACCCTGGCTTGCGCGTGAGTGAGGAAAAAGCACCCAGTTAAGGCTAGTGGCGGTCTGTGGGGCCAGTCGTCATTCCTAAAACTCTACTAGAGCCTTGGGTAGTGGGCCCATGCTTTACAGAATGGTATCAGAGCCAAAACCCCTCTATTAGGTGGGGCCCACATGGGCACGTGGCATGCCATTCATGAGCTGTGTGGTCCAGGCATGTTGGAAAGGGTTGTCCATTGTGACGTAGCCACCCTTGCGCTGGTATTCCATGATCGGGAGCTGGGTGACAATGGGCAATTATGGGTCTGCACTGAAATGGGGAAAGATTATGAGGCCATATTGTTGAGCCTTGATGAGGATGTCAAGAGTCTAAGTGGGGGAGATTGTAATGTCCCAGGATTTAAGGCCTCAGATAGAATGATCTTATAAGGAATGATTGGACTACCCATATCACCAAGGTACACCTCCTTTTCTAGGAGCCCATCACTAAAGAACTCCATAGTTAAGCGGTCTGTGGGGCCAGTCGTCATTCCTAAAACTCTACTAGAGCCTTGGGTAGTGGGCCCATGCTTTACAGAATGGTATCAGAGCCAAAACCCCTCTAGTAGGTGGGGCCCACATGGGCACGTGGCATGCCAGTCATGAGGTGTGTGGTCCAGGCATGTTGGAAAGGGTTGTCCATGGTGACGTAACCACCCTTGTGCTGGTATTCCATGATCGGGAGCTGGGTGACAATGGGCAATTATGGGTCTGCACTGAAATGGGGAAAGATTATGAGGCCATATAGTTGAGCCTTGATGAGGATGTCAAGAGTCTAAGTGGGGGAGATTGTAATGTCCCAGGATTTAAGGCCTCAGATAGAATGATCTTATAAGGAATGATTGGACTACCCATATCACCAAGGTGCACCTCCTTTTCTAGGAGCCCATCACTAAAGAACTCCATAGTTAAGCATGCTCAACTTTGAGTAGTACTAGGATGGGTGACCAGTCGGGAAGTTGACCCCGACTTGCGTGTGAGTGAGGAAAAAGCATGTAGTTAAGGCTAGTGGTGATTTGTGGGGCCACTCATCATTCCTGAAACTCTACTAGAGCCTTGTTATTAATAAGTAACTGGAACGACATGCGTATTTGTCAGACACAAATTTATGTCAATCGATTTTCCCAAAAAGTAACTTAGATGACAACTTTGTACTGTAAAGTGACAAAAAGTGCATGTAGTCATTTGAAGGGGTTCAACCCCATAACACAACTATAATTTAATCTAAGTGTCTATACTATCTAGTAGGTAACCTCAAATATAAATAGGGGCCCTTAGACTTCATTGTAAGTTTGGTTTCTATGTTCCTATGGGATAATTGAGTGGTTGTGCCTAAAAGTGATCCAAATCTCCCTTTGGATTGATTACTCCTCTACTTCCATTTTAGTGAGTTAAGTTTTCTTTAAGAGATCTAGCATAAAATTCATCCCTATAAAGTTCTCAAATATCCTTAGTGCAATCTCCTAGCCTCTTTTAAAGCTTGTGATTGAAGAATTATTCCTTGGGTGAAGGAGGTGAAGGTTCAAGAATGAAGATCCAAAGTCAAGTATAGGTAAGTACATGGTGCATGTTGAATACCTTTGACCATGGATAGGTAAGTCCACTAGTACAAATGTTTCCTTTATCATTGGTTATTTGAGGCCTACAACATATATTTTAAGGTGACATCTAAGTGGGAGACACAATAGATCAAAGATTATAATGTCAATTACTAGAGAAAGAGGAAACTGACATAGTTCCAGTGTGATAGTCTGTAATGTTAGTTTCAGTAGAAAAGCCACGTTAGAATATCAATTTTGGTTAAAACTCACATATAAGGAAGCTAAAATTTAGATTGTTGAAATTTATTGGCGTTGTTATTTTTTGTTAGTCAACTAAAGTTACAATATTTCAACATCAATTTTTGTAGCAATACAGATGTAGTGTACTGGCTCATTAGTAAAAAACTTTTACTGATAAGATTTTCCCGTAACATCAATTTGACTCCTCGAAACTGACATTACAATATATAAATATCTGGTTTTGGCTAATAGTCGACACTCAATTTTTTTTAAATAGCATGCCTGCAGACCTTATGTCTGGTTGTTTAGTAGGATGCAAAACTTGTTGTCTATTAAAAGAAGGTTTCATCCCGTGTTCAACTTAACAACATGCTATTTCAAACATGTTTTAAAACCTTTCATACTAAAAACATTCACATCTTTAATTTCTACATGATAGTGATATGAATATCTTCAAAATGCACTTCTCTTCACACACACATTCATAATTCACCGACATTCATTCACATTCACATCTTTTTTTTATCATTTCTCTATCTGTGTGTCATCCTTGTGTAGGGGCCATGCTAATCTTCTACGTATCATTCTAATTTTATCGGATGTCTCTGAAGAGACATTCACATTCACATCTTCAATTTCCACATTGATGTGAATCATGTCCATAGTAGTTTTCATTCATGTAAATTTCAATCCAATAAATACAAAGTTTCAAATACTTGTGATCAATCACATATCCATACAAACAATAAAATTAAAAGTTTCAAATACACAATTACACATACCAACTAGATACAATTTTAACTTCTTTCATGAAGCATGCTTCCCACTCTTTTCATACTCCATCTAGAGTGTCTCGTACATAAGCCGACTGGGTATTGAAAAAAAATACAATCATATTATATAAAGTATGATTATAATTAACATTATATACTTTTGATCAAAGTCTATATTTCCTACTTTATATTTTATGTATTTATGATGTTGTTCTGAAAATGATATCTAAATACTTTACAACATAGTATCTACATGCCCAATCATTATATTATATAAGACAACACAAATTCACAATTATGTGAAACATTAATAAACAAAAATAAGAAGAGTTGGCATTAGATTTGGAGTAATAAAACTATCTTAAAATTCTTCATGGATATTGTTTTCATTTGTTATCTATAAATTTTCCACCCTCAAAGAATACTTTTATACCCCTATAAGTCAAAGTAATATGTGTACTTGCATGATTACATGGTTATATAATGATGGATACATTAATAAATTTATTGACAGATAAAATTTTATACTTACATTATAATTGAGAATTTCAGTTGGTATCCCCTACTTGATAATTTTCCACCCAATGGGTCAATATAATACACAATCAGTATGCTCGGGACAATCACCAACAATTCACAATGATTGTTGTTGAATAAAACAAGGAAAATAAAAAAAATCAAATTCCATGATAAAGGTAGTTCTTCTCTTCTTATTATAATATATCAAAACAAATTACAATGAGATAGATGTGATATGGGCAATAAGCTATGCCACCAGTCCTTTTTGGATGGAAAATCCTATCCTTCGAAAATACTACATCCATACACCTGGGGGTCATAACATTACTATAGATATTTTTTTGGACCCTCTTGAGGATCTCCACCACCTCAGGCACCAAGAACCCAAAAGTATCAAAATTGAAAGGGTTAAAAACATGTTAATTGTCAATACTTTAGCTGGGGAATCTTTCTGGGTAACATGTCCCACAATAAAATCACCCCCTTTCAAGCCCACCAATGGAGAAACTCATGTTAATGAACACATGTATGTTTCCCTCCAGCCCAACAAAATATTAAAACATCAGTTGTTCTGAGTGTCGATCTGTCCTCATGTGGATTAGTCAAAAATTTTGCAGGTGCTTCTTTCTTAGAAGCAACTCCAATGTACCTAAGTACATCATTAAGAACATCCCTAACAAGATCATGTCTATATTTGGAACCTGGGAGTTCCCTACAGTGAACTGTGTGCTTACCAAAAGTGTCTAAGTAGGGTTTGTGACAGACAAGACATACCTCATTAGTTGGAAATATAGAAATCATATGCCAATATATGAGAATGGTACAATACTCTACTAGTGACATATGTAGTCTAAGGCTATCAACAAGAATAGCAAGAAGAAAATCTTGAGCAAGCTCGATTTGTAAACATCAAAAAACTGCTTTTTGTCTAATAGTCATGACGAACTCAACCTCCATATCCTTAATAGTTTAGCTAAAAAGGGAACTCACCAAAGCATTGTGGGCTTTAGGGGGACAATATCCTTGTTAGCCAAATAGGTAGGATCGAGCGGTAGAATTGTGACACATAGACAATCTAAAGCATACCAAAAATCAGAGTCCATACCCTATATCCCACTGTCTCATAAAATATGATCTTAGAGCACCCAAGATTGGGCTGTAGATGCCACAAAAGCATATGAAGAAGACTCAATAATAGAATATAGACCCAAGACACAGAGTCTAATGAGCAAAGACACCACCCACCATTGAAGGTCACCAAAAAAAGGACCTCCGCATACTACGATATCCTCAATAGACCCATTTATCCCTTTGTCAAACCATGTTGCATCCTGCTCCATGTATGCGGGTTGACATGTCCTTAAGCCACATATGAGATTGACTCTACCCATACAAGAAAATAAAAAAAGAACCTCACGTAGTGGATCATAAGTTAAAATTACAAGAAAAGAAATGAAAACTCAAAATTGAGAGGATATAAAATCAACTTCTTTATTGCACTAGAAAAATGCTTAAACAAAGTAGATAAATAATCAAATATTAATTGTTGTTCTCTATCTGCACTATTAATTAATGACGAGACTAGGAATGCCACATTGATTATTTGAAATGTTGAAGTATCCACATATAAGAAACTATAAGGCCATATGAAATGGTTTATTATATAGAAACAACTCAAGATGTATATTCACAAAGAATGATGTATTTAGCCACAACATCTCAAGATATCCAAATTTCTACTATAGATCTAATTAGCAGATCATACACAGGAAACTTTGTAATATCTTAAAGAAATACAATAGTATCATGCTATTGTCCTTTGAATTTCTCCAACAAATGGATAATCATAGTTAACATGTTGGTTATATGAACTAAGATTGATCATGTGATGATTGTAAAAGAGATATTTTGTACTTGATTTGATTAGTAATAAAAGACAATTATACTTATTATATTTATTTCAATATTGAGATAATGAATGAACCTAATAATGTCCTAGGAATGTTTTAACTTGTTGTAGGTCTATAAATGGGTATGAGTATACCCATGCACCCACCAATGTGGACCCTTGATAAAACCCATCATGGGTCTAAAATTTTGGACCAACATATCCTTTTGTTCTCTCATATAAGTGGGTCTACGAATGGACACACTTGAACCCAAACCCGCTAGACCCTCATACTCTATACATAAACAATTACTTAAGTAATATGTAATTTAAACCATACTTTACTAGTCTAACTAATATAGTGCTTGAGATTATATCCTACTATAGTTATAATAAAGTTGAGACATATAAATGAGAACTAACTATACTAATTTCAATCATGAGCAACATATGAAAAAATTAAAATCAAATACAAACATTATAACTAGTAGTTCAATGGTAAAACTAAAAGTAGCTAATACAAACATTACATGCTACATAATTCAAATACAATAACGATGACTATAAATATATAAACAATTAACTCAAATAGTCTTCAATATGCAAAGTATTGCATTATTTAATATAATTGTTGCATGTTAATATCGTATACATAGAAATATCTTGTTGCATCAAAAATATGTAGAACATAATCATAATTTTTCTTATATAAATAATGTGATGATTTATATAGAACTGCTTACCCACATATCCACACTGCAAACCCACTATTGTTATGGGCATGTGTATGGTAAAAGTTTAGATTGTAGTTATGTGGGTCTAGAATCGGATCCGAAATTGCTAAATTAAATGGGTGTGGGTATGGGGATGTTCAAACCCGCACTGTTTGCACCTTTAACTTGATGACACATGATTTGGGTTGGGTACCTAAACATGAGATCATATGTATAATAAGAGTACTCCCCTTATTATGTCCCTAGTCAAATATCATTGTGGATAGTATAGGACAACATTGATCCAGAACAATATTATGTATCTTGAGTGATGACTATGTCTCTTTAGTCATGCTATTTGATAACAATTGAGATACATGCATAGTTGTTAGAGAAAAAGTTGTGGTAGATAGACCCACATCGAGACTCACACACAAAAGTCATATAATGACATGCCAGAGTCATATCTCAAAGTGAAAGTGGTGAGTGTAATCCTTAAACATGAAGTCACTATGGTAGCCATATGTTGTTATGTGTATTTTGACACTAGCCGAACATGACTCTAAAATACAAGTTGCCAAAAAGGTCATGATTCGATACACTCTGACACATGGGAAATATTGTGAGTGATTTAAAAAGAACTTGTCCCTCCTCTAAGAGTGATATCTCAAGCAATTGATAAATGAGACTATGAAATTGGGCTCAAAATATATTGAATAGTCCTCTCTAGTTCAAGGAACATAAATCGAATAATAAAAGGATGACTTACCATGCCTCAATTTCAATCTAGGTATCCGTGATAAAGGGAATATACAGTCACTACAACACTAATCAAAATACTAGGTTAAAGTTGTTCTCCAACTTCTCCAATTACTTGGGTGACAATGGAATCTTTCTAGATACCAATCATTGTATGTAAAATTGTAATACAATTATTGATATCACTACCAACATAATTTGGATCCTATGAGGTCTCACACAAATGGATGCATAAGGAAAAGGAGCATACTCATGGGCATATGATTAATTGTTGCTAAAAGGTTTAGGCAATCAAGCAAGTCATTGATGAGCCAACTAGGCTAGGTTGATTGGCAGACCAGATCCAACAATCCACATGGATTGGGACAAACGGTTGGATAGAGTAAGTCTTGTTGATCAAAGAGGTTGGTTCCAACTGATTAGGTGGACAACTTGATTGATCGACTGGATTGAGTATGGTCAACCGATTAGACTAAGTCTGATCTCCCAATAAAACTATACAAAGGTGGATATTGGAAAGTGACTATCATGTCTTTTTGTTTTCTAGGGTTTATTAGAAACCCTACCTACCTACCTACCTTTCCTATATAAGGAGGTATGATGACCAAGGTTTAAAACACATGTGTCTAACACCCTTTAAGAACTCTTGGGAGGAAACTCTTATGAAAAAAGAGGCACCTTTGAGAGGCCTTTGAACAAACATCATTATCATCAAGGAAACAAGGGGAGAAGATAGGTTGTGCAACACTCACACGTTGCCAATAGAAAGGCAACTCCTTCCATGCTGACTATTGGAGCACAAAGTGGAGTTCCACATCATCCCTATGGACAACCTAGAGACGTAGACTCTTTAGTGTCCATGTTAGGAAATCAACTTCATCATCACTTTTATTCTCTATTCTTGTGAGAATGTTACTGAACTACTCCACAACAAAGGTATAAACTCATGAATATTCTTTCCTATATGTCATAATTGATGAGATCCATGAATGGAAATGTGGAGAGACAATATTTTGTTTATTTCTTCCACTGCACTTGTCTCTCTAATCTCTCCCTAAAATGCCAAAAATATATCAGATCCAAATCAATTTACAATATATCAGGATTCACAATTTATTTGATCGTATTTCCTTTTATGCTACTTGTGATATTACATATGATGTCGAAGATTAACTATTAACATACATGTCCATGTAACTCCACATATTTTCATGGGGGTTGTCCTTATGAAATATACAATCTTTACATACATGAGATATGATATATCTATAAATCATACACACCGCCATCGAAAAACATTTTGTTTGGTGGATGTGTGCATTGTTATGGCCAAATACCCCTTTTGTTTGCCTAATATGGATGGAACATTTTGTAGTTGAGAAGTATTTAGCTTTTTTTTCCGACCTCCTTGCTTTTATTCCACTCCCCGCTCAAATGTAACTCGAGGTTTAGACATATTATGTGATAGAGATGGGAATAAATAGCTCTTAGAGAACTACCATTTATGAGACAACCATGAAAAATCAAGGAGCGCCATGGAACTATTGTTCTATACAAGTGTAGCTTGAAGATGCATGTGATCCAATAGACCATAGGTGGATGGTAATCATTTGTCTCCAAAGGATTTCATTAATACAACCACAAATTTTTTTTATCTTTTACATGATTATGGTTTTGGATAGTTATTATAATGTGTACACGGTACATATTATAAGTATATGTAAATATTTGAAACCCCTAAAATAAGTATAATGTCTTAGATACTTTCCAATAAGTAATACACATTAAAAGATTGATCGACAAGGCATCGATATTCCAAAGTGTGGTGCACTGTCCATCTCACAGACGTGTGAGAATAGATATGCGGGTCTACCAAAGCAGGGTACATATTCTATTGTATTGGATTTTGGGTATGAATTAACTAGGACTTTTATAGGATAAAAGCACCAAAAGGCATATAGATGTTTATGAAAAATATTTATGCATCTATCTATCTGAGATTTGTATATGATTTAATTGATAATTATAACCTACCTTTATAATTGAGTTATAAGCATCAACATTGGTTGAGTCATGACTTAATGTATTTTGGATCTTGGCTCACTGGAATATGGCTCCCTATAATAATTCAAATTAATAGTGAGGGTTACAAAATTGAATAAAAATAGTGGGAGTGTAAGTAATTAAAGTCCAAATTAAATATGTCAAAATAAGATTTTGAAAGCATAATTACTTTTCTATATTATTTTATTGACTCATGCAAGTATTTTCTTTATGGATAAATGAAAAAAATACTTATTTCCCATGATCCATCCTTATAAAGGAAAAATTAAATGTGGAATATCTAGAATGATTTGTTTAGGAATAATAATTATTGGCACACATGAGAGCAAGCTCTGTTCCTAGACACACCATTACCTAATAGTCCACTCTGAATGTGTCTAGGGTGGGAAGGGAAGTTCAAGAAAAGCATTCATGACACAATTTACATAAAATGCCTTATACTTTGTTCCATGAATCATGAGATTCTAAAGAAACATGAGAACATGGATTTAATGGATATGATAACACACCTCTATAACATGTATCAAGAACAAACAAAGAAAGAGAGATATGATGTCTCCAAGGCGCTATTTAAGTGCAAAATGGTGGAAGGGACTCCAGTTGGATCCATTGTACTCAAGATAATTGGGTATGTGGAAAGCCTTGCAAGATTGGGATTTTTTTTAGGTCAAGAATTGGCCACAAGTGTGATTTTGCAGTTGTTGCCACATTCATACAATTTTTTTAATGAAGTACAACATGAACAATTTTATTAAGCGATTAATAGATCTATTTGGCCTGTTGAGAACAATTGAGGGGCAAATGAAAGACAAGCCCAATTTGATGTTGATGGTCAACAATGGAAAACAAAGTCGAAGGGTAAAGAAAAAGCCTAGAAAGATTATAAGAAAGGTTAGGAGTCTTCTGCACTTAAAGAAAAATGATGTGTGGCAAAAGGCGGCAATTTTCACCATTGTCATTAACCTGGACATTGGAAAATAAATTTTCCTCTCTACCTTGAGGAATTGAATAACAAGAACCAAAGGATACATCTCCACTTTATTAATATACATAATAGAAATAAACTTGTCTACTTCTTCAACATGGGTATTAGATGCCAAATGTGTATCTCATATGTGCTCAAATATACACAATCTTGAAAGAAATAGACCTTGAAGAAATGGGATGTGTATTTCTATGTAGCCAATGGATTAAGGGTTGATTCCACTTCTATATGCACCTATTACTAGTGGACTTGTAATAGAGTTAGAGAACTACTATTATGTATATTCCACAAATAGAGACATCATTTTTATTTCATGTTTGGGAAAAAAATGATTTTGAATTTCATATAAAAATGGTTAATGATCTACTTCTAAATATGAGACCTTTTATGTAAGTGCCCCTATGTCTTATGGTCTTTACTTATTAGCTATTGAGACACATATCTATAACATAAATACTTAAAAGCCAAAACTCAATGACTCAAACAAAACTTTCTTATGGCTTTGTCTCCTATGCCACATACATGAGAGATGCATTTCTAGACTCCATAAAGATAGATACCTAGACTCATCTAATTTTCAATCAATTGAGACATTAAAATATTGTTTGTTGGGAAAAATGACAAAAGCACCTTTTATTGAAACATTGTGACTTATTAGGACTCATATATACTGGTGTATGTGGACCTTTTAATAGAAATGGAAGAGGTGGATACCAATACTTCATTACGTTCACTAATGATCCGAATCAATTTTCCTATGTTTACATAATGACACACAAGACAGAATCCACTGAAAAGTTCTATAACATTCCTAAATTTCATTCCTGAATAAATGTGACCAATAGTGCTAAGTTACAAATTTAGTTTCTTTACAATACCATAAAATCCTAGAATAAGTCCAACACATGATAGCTCAATCATTTATCACATCTTAAATTTAATAATACACTAAACCCAACCCTAGTTATGCAATTATGACTAGATAGGGTTTAGATATAAATTCACCTCACATATGCAGATAAAATGTTCCCTTGATCTTTATATGAATATATAATATGATACTAGGGCTTCCTACTAATTTTAGTGATGTAATTCCTTTCCAATAATCATTAATTCAATTAATACCCTAAGCACCCAATAATGTAAATCACATGATTTCATAGCTCAAACCTAGAATCTTAGTGGATATTTGGATTCCCCATGGTTAAATTAGTAGTAATGGCAAGTTTGACCAAAATCATATAACCCTAGCTATATGAAATGATGTTGGGAGGAAAGAAGATAAATTCATGTACATGTTGGCCTAGTTACCTTATGAATTTAATTGATTTACTTAGAGTGACATAGGATTCATCCTTTGATTAGTAGCATGTCTGTGTCACATGCCAATGTATAATTGTCACAACCTATCTGAGTCAGCGGATCACAATCATGCGGTTGATGACCTCATCTTCCTCCTCCCTCTCTTTGCACATCGAGGAGAAACACCAGGTAATAATATCTGTCAATCCACCTCTCCCTCTAATCCACATCCCCCAATATCTCACTAATATCAACTTCAAGAGGTCATATTGAGTCCCTAGAACCCTAACTCAACACCTAACTATTCTTCCAGCAAAATGCCCAATTCCCCTCCACCTTTAGTTTCACATGTGTTGGGAAATATGGCATTAGATATGATAGCATAAATAAAAATTTAACTGCCATATTCCCCTATAGACAATTTATCTCATAAGCAACTATGTAATGGGAATGAAGGTTGTAAGAAATATACCTAATCCTAGAGCAAGTCCAATGATAATGCTTGCTGCAATGTGCTTCTTTCTGAAGTCACACTTGGACATCTGTCACAGTGGCCTCCTGGTTGATCACCACAGATAGCAGTTAACTGGGTCCTCCTATCTAGTGGCGTAGGCCTCCTCATCTTTGTAGTAGTCCATATGGACCATCGGGAACCTCTGTCATTCAAGATGAATAGACCAAAAGGAGTTGTCCCTTCTAGTCAGCATGCTAGCGTCAACTTGCTCTCCCAATTATCTCTCTTGGTATCCCTCCCTTTGATGTGTAGGACTTGCTCAGGTTCTCACATTACCACAATTGTTAGAAGACAACAATTGTTAGAGCTTATTGTTGTGTCTATGGAAGGCCTCAACTATCCCTCAATTTATAGGAGGGTCAGGGTTAGGAATTTTAGTCTCAACAACAGTTAAAGAGATGGATATTCATGAATTTTCTAGAAGCTAAAAACAATGAACCAGTCAGTTCACTATTGAATCAGTCGGTTCAACCCTTGAACCACTTGGTTTGGTTGATTTCCATTTTCAAATCACATTGACATTCAATATTTGATTAAGCACTACATGAAGTCGACATCAATCTGTGATGCAATCATATTGATCATTGAAAGAAGTGGTTCATAACTTGAACTAATTGTTTGAGACATTGAACATGTCTTTCATGCCCTGGTTCATGTATTGTTCAACCAATGTTGTTTCCAATTGATCTGACACTTGAATCGATCGATTAAACACTTAAACCAGTCAGTTCATAGTCTATTCAGCTAATTTTTAACCATTATTGTTTAAATTTAAAACCTAACACCTTAGTGATAAAGTTAAACATCATTTATGAATAAACTCCTATTCCACATGCATCCTATGCGTGTGACCCTATAGGTCCCAATTTACATTGGAATTTAATGTCCATAACTGATTTATGACATCACAAACAATGAGTGGTATATAGTAACACATCATTGCTATCAAAGTAATTTGGAAAGTTAGAGAACAACTTCAACCTCCAATCTAAGATTATTGTTACTATGATCCTACACTTCCTTTGTCTATGATACCCAGATTGAACTTGAGGCATGGAAACGTCATCCTCTCAACGTTCAATCATTGTTCTTTGAACTAGAGCAGACTTTTTGAGATGCATGTGATCTCACATATCACATATTGAGTCAAATGAGTATGGCCATACATTTTTCAATGTTGCCTATCAAGTGGTCAGGATATCAATCTCTTATAGGAGGGAAAAATCCCATCTACATCACTCATACTCAATCCCCATGTGTTATAATGTATTTGAGAATCACCTTTATGGTAACCCTTATTCAAGGTCACATTTTATGATGTCAAAGTACATCAAACAATATGTGATGAGTGTAGCAATTTTAGGTCTAACAACCACAATCACCACTATCACTGTGAGAGCTTATTCTGACTACTATTTAATGGTTTCCTTATATCACTCTCAAGGAGGGTCTGTCTGATACACTATTCTCTAACATGTACCTATATGTTTGGTTTGATATCACATATCTTTACTAATGAGATTATGTCATCAACCAACACAAATTATAGTCTTATGTATTACTAATGTCTATTTTGCTTCCACAATAATATCCGAATAAGGATATTACAAGAATGTATGTATTGTTATCATACATATTATCTCATTGTTTAGATCCTCAACCTAAAGACATATTTCATTGAGTAACATCATTCTTTAGACATCTACTATGTATGTGTCATCATCTCATGATTGATACAAACATAATAGATGAAATTAACTTTTCATTATCAAATCAACTATATGGGCCCCCATTACAGTCATCATATGGTTGGCTCTCTGGACATACATACCAATATACTCCCACTTGCACTTAGAGATAATCACCCATACATCTTGTTCCAAGTGATCTTAACAACGTCCATCATGTTTCTGCTATGCAAGCGCTTTTAGTGCGGGTTAGCAACATTTTATTCTAGTCAGCATTTTGCAAGTTTCACATCTCCTCACTATATGACTTCTCATATGAGATGGAAGTATTGTAGTATGCTATATGAGATTCCTTACCTACCTAGTAGCTCCATTATTGTCACAATATTTTTAGCATGCCATCAATGGTTGGAACCTCTGATAAGTTCAAATGAAGTTCTTGATCCATTAAGTATCCTCTCCAAGGTCATAACACAAAGATACTCAACTTCTATTGGAGAATTTAAACAACTATCTCTTGCTCAGAACTTTTCCAGCTTACAACTCTCATTTTAAGGTTAAACACAAATTTAAATTGTGATCATTAATTTTATTTTTTTGTATTCAAAGCTTGCATCAGAGTAACCCTTTATACCCAACTCTTCTTTATTACCATAACTATGGAATGGATTCTCTTAGTGTGTCTCAAGTACTTAAGGATGTTCTTTATGGCAGTCCAATGACTTTTACTGGGATCTAACAGTTATCAAGTCTTCATGTCCAATACATACAAGATAACATGATGAGAACACTACATTGCATACATGATATATCCAACTATGAATGCATATGGCAACTCGTTCACATTTTCCCATTCTTCACCAGAATTAGAACACTGGGATCTTAAAAGACTAATCCCATGGACATATTTTCTCTCACTGAGCCCTTCACTATCTTGTCAATGTATGTTCTCTTTCTTATTCCAAGAAGCTTTCTAGATCTATCTCTATATATCTCAATTCGTATCACATAGGGTGCTTCGCCTAAACTCTTCACAGAGAAGGTACTTTCCTTTCCAGGTTTTAATATTTATAGTATAAGGATGTTATTCCCCATCATTATGTAGAACGAAAATATGCCTCCACTAAATTCTTGTAATCAAAGAATTCCATCTCCATTTTCACTAAAGTCAAACTATTTGACTATCCTGTCAAATAAAAGGTTCTAGCTCTGAGATGATTACCTCAATCCATAGATTGACCTTTGTAGCATATAGACTTTATTTGCAATAAATGGATTTATAAAACCTTTTGGTTGTGTCATGTACACATCCTCTACAATGTTTCTATTAAGGAATGTGGTTTTAACATCTATTTTGCCAAATCCCATTATCATATTAAGTTGCAATAGCAAGCATGATCCTGATGGATTTAACATGGCAACTGGTGAAAAGGTTTTATCATGTTAAACACCTTGAACTTGTTTGAAACCCTTTGCAACCAATCTACTCTTATAGGTTTGTACACTACCATCCATGTCGGTCTTCTTCTTGAAAACCCAATTGCACCCTTTGGGTTTTACCCCTTTAGGTGGTAACACCAAGGTTATACATTGTCAGTATACATGGAGTCCATCATTGATTGCATGGCCTCTGCCATTTCTCAGATTCTGATGCCTCAATAACTTCTTGATATGTTGTTGTCTCATCGTCTTATGACTAACTCACCACCTTCTTGAGTCATAAGATATCATAATATTTCAAGCTCAAGGTGTGTTCTACTAGAACTACAAGTTTTGTGTGTTACATAAGGTACTCGAGACTTCACAATGTCTTGTGATTCTCCATTGTCATACTGTACCTCCTTTAGGTTCAATGTTTTCTTGTCAGTCTTGAGCTTTTTGATTTCAAATTTTCTCCCATTGATTCATTTGGAATTAAATTCCTCTAGAGAAATAACTATCCACAAAGTAACAATTTTGTTGTTAGATTGGAATATGAAGGTAGTTTTTAATAAAATGAAATTTATGTGATTTGTGAACAAAATCTTTTGAGAAACTATTTTCTTATAAAATCTTTCAATCCTAATGTTTATAAAGACATATCAGGACACCTCCGATGCCATATCTCATATGGTGTCTTTCGAACCATTTTATACAGTACATTGTTTTAGTGTAAAGCATGTGCCCAAAAGGAGTTTGTAAAATTATCAAGATTTATTGGTAATTGCAACATGAATTAATAGGGAGTGATTCCTTCATTTTGATACATTATTGTGTTTCAAGTGGAGTTCACTGTGATACACTATCATGATATGTCCATGTGGTCCTCAAACTCTTAGTTCCAAGTGTTTTCAACATCGATCATATTGAAGTGTCTTAATACTTTTATGAAGTTGGTTATGTATTTCGTACATAATCTCCTTAAATACTTCCAAGAGATTCATACTTGTATTAAATTAAATACAAATTACCATATCTACTAAGATCATCGATAAATATAATGAAGTACTATTAACCACCTCTAGAATTTATTCTAAAAGGTACATATACATCAGTAGTATGATCACTAATAGAATATTCACTCTCCCACGACATCTAATGAAGATACTTTTGTCATATTTCCCAATAAATAAGACTAGCATGTATCTATTGGTTCAATAACCAAAAGAGTTTACACAACCATCAATATGGATTCTAGAAATGCATTTCTCATTATGTGCTCTAGATGTCAATGCTATAGAATTCATTGTTTGAGTCATCGAGTCATTCAACATATATGTAATTGTATCTAGAACCATGAATATAAACTATGAGACAATAGAGTTACTACCATAAAGGATCTTATCTTTGAAATCAAATATATTCATAATATTCTTGTCCATACAAGATTCATGATATTTTTTGATAAATGGTAGGTACATAATAGAAACTCACTAATTCTATTACACACCTGTAGTCTTAGATGAATGAAAAACAACAACTCTTATTTTGCACAGTTCTAGCTTACTTCTTCTCAAGTCCTGAAGTGGAGATCTCTATCTCCTCCTTCTTCTTCCTTAGTTCCTCCAAATAGAGATGACAATTCCTTTTCCAGTGTCCAGGATAACGGAAGTAGTGATAATTACCTCCCTTTGTCATCATCACAAACTTGGACCTATCTTTCTTCATCTGCACTTTAGCTATCCTCAACATGCCAAGTAATTCTAGCAACGACTTCTCAAAATCATTCACATTGTAGTTCATTCAAATTGGCTATATGACTCTAGAAGTTACTGTAGAATAACATCTATGGCCAACGCTTGACCCAAGGGAAATCCCGTTCTAGCAAGGTTCTCCACATACCTAATAAGTTTGAACAGAAGGGGACCTAATGAATCTCCTTCTACCATGTTGCACTTGAACAGTGCCTTGAAGAAATCATATCTCTCTTGCCTTGCCTGATCTTGGTACATGTTCTTAAGATGTGTTACCATCTCAATGACGTCCATGTTTTTGTGTTGTCTCTGCAACTCATAATTCATTGATCATAACATCAAGCACTTGAAATTTATGGCATCTTTAGAATGCTTCTTGTAAGCATCCTTGTCAGCCTTAGGTGCAGTGGGAATAGGCTCATCTGACTTTGTTGTTTCAAGGACATAGAACTTGTGCTCTTGAGTGAGAACAATTCTCAATTTTTTGAACCAGTTGTGGAAGTTATTCCCATTCATCTTGTCCTTCTTGATAACTGATCACAAAGAAAATGTGTTTGCATTTTCCATTAGATTCTATAAATGAAATTTGCAACTTTGTCAAAACATTTTTAATTAATTGGATTTGATAAGTTTGACAATATTAAGTAGGCCTTCAATTAACACTCTTACTATTTTGTTCAAATTGATTGCCCTCACATATGAATTTGAAAGTTAGCAACATACAACCTTATAGTGACCCAAGACCCATTTTTCATCAAATCACTAGTCAGCTTTGGCTGATTGCCCACAACTTGAGTATTTAGGTAGTCAACTTTTGCCAATTTTATCTAAATGCAACTCTTGGATAGATGGTGTACACAACTCCTTGTCACACTCATGTGCATGCTTCTAGATACTTAATATCATTAAGACCACCTAGTTAAGTCTGACCCAAAAGCCAACAAAATAGTAATGCACTGTACTTTGGTAGACCTACATAACTACCATCACACTTCTACGAGATGGACATCACACCACAATTTGGCATAACTTACACTTAATAGATCAAGTTTTTATGTGTGTTGCTTATGGAAAGCATCTAAGACTTAATGTGTTTGATTGAGGGATTTTATATTAATATAAATAAATATACATATCCAATCACCACATATTTATAGTATGTATCATACACATGCTATATCCCACAAATGAAAACATGCAATTATAAACACAAGCAATGGTTACGGCCATACAATTATAATTCCTTGGATCCGTGTAGAATTACTACCACCTCAGGTCTACATCATATGTGACAATGTGTTGTTGATGAAGATTAGTGATCAAACCAATAATGGCTGATCAGTTCAACTCTTGAACCGATCAGTTTGCCTCCTAGTCGGTCGGTTGGTTTCTTAAAACAATCAGCTGGTCTCTAAACCAAGGAAATTTTGGAAACCTCCAGTCAATTGGTTGGGCCACTAACCAATCGGTTTGACTCATGCTATCGTCTGGCCTCGTCGGTCCTCCGACCGATCAATTTGTCTTCTAAAACAGGCGGTTCATCTAGTGTAGAATGTCTTCTTTTTCATAAAAACAATTAAAATTATCCTAATCCAATTTATCATGTTACATTGTAATAGGGAAACCTTGAATTGTATTCTAGGGGAGAAAAGGAATGAAAGAATTAATATTTTATATATGGAAGAGAAGATATTGGCTCAGTATGCCAACTGAGATATAAATAGGGACAACAACCATCCAACCATGCACAAGGATCTAAAGGGGTAACTGTCCATAACCATGCTAAACATCCACCATCAAAACTGATTTTAAGGAGACACGTGTAAATTGCATATATATCATGTATATATATATATATATATATATATATATATATATATATATATATATATATATAGGGCGTTCATTCATTGCCCGCGCGGGTAGCCTAGATTTTCTCTACCTGACAACCAAAAAAGTAAGTCTCCTGGCCAAAAATGTAACTCTGCTGTAAAAAAAGTAACTATGGCGAACAGAAAGTAACTACACGAATAAAAGAGTAACTCTGTACAAAATATATATAGCAGATATATATTAGGACGGGTTTTTTGATTTTGGAGGGGCAAATGATATTATTTTTGGCTAAAATTTTTTGGAGAGCTAGACAAAATAGTCATCTATAATTGCAAATTTTTTTTGAAAAAAAGTGGTCGGAAGGGTGGGCGGGTAGCTACCCGCGCGGGCAATAAAGATGGGCCCATATATATGTATATATATATATGTATATGTATATATATATATATATATATATATATATATATATATATATATATATATATATATATGGGCCCATCTATATTGCCCGCGCAGGTAGCTACCTGCCCACCCTTCCGGCCACCTTTTTTCAATTTTTGTTTTGCAATTGTAGAGGACCATTTTGTCTAGCTCCCCAAAAAATTCATCCAAAAATAATATCATTTGCCCCACCAAAATAAAAAACCCATCCTTATATATATCTGTTGTATATTTTGTACAAAGTTACTCTTTTATTCGTGTAGTTACTTTCTTATCACCATAGTTACTTTTTTGACAGTGGAGTTACTTTTTTGGATGCCGAGTAGTGAAAATCCAGACTACCCACATGGGCAATGAATGAACGCCATATATATATATATATATATATATATATATATATATATATATATATATATATATATATATATATATATATATATATATATATATATATATATATATATATATATATGGACCATGTTTAATGCCTGTGAGGATAACTACATGCCCCCCGTTTCGGTTACTTTTTTTCAAGTTGGGTACTTTTGACATGTAGAGGGTTACTTTACGTTGCAAACTGTTGAGTTTCATGCATAGATAGTTACATTTTAATAGCAGATTTCAAAACACGGTTACATATATATCTGCTGTGTATTATATACGGGATTACTTTTTTAGTCGTATAGTTAATTTTTTATCAACATAGTTACTTTTTTGATAGAAGAACTACTTTGCTGGTCATAACAATTACTTTTTTAGCTGTCCGGTAGCGAAATCCAGGCTACCCACATGGGTATTAAAAAAAGGCCATATATATATTAGTTGGGATGTAATGTGGTATTCAATCAGATATGGTCATTAATCATTTTAAGTATTCACATTGTATGTAATAAATAAATGTAAAAGCCAAAAATCTGATCACATTGATTAAATCCCAAAGCATAGTAAATTGATGTGGTTATGATACCACTATCAAGAATATGGCATCAGATATGAAAACAGAAACAAAATTTAGCTGCCATATTTCCTTATAGACACTAGATCTCATCAACAACTATGTAGTGGGAATGAAGGTTTGCATGACATATACCTGGTGCTGGTGCAAGTCCAACAACAATGCTTGCTGCAATGTGATTCTTTCTCAAGTCACACTTGGACGGCTATCACAAGCGGCCTCTTAGTTCATCACTATGAATGGAGATTGAATGCATCCTCCTAGCGGGTGGCAAAGGCCTCACCTCTATAGTAGTCCATGCATACCATTGGGAACTCCTATCATTTTAGTTGAATGGACAAGAAGGAGTTGCCCCTTCTAGTCAGCGTGCTAGCACTGACTTGCTCTTCCAATTGTCTCTCCCTTACTATCCCTCCCTTTGACGGGTAGGACTTGCTTGGGTTCTCACATTACCACAACTATGAAAAGACAGCAATTATCAGAGCTTATTATTGTATCTCTACAAGGCCTCCACTATCCCTCTATTTATAATAGGATCATGGTCACGACTTTCTAGTCTGAGTGAGAATTGAAGAGATGGATTTTCATGAATTTTTTGGAAGATAGGAATGATCAACCAGTCATTCCACTATTGAATCGGTCGGTTCAACCCTTGAATCAATCAGGTTTGCTACTTTCCTTTTTCAAATCACATTGGCATTCAATATTTGATTAATGCACACCATGACATTAGAATCAATCCTTGAACCAATCGTATTGATCATTGAACCCGATAGTTCACAACTTGAACCAGTCATTTGGGACATTGAATTGGTTGATTCATACCCTGGTTTCAGTATTGTTCAACCAATCTACTTCTAATTGACCTGACACTTGAATTGATTGATTCAACACTTGAACCTATCGGTTCATAGTCCATTCGGACAATTTTCAACCGTCGTTGTTTAAATTGAATACATGACACCTTAGTAATAAAGTTAAACATCATTCATGAATAAACTCCTATTCTAGGTGTGTCCCATGCGTGTGACACTATATGTCCTGACTTACATTGGCAGTGAATGTCTATAACTGATTTATGACATCACAAAAAATGAACGATATCTACTAATACATCATTACTACCCAAGAAATTTGGAAAGTTGGAGAACAACTTCAACCTACAATCCACGATCAGTGCTATCATGATCATATAGTTCCTTTGTCTCTGATACCCAGATTGAACTCAAGCCATAGAAACATCATCCTCTCAATGTTCAATCCTTGTTCCTTGAGATGGATTAGACTGTATGATATGAATGTGAGCTCACGTATCACATATTGATTCACATGTGTATGGCCATACATTTCTTAGTCTTGCTTATCAAGTAGCCATGATATCAATCTTGGATAGGAGGGACAAATCCCCTCTACATCACTCACACTCAATCCCAATGTGTTATAATCTAAATGGGTATCACCTTTGTGGTAACCCTTCTTCAAAGTCATGTTTGATGATGTCAAAGTGAATCAAACAATATGTGATGAGTGTAGTGATTTCAGGTCTAAGAACCTCAATCACAACTATTACTATGAGAGCTGATTCTGACTACCATTCAATGGTCTCCATGTATCACTCTCAAGGTGGGTATGTCCAATACAATGTTTGCTAACATTTATCACTCTCAAGGTGGGTCTGTCCAATACAATGTTCACTAACATTTACCTATGTGTTTGGTTTGATATCACTTATCATGACTAATGAGATTTTGTCATCAACCAATACACATTCTAGTCTTATGTATTATTGTTGTCTAATTTGCTTCCACAGTAATATCTGACCATGTACATAATCTTATCATACATATGATCTCATTGTTTAGGTCCTCAACTTGACGAAATATGTCATCGAGTAACATCATTCTTTATACATCTACTATGTCTGTGTCATCATCTCATGATTGAGACAAACATAATAGACATAATTACCTTTTTGATTATCAAATAAAGTATATGATGCCCCATTACAACCATCATATGATTGACTCTCTGGGCATACATACTATCACGAAACTATTCTTACACTAATCCCAATCCCACTACCTAGATAGTTGTAAAGGGATTGATGCGCCAAATTTCTGAGTGGCATGAAAGGATCTCACACACTGGTGTATATAATAAGAAAAAAGAACTCATAAAACAAGAGATTTAAATACTAATCAGCCCAAATTATGATTTTACAAGTCTATCCTTGTCATTAGAGTTTGTCAAGTGCGGAAGTGATCTAGTCAAATCTTCATAATGATCCATCTGGTTTGCCTAAAATTAGGTAACTGAAGATGCAATCAATGTAAATGCGTCGGTATACTTTGAAAAGAACATATGTTGAACAATTGAAAACATTTATAGCAAAATATAGTACTTGGCAGGCTTTGTGTTCAAAATTTAGTCAACAAGCCATTTTTAAAACATCAAGTTTATTTTGAACAATTCAATTTTATTACAAGTTTCCTATTATGTTGATAACAAGAAGCATGCTTATATATTTTAGGTGCTTCCATTGCCCCAATGAGATGGGGGATGTCACCATACTCCTTCTCTCCATATGAGACAAGAGTTCAATCGACATGTACGAGTTCCATCCTCTAAATGAGGAGGTCGCTTGTACCCAATATCAACATTATCATCATCATAATTTAGGCAGTCATAGTAGGCAATATCATTTATGTTTTCAAGTTTATTGCAAACTATAATATAGAAATTCGAAAGACTAATTAGTAGGGAACACTAGCTCAAAAAAATACATAGCTAAGATTTTCAAGAGGTACATACAAGTATCATTCAATACTACTAGTCTATTCAAGGAGGAATTAATATAAAAGTGTACCTTTCACCAAAGATTTAAAGTAATAATTCCAAGAATTAATGGATCAACAAGATGTGGATCAATGGTCAAGATCATGATATACACAAAGATCATGTACCAATGTTCAAGATTAGGGTTATTCATTCCTATTAACCTTAGGGTTAGGTCATCCACTTATGACAAAAAATTTCAAGATGTTCAATATTATTCAAGTGTCAAGATTATTTCTAGTATGAATGACCTACCTAGGTATTTTAGGAACATATGAGCTAACCCTAACTAATATCATTATTCAAGTCATTATCAATTCTCTAGATCATCATGATGATGAATTAGTATCATTGATATTCAAGATTAGATCAAGTCTTCACTAATGTAAAAGTAAAGTCATGGATCAAGTATTAGGTTAAATGATCAAGGGTTTCACAAGATTTAGACAATCATTAAGATACCATCATCAAGATTACACATTACTCGTATAAATCATTTTCAAGATTGAATCAAGTCAACAAATATAGATCTAGATTCTTCATTACTCAAGTCATGATTTTAAAGTCTCAAGATAAACATCAGAGTCAAATATTAGGAGTTCCAAAGATCACTCATGATTATTTAGTCATTTGACAAATTAAATAAGTAAGAGATAAAAGTATAGGGACATTGGTGAGAAACATCTATAATTAAGCTTCATAACCATTTTAAAATGATTCATTAGATTTTTTGATCAAAAGTTACTATTTATTCATAATTTTTGGAGCTAGGATGCATTTCTTATGATTTAAACAAGATATGGAAATTTTAGTGATTATTTATCAAAGAGATAGAAAAATACCTTAGTAGGAAAAAGGGTGATCATTGGATTATATGATCAGAGGGATATGATCATGCCACATAGGAACTGTGGCTCACTGGTTCAGAACCTTGATTGACTAGTTCAATAGAAGATTCACTTGGTTCTATTGAACCGATGGAATTCCTCTGTAGACTGACCAGTTTAAGGACGAGGCCTCCGCGAGAACCAAGAAATGAGGTGGAGGAGATCGCTAGAGTAGAGGGGGTTTAGGAAGAAGAAACACTGATGGGGACAAAGAGGTTGCCATTTAGTTCTGTTGTGATCTCACAAAGGTGATGGGAGCCTCACTTCGTGCATTCGAGGTACAAGGGAAAGATGCCCAAAACACACCAGGTGGCGGTGCTTCCGAGTAGAATAGGCAATCAGGAATAAAATTTAGGAACCCAAGGCCAAGAGTGAAGGAGACAGAGGGTTTTCTCACAAGGTGTGGTGGCAGTGAGTATTAGAGTCCTAGTTATAATATTGAAGGTGGTCTTTAGGGTTAGATCGAGATTTGAATGTAGCCATGGCCGCCAGAGTGAGATAGGAGGGTGTGAAGAAAGTCTTGATGGTGAGATAGAGTTTTAATAGTGGTCAAAATGGGGCTTGTTGAACATGAAATCATGAGAGGAGCATTGCTACTTGCTTAGAATTTTGAATCATGGTCGCATGGGGTTGATTTCCCTTTTCGGTCACAATAACACCTCCCCACTGATCGCGGGAGGTAGAAGATGAGTCCATGACTATTTTATTAGGCCCAGATCTGCAAAAAGGTAGATCCAAGGGTTGTGACTCTCCCCCGATCCCTTTCCCTAGATAGCTGATGTGGAAAAGTTAATTAAAAGGCAAATAAAGTGGTTTTCAACACAATAACTTCAAGAACTTGTAGAAAATTGTAGGAATGTCCAATTGGGATGAAATTTGCCATAGGTTCACAAAATTGTGTAGAATATTTAGAAAAAGTTTGAGAACTAAAAGATAAAGTTTCATGAACAATTTTACTTCTTTGGATAAAGTGATAACTTAACCTAATTTTTGGTGTCATAATGTGTATAAAATTCACATTGGTCATCATATTTTAAATTTGAGTATCAATATTGATCAAGTAGCCAAGAAAAATTAAATTGGGGTCATGAGTGAACATAAAGAGGAAAAAAGAGTAAAAAAAATCCATACTTGTGTAAAAATGCACTTTGTCACATCCTTCCATCCTTAAGAGGAATTTGTTCCTCAAAATTCAAAATCATCCTAAAAAATGGGGCTATTTTATCCATGTCATATCCTCAAATTCTAGAACATCCTCAACTATATAGTCAAAATCATGTCCTCAACATTATAACCACATTAACAACCTCTAACAAACTTGCATTGATCAATAAGTAGGTCTAGAGATCACAACTCACTAATCGAGTTCACTTTCAAGTTATGTATCCATACCGAGGGAGAATTGGGATTGAGAATCGAGGTCATACATCATGAATTAAATTGGATCATGGACTAACAAGATCATAATTTAAGGTTCAAGATTCAAACATTAGAATTTTAGGCTCTAAACATGCAAGTCTATGGTTTTGATTCTTATCTAGACCACATCTGTGATCATCCACCAATAAATCACAATCCAGTAATATGTCAAAATTTCAACATCAATTCCTTCATCAAGTATGATCAAGGTGGGTTAATGATCCATGCCTAGGTTATCTTAGGAAATTAAACCTATGCACATATTTTCAACATTACCATCCTAAAAAATCATTACTGAGTCGACATCTTCAAGATCTGAGTTTTTGGGGATATAAAACTCACTAGCTATATTGTAGGTGACCTCAAGATCTACATGGGTGATTATACGAGTCACATCAATATCAAGATCCATAATCATGTTTTCAAGATTCAATATTGAGAGCCAAAGTCTGGACATCAAGATCATATGTCCAAACATTTTAAAGCTAGGGTTTAGGTTCCAAATTAGACCTTAAGGGAGATCATTCATCCATATTCAATATTCAAGCAATAATTAAGAAATACTGAAGCAACATTTGAGCAACATTTGTGATATAAATAACCAATTTTATTACCATGGTATTGAGGCTTGATATATTATCTAGACTTAGGTCTTTCTAAGAATTTATCGACAAGATATAGTAAACATTGTATTTAAAACTGGGTTTCAAGATCAAGTATTAGCATTGTCATAGACCTAATCTATTTGAGACTTAGGTTAAGAAATCAAAATTGGGTGGATGAGGTTACCTTTCCAACTCTAAATAATTAACATGATCACAACTTAGAGGTAGTCATAAATAGGTCATAAGATTTCAATTTTCAAAGATATGATGAGTACAAGGTTCATTTCAAAAGTTACAAAGGGTTTCATAGACAATAGATCATAATCTAGATTAGTAATAATTTCATTGGTTCTTTCTTTGCTAGCGACTCTAGATATGGTCTTCTGACCAATCACTAGATTTTGCAATTGAACATGTCATCCTTTGCAATTCTGACCTCTATTTTTGTCTCCATCTCATTGACTATGGGCTTGGATGTAGGGGTAAAGGTAGTCATGGTGATTTGGACTCCTCCTGGAATTATCGATGTTGTGTATCTTGCCCATTTGGTCATAGAATCCATTAGTATCTTGTTATGTACTTCCCAAGCATCATCTTTGACAACCTTTCTTGGTTCATCCTCATCACCATCATCATTATTGAGAATGGGTTTTCTCTCTTATCTACATCATTATCAACTTCTTCTTCTAGGATTTTATTATTCTCAATTGTCTTTTCCTTTTCTCCATGTTTTTTCTTCTCAATCTTCCTTTTATCAACCTTTCCTTCTTAATCATTATTGGTTCCATAGGTTCATGCTCTTTGACTATGGGTTTGTGGGGCCATATGCAAGGTACATCCATTTATGAGTCCTTTTAATCACATAGGTTGAGTTAAGAGTATATCAAATTATAGGATATTCATCCAAATAGTTTCAAAATTCATCTCACAATTTTTTTGATTCCCATACTACCCAAAAATAGGGAGATTGCATATCTAGTCATGATACCTAGCAAAGGAAGAGATGAGGACTCACCCTACTTCAGACTAATAGGTGGTCTCTATTTAATCCTCAGAGAGAAGATAAGATAATTGGAAGACTCTTTAGGGTTTCAATGGAGAACCTTTAGGTCCAATTCTAGATCAATTAAGACCAAGTAGAGCGGGGAACCTCAGCCATCGTGAATATAGATAGGAGGTGATTATGCCAGAACCTTGAGCCTAAACACCTCAATTTTCACTGTTATGGACTTTAGGGTTTCCTGGGATCAAAGGACTCGTGATATTATTTGCTTAATGCATATGAGAGAGTGTATGCTTTGATACTAACTATCATGGAATCATTCTTTCCCCAATCCCAATCCCCTTGCCTAGACAGTGGTAAAGGGATTGAAGTGCCCATCTCAAAGTAGCCTAAAAGGATCCCACACACTGGCATTAACAATAAGAAATAATAACTCATAAAATAAGGGATTTAAAGAACCAACCAACCCAAATATGATATTTTGAAAATTTTGTCCTTGTCATCAGAGTTTGTTGAGTGAGGAAGCAATCTAGTCAATTCTTCATAATGATCTATCTAGTTTTCCTAAATAAAGTAAATCAAGACGCAATCAATCAAAGGCATCCGTACACTTTATATTAATTCCTACTTGAACAGAGTAGAGGTATTGAATGATATTTGTATGTACCTCTTGAAAATCTTGGCTATGTATTTGTTTGAGCTATTATTCCCTACTAATTAGTCTTCCAGTTTTCTATATTATAGTTTGTAATAGACTTGAAAACATAAATGATATTGCCCATTATGACTGCCCGAATTATGATAATAATAATATTGATAATGTTGATATTGAGTACAAGCGACCTCCTCATTCAGGGGGTGGAACTTGTACATATCAATTGAACTCCTACCTCATATGGAGAGAAGGATCCAGGTGACCTCCCCCATCTCATTGGGGTGATGGAACCACATAAAAAATATAAGCATGCTTCTCGATATCAACATAATGGGAAACTTGTAATAAAATTGAATTGTTCGAAATAAACTTGTAATAACTATGAACCCCAATATGGGTTGGTTCCCTATTCTCTGCAAGTGCAACAATGTATTTTAAGTGTTGTTTGGTCTCTTTGATATTACACATTGATTTTCTATATTCGTCTAGTCCTCACAAATTTTGTAGATGCCTTTATTTGCTTTTCCATATAGATTTTTGCACATACTATTGGTATGTATGCCTAGAGAGCCAATCATATGATGATTGGATTGGCATATGTTCTGATTGATTTGATAAATATTAAAGGCAAGCTTCCAATTTATTCTAGCTCAATCGATTATGAGATAAATGATGGAGCAGAATGAATGTCTAAAGAATGACAATACTCGATGACGTATGTCTTCAAGTACGTGACTTAAACAATGATGTCATATAGATTCTAAGAGTATGTACATTTTTGTTATGTCCCTAGTTGGATGTCATTATGGAAGGTTGATAGACAACAATGACACATCAAGACTAGAGTGTGTGTTGGTTGATGACAGTGTCTCATTAGTCATGAACTATGATATCAAACCAAGCACACAAATACATGTTGGGGAACAGTGTATCGGAGAGACCCACCATGAGAGTTATATATGGAACCATGACATGGTAGTTAGAATCATATCTCATAGTGATGGTGGTGATTGTGATTCTTAGACCTAATATCATTGCACTCGTCGAATGTGATTGGGTACACTTTGACATCATCAAACACAGTCCTCAAATATGGGTTGTTATAACAATGATGATTGGGTGGCTTTGATGCATGACATAGACTATGAGTGATAGATATGGGATTTGTCCCTCCTAAGGGAGTATAATATCCATGCCACTTGATAAGTGAGACTGAGAAAGGAATGCACATGCACATGTGAATCAATATATGATATTGATGTCACACATATCTCAGACAGTCTGCTCTAGTTCAAGAAACATGAATGAACGTTGAAAGGATGACAACTCCATGCCTTGAGTTCATTCAAGATATCAGAGATAAATGAATTATACATTCACTGGAACACCAATCACAGACTGTAGGGTTGAAAGTTGTTCTCCAACTTTTCTTTTCACTTAGGCAGCACTGATGTGTGACTAGGAACCACTCTTTTCTTGTGACGTCATAAGCTAGTTATAGACATTCACTGCCAATGTGAAATGGGACCTATAGGGTCAAACAAAAAGGATTAACCTGGAAGAGGATTTTATCCATAATTTATGTTTGGATTGATTACTAAAGTATTTAGGTACTCAATCAAACATTCAATAAATAGAATTGACTTAGAATTATCAAGTTCAAGTGTTGATCCAATTGATTAGAGTGTTAGAATGATTGAGAATTGAATCGAATGTGTTCTACACAATCTGGACCACCATCGACCGATTCACTGGGTGAACTGATCAAATCATGGTCAGTGAGATGACCAGTTCACTTTGGTGAACCGATTAGTTGACTTTTCTAAATGAACAGTGTTGGATTGTCTCGGTTTGTGAGAAAAGTTTTCCGTTTCACTTGTTCAATTTGATTGGGACAAGAATTAATCTTTGCAGTAATTAGAAATGAATAAGGAAAGTCAATTGTAGGCAGGTCTAGGAAGTGAAATGACTTGTTCACTTATTGAACCAACCAGTTCACACTCCCAACTGACTGGTTCACTAGTGAACTGATCGGCTCACCTTGCCAAATGACCGTTTCAGTTATGAAATGACCGGCTCACATGCTGATGTGCAAATTGTTCATGGAAATTCTGGACCCTTCTACTCCTACACAGACTGGGAACCCTGACCTTGCCCTCTAATATAAATAGAGGGATATAGGGGGTTTCTCTAGAGACACAACTCATAACATCAGTTTCTCTACAAAGTTGTTGTCCTCTCTGGTTGTGATAACTGAGAGAGCCCAAGCAAGTTCTACCCATCCAGGGAGGAATAGCAAGGGAAAGACAACTCCAAAACAACAATTGGTTGTGGGAGAGTGTGTTAGTGACTAGTAAACTGACAGAAGGGGTCAACTCCTTCCGGTTTGTTCTTTAGGACAACTAGAGTTCCTGATAGTCCATGCAGGCTATCTATAGAGGCAGGAGACTTTTGCCGCTTATTAGGATGATCCCCAACCATGGTCCATGTCAAGACTAGGAGCTGCACAAATGTTGTCGAAGATAGGTGGTTGAAGACCGCACTTGCTATGAGGTATAGTCACTAAGAAAGCCTCAGGACTAGGTATATCTCACTAAAACCATTCTTCCCATTATATAGATTTTGATGTGATCTGCTGATTATGGGTTTATGGTCAAGTATTTTTTTTCCAATGCCTACTCTGACCACACAAAACCCAACAGTGGTATCAGTGCCACATCAATACTCTATGTTTTGGGATAATCGATATGATCGGATTTTGGTTTTATCAACTTTTATTTATTGCATATGATGTGATTATTTAAATGACTAATGTGAATATCTGATTAATGCCACATGATCCCAAACCAATATATACATATATGATATGGTATATATATACAATCGATACGCATTGCCCTAAAATAGTTTTGATGGTGGATGTGTAGCATGGTTATGTCCTATAAACCCTATGTGCATGTGTGTGGTTAGTTATAGTTGTTTGCATCTCGGTCTGCACACCGTACCCTCTTCTTCTATTCTGGATGTAACTGAAGATAACTCAAACCTTCTCTTCTACCTTTTCTCCCCCTAAATGTAACTTGGGGTTTCCCAAAGATATATGTAAAAGTAGGATAGCTTTATTTCTTGTTATGACAAAGACTGAAGATGACTGCTTGATGGATCAAGGCGATCGAATGAGGAGTAGTTGGTGGACCGATAAGAAGCCCAGATGATCGAACGAGCCGACCATCTGGAGGAGCCAGACAATCGGCTGGAAGAGACCAACCGACCGGCCAAGAGGCAAGTCGACCAGTTCAAAGGTTGAACCAGTCAACCCACATTGACAAGCACAAATCTTCATCAATAATAGGTTGCATGTGATGTAGACCTTAGATGACTATAGTTCCTTGTGGCTACAAGGAACTATAATAGGATGGTCATAATAATCACTTTATCATTATTACATGTTTTCATTTGTGGGATATAACATGTATATGATACATAATATATATGTGGTGATTGGATACATATATGCATATATAAGCATATTAAAACTCCTCAACAAACATATTAAGTTGAAGATGCCTTCCAAAAGAAGCACACATGAAAATCTTGATCGACTAACTGTGGGCATGCCTTCGTGTGGTGCACTATCTATCTCGTGGAAGTGTGATGGTGAATATGTGGGTCTGCCTTCATAGGGTGCATATTCATTGTGTTGGCTTTTGGGTTGGACTTAACAAGGGGACCTTGATAGGATCAAGCACCTTGATGAATAAAGATGAACATGGCAAGGAGTTGCGCATGACATCTATCAAGAGTTGCATATGATGCAATTGGAAAAAGTTGCCTACCTGAAAGAATCTATTTGTGGGTGACAGCCCTCACTGGTCCATAACTTACAGGAAGTTAGGATCTTACTCACTAGAAGGTTGTACATTGTAATCTTCTGAATTGATACATGAGGGTTATCAATTTGATCAAAATAGTGGGAGTGATAATTAATTAAAGACCTAATTAATATCATCAATTTTCAAATCAAATCAAATCAAAAGAGTTTTGGACTAAAATTGCAAATTTCCTTTATGTAAAATAAATGGCTACCAACAACAATCACTTTTTTGTTGCGATAAGTCCTTGAGAAGGAAAAGATAAATGGGAATAACTTCCACGACTGGTTTAGGACGTTGAGAATTGTCTTCACTCGAGAGCGAAAGCTCTATGTCCTAGATACACCAGAGCCAGAAGAACCCACTCCCAATACACCAAAGGCTGAAAGGGATGCTTACAAGAAGCATATTGAAGATGTCACTGATATGAAGTGCTTGATGTTGTGCTCAATGAACTATGAGTTGCAGAGACAACATGAGAACATGGATGCCATTGATATGGTTCAACATCTCAAGAACATGTATCAAGACCAAGCATGACAAGAGAGATATGATGTCTCTAAGGCATTGTTCAAGTGCATCATGACAGAAGGAGATCCAGTAGGCCCTCACACACTGAAGATGATTGGGTACGTGGAGAACGTAACTCACTGGGATTCCCTCTGATCCAAGATTTGGCTACTAATGTGATAATGCAATTGTTGCCAAAATCCTATAGTCAATTTGTGATGAACTACAACATGACTAACTTTGACAGGTCACTGATAGAGTTGTTGGACATGTTGAGGACAGTCGAGGAACAAATGAAGAAAGACAAACCCAAATCTATGTTGATGATTAGCAGAAAGAAGCAAAAGTCTAAGGGTAAGGGCAAGGGCAAAGCAAAGAAAGGTTTTGATGCTAGCCAGCAGCCCAAGTCATCTTCAACTCTCAAAGATAAGGGAGGGGTGAACAAGGGAGGCAAATGTCACCATTGTCATGAGCCAGGACATTGAAAGAGAAATTTCCCTCTCTACATAGATGAAATAATGAAGAAGAAGGAGGGGTTGTAAGTCTCCACCTCAGGTATTATGAAATAAACTTAAAATGCTTCTTTATCTTAGGTATATGATACCAAGATATAGATATGAAATATATGATGTGCATCATCTAAAAAGAAGTGATGGCCTTTATGAAAGGACCAAAAAGGAACACTCATCAACATTGGAGCAAATGTTGCTGCCATAGATAGTAATGCCTTTTAGTTTATTTCAGCCCAAAGGGCATGTAATAGATGTAAAGAATCGATCTTTACGATCAAATATTTACAAAATAATATCAAAAAATATAAAAAATATTTGTTACAATCATGCTTGTACATCAGAGTCGCGGAAGCTTACAAATATGATTACAACTTTTAATAATGAAATCCATTACTATCTAGTCTTCAACGGAGGACTACCCAGTGCATGTCTCTTCAAGTTCTTCCATCAACTGCCCATGAGTTCCCAGGGGAAACGAAACCACACATGGACCCCATTGAAGGGAAAAAAAGGTCAGCAAAGCTGGTACTAAATTCTTATATCAATCTATTTGAAAAATGTAGGTTCTAAGTATGATTCAAGGTGATATCAAATTCAGGAAAGGACTATATGGTGGACAAAATTTATCACAGTAAGGATAAAAATATTTCAATGTTTGTAATTCAAGATCAAATTCCCAAAATGCTATTCAAAATGGTTCAAGATATCAACTTATCAAAATATTTGCAATAATCAACTTTTGAATATTAAGGTTGAGCACTATCTTATCATTTCCTTCAAGGGCTAAAGTGCCTTGTGTTCAGTCATCTATGAAAGAATGACACAGAAGCCTAATTACTATTTTAATTAGTCGACTGGGGGACAACTAATCCATTACACATGTGCACAGGGAAGTGGGACGTACCCTACCTCAAGTGAGCCACAGCTCTAAGGGGCCAAAACCCAAAGGGACCAATGTCCAGGGAGTCAAAACTCCAAATAGATCAATTCAAGTGCTATTATAATATTCAATGCATTCAAACAATAATCAATCTGAGGCGGTGAACTTTCAAAGAGGTAGGAAAGGCTTAAACAAGTATAGGGTTCACCACTAAACAATGTAAATGGAATTCAAGAGGGAATTTAATAACTAAATATAAAAAAATAGAGAATCTAGTACCTCAATTATTTAGGGCTCCAAGAATTGCATAAGCATAATGTGTCTCTAAGAATTTACAAAGAGGTATCTACAAAGAATAATAATCTCGTCACCATTTGACTTGGAATCAATGTTGTTCAATTTGACTTTCTTAGGATTAGGGTTTCTTTTCCATCTAGATTTCATACTTAAGTCTATAGTTATTTTGTCTATTTTAGGTCCTCAAATGTTATTCTCTCTTGAATATAATTCCATTTTATCAGTGTTGTCAAAAGTTCTTATTATGAGGTATTACAAATCAATTTACTCATATTAGAGGAATCTAGTGTTTAAAGCTTACATAGGCTCGTATACATTAATACATATATACTTGGTATTACAATGGGTAAACCATTTTATTATTCTACATCTCAAACAAAAATGCAAGTGTGTGTCTAGTTCTATGTAGGTGATTGAAAATATTATTTATTTATATAGAGTTCAATTAACATGTTATCTATCTAGATTTCTTAGAATTGTACAAAATCATCCAAATTCATATTTATATAAGAAATTTTCTTTGACAATGTTCTGTTTAGAATGTACCTTTAATTCAAGACAGGCCAATCTAGATAGATATACTTCTTGCATATATTTTTATTTCATATGTTATTAATTGCATATATATCCATATAAACTTTCATACATTATGGGAATAACAGTGCCATTTAGGATATGCTCCATAATTATTACTAGTTTTCAATAGATATCAACCTATTCATATGTATACTACATCATGATACGATTAGTTGTAGGGGTATTCGTTATTTGTTTTATCTACATGAGTATGTCTCAGTTGTGAACATCAATGATATCTAATAATTTTCTTTGACCAATTATATAACACTAGCTAATATACTGATAAGGATACTTATTTTAAATAATATAGTTATGTATGTGTGTATACGACATGACACAAACATCTATAATGCTTCGACCTCAAATCAGTTATAGTGTCCTGTATGTTTTGATATTGTTATTTGTTGGCTGGTTCAATTTTCTAACCAATTGACTACTAAAGAAACTAGACTGCAGAAATATGATGAAACTTACAGTTGGAAGTATGCTTAATGATCTGCTCCAGGTTAGATCCTTAGGGATGATGTTTGTAGGCTCATCTCTAGTTCGGTCCGAAGGTATATTTCTCCGAGAAGGTATCGGCGGCCACATAGACCTATCTGGTAGATGAAGGTTCAGACTGTGCTCCCAAAACAACATGAGAAGGTTGTAGAGGCAAGGCCAGAGGATGTGAGCAAGTCAGTCAGTGCCTCTGACTGCAAGGTTGCTACGCAGGTCCATGGTAATTATAGGTATTACAGTAGGTCTTGGAAAAAATGAAAGATCTATGATGGTGGTGATAGGGTTCACGGTGACGGAGTGGTGACCAATCCAACAACAACCTCCAATTTGCGTGACGGTGTTGCATTTCTACTATGGTTGCTGTTCAATTGGAGTTGAAGTGGGTTGCTATGAGGTGATGGGGTTGGGCAATGGTGTGGCTGTGAGGTGTTTGGAGAATCCACAGACTCCTTGCCACTGGAGGAAGAGGTGGTCGGGGAAGATAAATCTGGTGTCTGTGTTATGCTGCCTAAGAAACGTCACAGATAGCATTGGTAGTTGTTTCCGTGTTGTAGAGGAGATGGATCTGTTGATCAGCAGCCATGTTGCAGGTTTAGTCGAGGCTGTCATGACAACGCAGAGTTGGAAAAGAAGGCACCGCCGTCAGGGTTCTTTAGGTTGGCAATGTCAGGTCTGGGTTGGATCTGATAGGCACCGCCTGTGTTGCTTGTTGTCCATCATGTTTGCGGTGTTATTGGTTGTGAAGAGGTGAGAAGGTGGCGGGATTGTATGGTGGCGCCATGAGGAGAGGAAGGCTGGCGAGGCTATGTGGCGATGGGATCAGATCGGGGCAAGAGGAGGATCTGATGCTACTACTGGTGGGTTGCCAATGGCTTGATTGGAATGTATATATAGGTCTGTGGTTGCTAGGTTTACGTCCAGAGGGTGGAGGGGAGGCACTACATTCTCCTAACAAGGTCTGGGGTGGCGTCAGGTCCTGACAGCAGATCATCGGCCGTTTCTTTCACAGGTCATCATTTTAATGGCATGGTGTTCTGGTCTTCCTCTCCTAATCGCCTGACTGGTCGTTGATAATAGTGTTTTAAACCAGATGTGTAGAGCAACTGACGATAGGATGAGATGTAGGAAGGGGAGTGATTTCCTCAGTGCTGCTCTGGCCAGCAAAATGGTTGTGCGGAAGGGAGCACAGCGTGGGGTTAGGGATGGAGAAACCAAGCGTGTCGGTCCGCAGATGTGTAACGGATATTGGCATTTAATGGTAATCGTCACAACCGTTTTGACTAACAGTAGATGGTGTCGTCAAGCCGAGACAGGGAGGAGGTATGATTTGTGCAATTTCCATTTCTGATTAGTCTAGAAGGTAGTTTGAGTACTTGCTTCTGGGAGATAATAGAACCATCAAATCATACGTTTCTAATTCCATAACCACCGGCTGCGAGAATCCTTTGCAGGAGAGAATGAGGACAAGTCTTTCTTATTAATTGCTAAGTGGGCAACATTTACTATCACATACTTGTATACAATTAAGATATGAATTATAATTAATCAACTTGCCAAAAGGTGATAACGTATGAAGTGAAGGGAAGCCGATAATATGTTTGTTGTGTTCTTTGATCTTGATCATTTAAGCAAGTGACTCATATGTTCAACATAGAAATACTAATTTTATATTTATTATAGTCGACCAATTGACTTTTATTCAAATGACCACATTAAAAGTGCTACTATGGCATAGAGACATCCCACATATATTCGATTGTTATAAAAATGATCAACCTCAATTCTTTTCCCGTTAGATATTTATATCGGATGCCTTGAAATGTATTATTTTGCATGGATTTATCTTAACCAAGTTTCTGTCTATTGTACCAACTCATCGCTGATTATTATGGCACAATTACTTATTCAAGATTGATTGTCTAAATTATAATGTGATTCCAAAGACAGTGATTAACAAGTGTCAAATATAACTCATGGGCTTAGCTAACTCATGGTGTGTTTTGGTTTGATTGGATCCTACATGACCATCAAGAATATCAAATGTACAAAAGTTAAGAGTATTCAGATGTAATTAAGAGAATATGTGGAAAATTACAAAATAAGATTTTTAAGAGGTGGGAATTATGCAATATAGTCAATAATATATTTAGTATCAATTTTTTAGTATGTTACAATAGAGTTATGAACACTATTTTAATTTGACAATATATTGAAACATTTTATTTATGCATCTTGTAATGACAAGGGTGTCTATCAATAAAGTTCAAGTTTCAATTTCAAAGATATGATCTTTTATGGAAATGACTTATTTATCTTGTAGTACTTGGTATGCATGAGATAAAATAATAATACCTAAAGGTTATTGATGACTCAAAAAATTAATTAGCATTATTATCTAAACAAACGAATAAGAAATTCATCTCTAGGTTCCATGTAAATGGATAAACTAGACTCTCTTAGTTAATGAACCATTAAGAGATATGAATGTCTTATTTATTGGGCATGATGACAAGTCAATATTCACTAGATGTAGTGGGAGTATGGCTATTCCATTAGGTATAATACATATTGATGTTTATAAATACCTATTGGAGTAAGTGCTAATACTTCAGATATGGTATTTAATGAAATACCAATATGAATATATTCAAATGTTCAAGAATATAATAAATGAAGAACAAACTTAGTAAAAGTATTAATTCTTTGATATGATCAATGAATGAAATACTTAAACCAAATGTTTGAGGACCTTGTGAGTAACTATGATAGTGTATCATAGAGAACTCATGATTAAGACATAATGATGTCTAAATCAAAGAAGGAATCATACACTAAATAGTAAGAGCATGATCATCAAACAAATAACTAATCTTCTAGAATTCTTCTAAAGAACATGCTTTACACTGAATAAAGGTACAAAAGGAGATTAAGAATCACAAGTATTATGGATTCTCAAATACCTTATGTAACAGATACACCTCATATATCTAGTAGAAAACACCTTGAGCTTGATGGATAATGATATCCTACAAACTCAAAGGTGATGAATTGGTCATATAATGATGAGCCAAGAATCTATCTAGATGATGTTGAGGAACCAAATTTTGAGTTATTGCTTGAAGCCGTAAGATCCAAAATGACTTCCATGTGAACCAAATAAGGTATGACCTTAATGGTAGAACTTATAGGGATAAAACCCATAAGTGGAAATGGGTCTTAAGAGTTAAGACTGACTTGGATTACATTAGAAGAGTTGATTGGTTGAGAGAAATTCAAGTGAGTTCAAGGTGTTGAACCTGATGATTTTATTTAACCAATTGTAGTGGTTATAGGCCATAAAGAATCATGCTTGTTATTGGAACTTGAAGACTATGAAACTTGGCATATGGATATTAAAACTGTGTTCCTAGTAGGAATAACATGAGGTTGTGTACATGACACAACCTGAAGGGTTTTATAATTCTATTAATGCAAATGCAGCCTATAAGTTGTAAGAGATTAATCAATATGATTGATTAAATACAAGCACCTCAGAACTGGAGTCTTTACTTTGGTTATATAGTCAAAAGGTTTGATTGATATATGAAAATAAATAAATGGATATGTGATTATAAAGATTTAGTGGGAGTGTATTTATATTCCACATGATGATGAGGAATAAAATGAAACTCGTGCGGAAATACCTTCTTTAAAGGAATAAAGAGAAATGTCCTATGTGATAGGAATAGAGATCTATAGAGATAGTTCTCGAAAGTCTCTTTACCGGATATAAAGAGAGAGCATACATTGGCAATCTATACTGAAGGGTTCAATAGGCAAAGATTCAGTGGAAGAAAACTTGTCCATGCTACATGGAGTTAGTCTCTCTGGTGTCAAGTGTCCCAAATTCTTATGAAGAATAGGAACACATAGATAGATGCCTATTACATTCACAATTGGATCTATTGTGTATGTAATCATCCCATTGTCTTGTATGTATTGAACATGACAAGAAAATATATATGCATTCATCATCTTGTATGTATTAGACATGACAATATGATATACTCATCCAGTTATCTCGTATGTAATGGACATGACGAGCGGATGTCTGTCTACTTCTAGTAAGAGTCACTAGAATACCATAAAGAACTTATTTAAGTACTTGTGAAGTATTAAAGGATTAGTTCTATGGTAATAAAAGGGAGAGTTGAGTGTAAATGAGTTACACTGATGCAAGATTCCAAAATGATAGAAAAATGATCGCAAAATGCAAAATATAAAAGTTATATTCAATTGTATAGTGAACAAGAGTTGTTAAGTGGAAATGTTCTGAAAAAAATTAAAAAGCTATTTAATTGTAAAAGGAATACCAAGTATCCTCGTGTTATGAATAGAAGAGGATACTATATGGATCTAGAAGTTCATACAAATGAACTTATAGATATTCCAACCATTGATGACAAAGTAGAAATACTAAGTCAAACTATGGAGCTAATTGTTAGGCAAGGAATATCAGATAGCATATTATGACAACTCCATATCATACGAAATGTCGTATAGTGAGGAGAAGTGAAACATGCAATATACCGACTAAAGCAATATGTTTCTGACTCACTGGATTAGCACTAGTGCAGCAGAAACATGTGGGAGATGTTTAGAGATCACTAAGAATATGATTCAAAGGTGATTGGCTCTAAGTGCAAGGGGGAGTCTATTGGTATGTATGCCTAGAGAGTCAATCATATGATGATTGGATTGGCATATGTTCTAATTGATTTGATAAATATCAAGGGCAAGCTTCAAATTTATTCTAGCTCAATTGTTTATGAGATAAATGATGGACCAGAATGAATGTCTAAAGAATGACAATACTCAATGATGTATCCCTTCAAGTACGTGACTAGAACAATGAGATCATACATATGCTAAGAGTATGTACATTCTTGTTATGTCCCTAGTCGGATGTCATTGTGGAAGGTTGATAGACAACAATCACACATCAAGGCTAGAGTGTGTGTTGGTTGATGATAGTGTCTCATTAGTCATGATATATGATATCAAACCAAGCACACAGATACATGTTTGAGAGTAGTGTATTAGACAGACCCACCATGAGAGTGATACATGGAACCATGACATGGTAGTTAGAATCATCTCTCATAGTGATGGTGGTGATTGTGATTCTTAGACTTGAAATCACTGCACTCGTCAATTGTGATTGGGTACACTTTGACATCATCTTATGCAATCTTGAAACATGGGTTGTTGTAACGGTGATGATTGGGTGGCTTTGACATATGACATAGACTGTGAGTGATAGATATGGGATTTGTCCTCCCTAAGGGAGTATGATGTCTAGGCCACTTTATAAGAGAGATTGAGAAAGGCATGCGCATGCACATGTGAATCTGTATATGATATTGATGTCATACATATCTCAGATAGTCTGCTCTAGTTCAAGAAACATGAATGAACTTGAAAGGATGACAACTCAATGCCTTGAGTTCATTCATGATATCAGAGATAAAGGAATTATACATTCACTGGAACACCAATCACAAACTTTAGGATTCAAAGTTGTTCTCCAACTTCTCTTTTCACTTAGGTAGCACTGATGTGTGACTAGGCTCCACTCTTTGCTTGTGTTGTCATAAGCTAGTTATAGACATTCACTGCCAACCTGAAATGGGACCTATAGGGTCACACAAAGGATTAACTTGGAAGAGGAGTTTATCCATGAATGATGTTTGGATTGATTACTAAAGGTTTTTAGGTACTCAATCAAACATTCAATCAATAGACTTGACTCAGAATCATCAAGTTCAAGTGTTGAACTAACTGATTAGAGTGTCACATTGATTGAGAACTAAATTGACTATGTTCTGTACAATCTAGACCACCAACCGACCGGTTCACTAGGTGAACCGATTGGCTCATGGTCAATGAGACGACCGATTCACTTATCCAAACGAGCAGTGTTGGGTTGTCCCAGCTTGTAAGATAAAGTTTTCCATTTCACTTGTTCAATTCGATTAGGACAAGAATTAATCTTTGCATTAATTAGAAACGAATAAAGAAAGTCAATTGTAGGCTGGTCTGGGAAGCGAAATGACTAGTTCACTAAGTGAACCGATCGGTTCACACTCCTAACTGACCGGTTCACTAGTGAACCGATCGACTCACCTTGCTAAACAACCGTTTCAGTTATGAAATGACCGGTTTTCCTACCGAAGTGAAAATTGTTCATGGAAATTTTGGACCCTTCTACTCCCACATAGGCTGAGAACCTTGACCCTACCCTCTACTATAAATATATGGGTATAGGGGGCTTCTCCAGAGACACAACTCAGAACATCAGTTGCTCTACAAAGTTGTTGTCCTCTCTGGTTATGGTAACTGAGGGAGCCCAAGCAAGTTCTACCCATCCAGGGAGGAACAACGAGGGAAAGACAACTACAAAACATCAACTGGTTGTGGGAGAGTGTGTTGGTGACTAGTACGCTGACATAAGGGGACAACTCCTTCTAGTTTGTTCTTTAGGACGACTAGAGTTCCTGATAGTCTGTGTGGACTATCTATAGAGGTAGGAGACTTTTTCCACTCAGGAGGATGACTGCCAACCACAGTCCGGGTCAAGACCAGGAGTTGCACAGATGACGTTGAAGACAAGTGGTTGAAGACCACACTTGTTGTGAGGTATAGTCACTGAGCAAGTCTCAAGACCAGGTATATCTTGCTAAAACCATCCTTTACATTACATAGATATTGATGTGATCTGCTGATTATGGGTTTATGGTCAAGTAAAAATTTTGTTTCCACTGCCTACTCTGACCATGCAAAACACAACACATAAATCTTCCTCAGCCTGTCCTTCCATGGTGGAAATATGGGGATTTCTCTCCACATCACGTTGGAGATTTGTCAATGGCTCTTTATGGCCGTGGGAGCATGACAAATGTCTTAGAGATTTTCTCCTCTACCCCAGTCCTAATCACTTCAAGATCTAATCAAAGCTTAGAGCTCTAAGGAGAGCTGATCACACTGTGGCCATGGGAGGAAGATGCTTGGCATGGATTTTACCCGAATGCCCCTTTCATCGAAATAATGTTGTCATTCTAATATGGATAATTTAGGGATTTCAACATGTTTTTGGATATGTTTAGCATGAATTCCTAAGGTCTGACTTTTACTTTAATCCCCTATCATGTAGCCTATATCAAGTCCATAATACAAGGGCAACATAGTATTACTAGACGAGTTTCCTATATGAGTAGATTTTCCAAAAATTGACTTTTAAATGATTTCCTAGACTCCTAATGGGTTAGACCTTGAGGTATTCACAACTTTTTCATCTGATGTTGAAAAGTTAAGATTAGTTACTCATTGGAAATGTTTTGAGGCAAGGAACACTACTAGACTATAATTAGACTCTAATTCCCAACCAATATTCCATCCTTTATTAAAAACCCCAAAACCCTAGGTTTAATCATGATGATGAATGTATTTATGTGTTGCACGTGATAATTAGGGATGATAAGGAGTCAATATGTTGTTATTGTGCCACCTTAGGCTAAGGTGACTGTGTCAATGTACACTCAATATTACTTTAGGGTTTAGGCTTTTAGATTATTTGTTTATTTATTCGTAATGCCTCATTTAAAGTATGAATACATTATTATTCAATAAATGCTAATGGAAAATTATGCCAATGTTAAGAATTTAGGTTTTCTACAATTTTATTATTTATATTTTCAAATTTAAAATTTTTTGGTAACCTAGGAGACTCGTAAGGCTTTCACCGATCCTGACCTGGGGAGCTCAGCCCCATCCCATAAGGAGCATAAACCATTAATTCACACAAAGGTCGGCTGCGCTTCGAGAGAAACAAATCCGAACAGCACCACCAGGGGGATTCGAACTTGGGACACTACGTGAGGGGCACCGTGCTACGACCACCTGAGCTACTGCTCGCTGGCCAAATTGAATATTACATATTACTATCATATGAATGAATCATGAAATTAGGATTAATGAATTAAGAAACCCTATTATGTTGATGGAGTCCTCTCAATCATGTTATGTGATCCTTAACTTGCCTTATGAGCTCTGTGGGATCATTATGTGAGCCTTAACATGCCCTTTGTGAGCCATAACCATCCTTATGAGCTATGTGGGGGAATTATGTGATCCTTAACCAACCTTATGAGCATCGTGGGTGCAAATCACAAGAGTGACCATATCAAATCAAGTAAGATCAAGTCTATTACAAAATCAAGTCTAAGTTAATCAAGTACTCAAGAAACTTTTTAACCATGTTAAGTAATTAATTCCAGGTTATTTCATGTTATTCAATTATATGTTATTTTAGATTTTTAACTACTCAATTCCACTCACATAGTTTTACATTACTTTGCATGGATGGGGATGAGATGTCTGTGGGGGAAGAGAGGGAGAGAAAGTACAGAGAAATACCTAAGCTCAAGGACTATGATGCCCTAGTTAGAGAACAAGAGTGTTGTGATGGGGTGTCATTATCCACCTCATTTTTGTTTCATGTTTGAAGATTTACTAGTTTATGCTTAGGTTTTTGAACCATGTCATAAGTTGTATCATGTTTCATTTTCATGTAAACTATTGAGAATGGTAAGTGAAATGTATTCACGTGACAGTTAACTTTCAGTTATTTCTTATGCTTGATATTCAAGAATTATAAAACTTTGACAATTACTATACGTTAGGAATTGATGCTTCTGCTCATGTGAATGTTTTTAAAAAAAGTGTGTTACAAGTTCAAAGAGTTCAAAAATAAAGTACATAATCAACTTGAAAAAAGAATGAAATCGCTTTGATTAGATCAAGGTAGTATATACTTAAGCCAAGAGTTTGAGACCCTTCTGAGAGGTTGTGGTATTGTATCACAATGGAATCCACTTGGACACCTCAACATAATGATGTATCAAAAATAAGGAATCATACCTTGTTGGACATGGTATGATACAAAATGAGTTTTCTATTATTACAACTTCCTTTTGGAGATATGCTCTAGAAAGTGTAGCACTTGCACTTAACCACGTACCTTCTAAAATAGTTCAAAAGATACCATATGAGATATGCATTGGGAAACATCCCAATTTGTCTTTTATGAGGATTTGGGGATGTGAAGCTTATGTTAGAAACAATTTTGTTAAAAGTTATACTCAAATCCAAAAAGTGTCATTTTGTTGGGTATCCTAAGGAAACCAAGGAGTATTACTTCTATATTCCATATGACAACAAAGTTTTTGTTGGTAGAACTACTATATTCCTAAAAAAGGAATCCATTTATAGAGGAACCAATAGGAGGAAAATAGAAATTGAAGAAGTTCAAGTCTACAAAGATACATCAAACCTATGTATGTTGATAAGGAACAAGAGGAACCACAAATGATTGTGGAATCTCAAGTTATTGTGATGCAATAAACTTGAAGGTTTAGTAGGGAACATATTGATCCTAATAGATATGGATTTTTTGTGACTCAAGAAGTTGATGTTTTAGTCATTGATGATGATGAACCATCAACCTACAATGAGGCTATTGAGGGATAAGATTTAGAAAAATGGCTAGAATCCATGAGATATAAGATGAACTTCATGTACACCAACAACGTATGAACCTTCGTGGATCCACATGAAGTGGTAAAACCCATAAGAAGAAGACCGACATGGATAATAATGTACAAAACTACAAACATAGATTGGTACCAAATGATTTTTAACAAGTTTGTGGTGTTGACTATGATGAAACTTTTTCACCAGTTGCGATGGGTAAATCCATTAGAATCGTGCTCATCATTTTTTCTTATAATAACTATGAGATTTAGCAAATAGATGTTAAAACCAAAATCCTTAGCATGAAACTTCTTGAGTATGCGTACATGACACAACTTGAATGTTTTATCTCTCCAAATGAATCCATTAAACTCTATATGCTACAAAGGGCAATTTATGGATTAAGAAGCATCTTGGAATTGGAATCCTTTTTTTATGAGACAATCAAAAATTTTGGATTTATCCAAAATGAAGAGGAACCTTGTGTTTATAAGAAAGTTAGTGGTAGCGTAGTTTTATTCCTCATATTATTTGCAGATGACATATTGTTGGGAATGACATCCCTACACCACAAATGGTTAACATATGGTGGGTAAATACCTTATCTATGAAGAACTTAGGTGACACCTTGTATATACTAGGGATCAAGATATATATATATATATATATAGATCTAAAAGGCTTCTTCCTCTAAGTTAAAGTCCATACATTGAAAAAGTGCTAAAATGGTTGAATATGAAATAGTATAAGAGAGAAAGTTACCCATGTCACATGGAGTAAGTATCTCTAGGGTTATGCATCTACAATTGGATATATCATGTATGTTATGTTGTGTACACGTCCGCATCTCATATTTTTTAAGAATGATGAGTAGGTACCAGTTAGGTCCCATTGAAGGTCACTGAACTACTATGAAGAACATCCTTAAGTACTTGAGAAGAACTAAGAATAAACTCCTCATTTATGGTGGAGAAGAAGAGTTAGTTGTAAGAGGTTACACTGACACAAGCTTCCAAAATAAAAAGGATGATTGTTGATCATAATCAAACTTTGTGTTTTTCCTCAATAGCAGAGCTAATTCTACAATAGAGGCTAAGTACATTGTTGCGTCCACTTCAAAAAAGGAAGATATATGGATCAAAAAGTTAATTAGTGAACTAGGAGTGGCACTATCCATTAAAGGTGTAATAGATCTCTATTGTGACTATAATGGAGTGACTGTACAAGAGAAGGAACCCATATCATGTCAACACTCCATGCATGTACTACAACACTACCATGTTAGACAAGAGATTTTACAACAATGGTATGTGAGGATTTGTAGAGTACCAAATGAAAGCAACAATTTGATCCCTTGAATAAAGCACTTTCACAATAGAAGCATGATGGTTATGTTATATTGATTGGACTTAGGTTCATGAGTGATTGGATATAGTACAAGTGGGAGACTATTGGTTATATGCCCTGAGAGCCATCATGTGATGATTGTAAAAGGGATATTTTGTACTTGGTTTGATTATTTATAAAGGCAATTCCACTTATTATGTTTGTTATTATATAGAGACAATGAATGAACCTAGAAACATCCTAAGAATGTTTTAACTGAATGACATATGGTTTGGGTTGAGTACATGAACATGAGATCATATGCATAATAAGAGTATTCATTCTTGTAATGTCATTAGTCAGCTATTATTGTGGATAGTATAGGACAACAATAATATGCAAGACTAACATTTATGGTAAGTGATGACTATGCCTCTTTACTCATGATGTTGGATATCAACTCAATACATAGGTACTTTTTAGGGAACAAGTTGTATTAGATAGACCCACCTAGATATTGGCACATGGAAGTAATGTAATGACATATCGAACTCATATCTCATAGTGATTGTGGTGATTATGATTCTTAGTGTGACAAAGTGGTTTTTGCTTTAATTCTGAGGATGGAATTTCTTTTAAGGTGTGTAGGTTGTGATGGACTGGACTTTTGCAATCCTTAAATGTCCAACGATATAATTGAATCCATATGTTTGAGTTGGTTTGAGAGTTCCAAGTGCTTTGGTAAAGTTCATGGTTAACTATGTTGATATTAGTATTAAAATTCATAAGTTTATGCCTCTTTGAAGAATTTAATTGATTGGTAATATAGTTGAGTTTTGACATCAAAGTTGGATGTGATACAGCTTGGATGATGATAAAGCTCTGGTCAAAGTTTCATGAGGTTCGGAAGTTCCTAGATGATGTAATTTAGGTTTGAAGTGGGATAAATGATTAACTTTTGATGCATCCATGAGAAAAGCTTATAAATATATATAATCTAATTTGTTAGTGTATGCCTTGTCACACCTTGGTCAAGAGAACGAGTGAAGTGGCTGCTTTCCTTGGTGGGCACTACATCCCATGGACTGTAGGTTAGATTGGAGACATGGCTATGTCGAGGTCCTTTATGGCCAGATCGGAGGGTTAAGGAGTTATTTCATAACCTAGTTCATATAAATTGACATGAGAGGCAGTTCAGCTGTTGCAGAATCAAGCCACCATGATCATCATTCATGGGCAAATGTGTGACTGATCATGGGATAGTCTGGTCATGTTGAGAGGAGTTAGAAGTGGGATATGGATGAGAATAGAGGAGTTCATCTCATTGGTTCCCACTGCTCCCTCCAACACTTTCTGTAGGTAGAATAGGGTAGAGAAATGAAGGTTTTCGTAGAGCACGCTTGAAGCCTGAAGCAGCAACAGAGGAGGTAGAGAGGAAGGTGTCATCGTTGCTTCTTGCTCAAGCCACAACGATGCTTGAGAACTAAGCCGACAGGCTCTGCGAGGAGGAGCCACAATAGCAGCAACCTAGAGACCGGAGGAGGCAAGAAGGTCATGCTACATGATGGAATGGAGAGAAGATGGTGCTCGTGGAATCATACTGAGTTTTTCACAGAAGAATCTTCCATTTTTCCATGGAAGCAGCCAACGACAGCATGTATAGAGGCAAACACCAATGCTTTCATGGCCCATTATGCTGATGGTCTGGCTGGCGAAGTCATGTTTGACTGGAGAAGAAGGGGGAGATTGGGGCGGAGCTTTGAGCCTTCTCATCCCTTATGGAAGGCATGGTCATGTTTTGGAAGACCCAACACACCTATTGGAGGTTTCACCTGCTAGCTAGACTCCAAGGGCATAGAATCCCCCTTTCCACCGTTGCAACACCGACTGTTACCGGTGAGCTCGTGGTCGTGGAGTTCCAGAGGAAAACCTAGAGAGTAAACCAGCCGCAAAGGTCTTTGCTAAGTCTCTGAAGCTGAGGGCAGCCTTATAGATGGATGATGAGCATCTTGGCATGTTTGGTTGCTCGCCGGAGGAGTTAGCTGCAGCGGCGGTCCCGTGAAATAGAGTCTGTGGACTCTCGATCGTGAGAAAGAATGGAGGACGACTCCTGTTTTTGTTAAATCGGGACCAGCCTGAGCCATCCTTGAACTGGGATGCTATCAAAGCCTTGGGCCACGTCCAAGTGACCACGTGCCAGATGCCTATTGGCCAAAAAAGGTAATTCCTTCAGTAATGTTCAGATTTTACAAAATTCATAGTAAATAGCTTGAGTATCAAGAAAATACATATAATATGCCAAATTGATCAGAAAAATGCATAGAACAACATGGAAGCATAATATCAGGCTTTTTATGTACTAATATCGATGATATCATGTAAGATGTAGAATGCTTAGTCCATGAGTAATAAATATCAAATGACGATATAAAATTAGGGAAAAATGTCAGTACATTCATAATTATGTTTATAATGCATATGATGTCAGTTATGGTCATGTTGATGTACGAAATCATGTAATTTGCTTAATATGGCCAATTAGGGCTTTTAACACTAAATAAAATGCAATAAATACATACATACTCAATATATAGTGAAATTTACAGAGTAAGTTCATATCAGTAACTGGAATTTAATATGTAACTTTGATATCTATCTTATGCATGAGTTTCATGTTATATGAAGAGCACCCTTAATACATGTGATGTAATCCTAATATGGTTAAGGAAAGTGACATAATGATTAATATGTTCACATAATAATGACACATGAGTATATATAGCTAATGAACTATAATCTGGAATATGACATCACTAAGAAAAATCTAAGATAATAATATAAGTTTTCATGAGAATATCATAATGAACTAAGGTAAACCCTAAAATGGATATAATTAGGGTTAAGATGACATGTAAGATGATGAGGATCTGATGATAGTATACGATCTTATCTTAATTAGGTTTAACAAGAGTGATAGTTGACATGAGGAATATGTGATTAGGTCTGTCTTTCTTGATCAAGGTACGCCATTACCTCTTACTTGGCTTATTATACAATAGGCTTGTGTTATATGTGAAGTAAAATACTTGGCATATGATATTGGATGAAATGATTATTTTTGTATGATATGTTGCATGATTATCCATACTTATTGCTATGAACACATCAAACATAATATATCTATTCCATTATATGAAAGAACTAATTCTCTTTGGTAGCATAGTGCTTGAAAGTGATCATTCTCTTTGGTAGCAGATCACATTGTACAATGATCTAACTCTTTGGTAGTAGATCATAAGGCCTTACATCTCATTCTCTTTGGTAGAAGAGATGATGCATTATTCCCTCAGGTGGAAAATTCCTGGATATATAATGGAAAATGTGCTTAAAATATGTGTTCTCTTTTGCTAATGAATATCTTTGTGCAAGTATACGCTTTTCTTATATTCTTATGTTACCGCCAAGTATTAGTTTTATCTTATTGACAATATATGATGAGAGGTATATAAAAGACACGTAGGTGTACTCAGTAAAATATTCTTGAATATTGTGCTGACACATCTAATCTTTTGTTTAGGTTGTGGACATATGATCTTGAAGACCCAGGATAGTGAGAGTTGTGTGGCGAGCTGATGTACAGGTGGACTTGTTGTCTTAAGATCCTGCTGTTTAGATTTAGTACATGTATATGTATAAGTTTGATGTTCAATGTGTAATATCAAGTGTTGTAACAATTCATGTTGTAATTATATGTTGAATGGTGAACTGTATATGGTTTATTATTGTTCATGTGCATGTTCTACTGATTGTTTCCTTCTGACTTCCTCTAATTTTCTCTTAGCCTAGTGTGTGATGTTTAAATTGGGATGCTTGCTAAGGCGAGGTTTCAATTTGGATGTATCACATTAGATTAAGTTTTAGAAAATTCGGGAACGCCACAGGTGGTATCAGAGCATGAACAATAGCAAAGCATGGCATTTCCTCATTATGCAACTCAAACTAAAGAAACCCTTGAACTTAATAATTTTTAGGGTTAGATTAGTCATCTTTTAGAGACTAGATCTGACCTAGCCTCTATGTTACCACCTAGATGTCCGAGAACTAGGTCTAGACTGGTGCTTGTTGAATAGCAATTCCTTAGATGTCGTTCTTTTCCTTGTAGTGCATCGGTATGGGACGTTGCACTATTTAGAAATGGTGTGCATCAAGGAAAGAGAAACTGTAGACATATGGCACTCGCTGTCTAGAGTAGCTACACTAGTCTACACCATGTTCTCACCCTTTTCCTTAGTTGTCATGACAGTGTACTCTCTCCTATGTGTGGGACACTCATTTTCAGGATTTGGTTTTGGATTCCAATCGGATTGAACTGTGATAGTTTTCTCTGACGTTTGTTTTATCAGAGAAAAACTATATAATATTTTAGTAAGTATATGTATTACAAAAATGTGTCCCCACATATGTACGAGTTGGAGGTGGTCATGAAACCTAAGTGAAAGTGAATGACATCAGTCTAGAAGAGAGAGTAGTTCTAGATTAGATGTCGAGAGCCTTGTTGGAATATATGATAGATAGAATAGATGGAATAAGTTTTGATGATATGAGGTAAGTCTTATATAGATGATGTAAGATGGTTATGATGATCTATGTTTGTCTTCGAGGACTTAAGTTCAGTTTTGAGGATTTGAGATAAGTTTTGATGATGCAAGTAACTAGGCTTTTATGAGGTAAGATAGCATAAGCTAAAACACATTGTGAGTCAGCATGAGCCTCAAGCTCTTTTACGAAGGAGGACCTCTAGTGTTAGGACCAGTTTCGGGGTTAACTCGAAAGAGAGTGAGACCCATTGGGAGAAGGTTAGAGAACCTAAACTCCAAGATATGATAATTCTGAGATATGTGATATGATATGTCCTAAACTAGACTACTTCTGAGGGAATGAGTTGTGTTGCTTTATGCATGATTCCTATAGTCTTGGTGAACCCTAGATGTCCTTGGGAGGACCAAACCCTAAATATAGAGAGAGGCTCGTTATATGTGTATATGAGGATATGAATATGAATACCTACCATATGGGTGAGGGAGAGAGCCCAAGACCCGAGAGGAGGTAGCTATGTTAGTTTTTGCAAAGCCTCATGCTCGGGTTGGTGGTTTTTCATATAGGAATCTAGTGATGTATATAAGAGAGAGAGATTTGGGTAAGATGTCTCATGGGTAGAGACCTATGAAGAGTATGTTGTAGCATGTTTTGGTTTGTGCCTATGTGGCTGGAGCTTTAAGCTATCACTAGTACCAATGAGGTAATCCGAGAACCCTATACTAAGAGAGGAAGGATAAAGTATATGCATATGTGATACTCACATAGTTGATTTAGCTCAGAGAGACTGAGAAATGCACTATCTTCATGATATGGGTCATGAGAACCTCAGTTGGACTAGATGAAGTTTTCATATATGTTTGATTAGCCACTGATATAAGTTTGGTTAGCACAACCATGATATTATATATAAGGATGTAATCTGATCTTGAGATATGATACATGGATATGATATGATGGAAACCTAAGAAGGTTTAATAGATATCAACACATAAATGGTTAACCGTATGCTTTAATAATGATGATAATGTGATAGTGTTGGTTAATCTTGTGATGAAATCTGTAGTAAATGTTGTAATTTGTTATGAGCAATGAAATAAGATCATATACATGAAACATGTTACATGAGGTGTTAATCTTAGTGCTTAATAAAGATGAAAAATATAGTTTGACAGTTAGCACAACATAACGATTATGACACCTTGATATGATCTAGATGGATAATGCGGGTTAATTATTGTTAACTCCCTCCTAAAAGGCATATGTTAATGTTGAACATGTTCTAACAATTAGCTCAATAAAATGTTGATGACACTTTGATGATGGGTTAACTCCTTTGGAACATGATAATATGATGTGGAAATCCTAATTCATGGGCAAAGATAAGGATGAAACCCTAACAATGAGATATGTTATGAACTAATAATAGTTCCTAAACCCTTGTTTGAGCCTTCTATGAAGGGGTGATTCACCTTAGATGTTTTAAAACCTCCTAATGGTAGTTTGGAGATGGATATGGAGCTTTGTTTTGGGCATGATGTTTACGGGAATGTTGCACCTAGACTAGTGTCCTAGCAGTGGATGAGGAACTTTTGGTTTTTCCTTGAAGTAAGAGGATGGCTTAATTTTGAGGACAAAATTTCTTTTAAGATGTATATAATGTGACAAAGTGGTTTTTACTTCAATTCTGAGGACGTTTAAGGTGTGTGGGATGTGATGGAGTGGACTTTTGCAATCCTTAAATGTCCAATGATATAATTGAATCCATATGTTTGAGTTGGTTTGAGAGTTCCAAGTGCTTTGGTAAAGTTCATGGTTAACTATGTTGATATTAGTATTAAGATTCATAAGTTTATGCCTCTTTGAGGAATTTAATTGAGTGGTAATATAGTTGAGTTTTGACATCAAAGTTGGATGTGATACAAGTTGGATGATGATAAAGCTTTGGTCAGAGTTTCATGAGGTTTGGAAGTTCCTAGATGATGTAATTTAGGTTTGAAGTGGGATAAATGATTAACTTTTGATGCATCCATGAGAAAAGCTTATAAATATATATAGTCTAATTTGTTAGTGAATGCCTTGTCACACCTTGGTCACGAGAACGAGTGAAGTGGTTGCTTTCCTTGGTGGGCACTACAACCCATGGACTATAGGTTAGATTGGAGACATGGCTATGTTGAGGCCCTTTATGGCCAGATCGGAGGGTTAAGGAGTTATTTCATAACCCAGTTCATATAAATCGACATGAGAGGTAGTTCAGCTGTTGCAGAATCAAGCAACAACGATCATCATTCATGGGCAAATGTGTGGTTGATCATGGGACAGCCTGGTCATGTTGAGAGGAGTTAGAAGTGGGATATGAATGAAAATAGAGGAGTTCATCTCATCGGTTCCCACTGCTCCCTCCAACACTTTCTATAGGTAGAATAGGGTAGAGAAGTGCAGGTTTCCATGGAGCATGCTTGAAGCCTGAAGCAGCAACAGAGGAGGAAGAGAGGAAGGTGTCATCGTTTCTTCTTACTCAAGCCATTGGGAGAAGGTTAGGGAACCTAAACTCCAAGATATGATAATTTTGAGATATGTGATATGATATGTCCTAAACTAGACTACTTCTGAGTGAATGAGTTGTGTTGCTTTATGCATGATTCCTATAGTCTTGCTGAACCCTAGATGTCCTTGGGAGGACCAAACCCTAAAGATAGAGAGAGGGTCATTATATGTGTATATGAGGATATGAATATGAATACCTACCATCTGGGTGAGGGAGAGAGCCCAAGACCCTGGAGTAGGTAGCTATGTTAGTTTCTGTGAAGCCTCATGCTCGGGTTGGTGGTTTCTCATATAGGAATCTAGTGGTGTATATAAGAGAGAGAGCTTTGGGTAAGATGTCTCATGGGTAGAGACCTATGAAGAATATGTTGTAGCATGTTTTGGTTTGTGCCTATGTGGCTGGAGCTTTAAGCTATCACTAGTACCAATGAGGTAATTCAAGAACCCTAGACTAAGAGAGGAAGGATAAAATATATGCATATGTGATACTCATAGAGTTGATTTATCTCAGAGAGACTGAGCAATGCACTATCTTCATGATATGGGTCATGAGAACCTCATTTGGACTAGATGAAGTTTTCAACTATGTTTGATTAGCCACTGATATAAGTTTGGTTAGCACAACCATGATATTATATATATAAGGATGTAATCTGATCTTGAGATATGATACATGGATATGATATGATGGAAACCTAAGAAGGTTTAATAGATATCAACACATAAATGGTTAACCATATGCTTTAATAATGATGATAATGTGATAGTGTTGGTTAATCTTGTGATGAAATCTTTAGTAAATGTTGTAATTTGTTATGAGCAATGAAATAAGATCATATACATGAAACATGTTACATGAGGTGTTAATCTTAGTGCTTAATAAAGATGAAAAATATAGTTTGACAGTTAGCACAACATAACGATTATGACACCTTGATATGATCTAGATGTATAATGCGGGTTAATTATTGTTAACTCCCTCCTAAAAGGCATATGTTAATGTTGAACATGTTCTAACAATTGTCTCAATAAAATATTGATGACACTTTGATGATGGGTTAACTTGGGTTAACACCTTTGGAACATGATAATATGATGTGGAAATCCTAATTCATGGGCAAAGATAAGGATGAAACCCTAACAATGACATATGTTATGAACTAATCAGAGTTCCCGAACCCTTGTTTGAGCCATCTATGAAGGGGTGATTCACCTTAGATGTTTTAAAACCTCCTAATGGTAGTTTGGAGATGGATATGGAGCTTTGTTTTGGACATGATGTTTACGGGAATGTTGCACCTAGACTAGTGCCCTAGCAGTGGATGAGGACCTTTTGGTTTTTCCTTGAAGTAAGAGGATGGCTTAATTTTGAGGATAAAATTTCTTTTAAGATGTATATGATGTGACAAAGTGGTTTTTACTTTAATTCTAAGGACAAAATTTCTTTTAAGGTGTGTAGGATGTGATGGAGTGGACTTTTGCAATCCTTAAATGTCCAATGATATAATTGAATCCATATGTTTGAGTTGGTGTGAGAGTTCCAAGTGCTTTGGTAAAGTTCATGGTTAACTATGTTGATATTAGTATTAAGATTCATAAGTTTATGCCTCTTTGAGGAATTTAATTGAGTGGTAATATAGTTGAGTTTTGACATCAAAGTTGGATGTGATACAACTTGGATGATGATAAAGCTTTGGTCAGAGTTTCATGAGGTTTGAAAGTTCCTAGATGATGTAATTTAGGTTTGAAGTGGGATAAATGATTAACTTTTGATGCATCCATGAGAAAAGCTTATACATATATAGTCTAATTTGTTAGTGAATGCCTTGTCACACCTTGGTCAAGAGAACGAGTGAAGTGGCTGCTTTCCTTGGTGGGCACTACAACCCATGGACTGTAGGTTAGATTGGAGGCATGGCTATGTCGAGGCCCTTTATGGACAGATCGGAGGGTTAATGAGTTATTTTTTAACCCAGATCATATGAATTGACATGAGAGGCAATTCAATTGTTGCAGAATCAAGCAACAATGATCATCATTCGTGGGCAAACGTGTGATTGATCGTGGGATAGCCTGGTCGTGTTGAGAGGAGTTAGAAGTGGGATATGAATGAGAATAGAGGAGTTCATCTTATCGGTTCCCACTGCTCCCTCCATCAATTTATGTAGGTAGAACAGGGTAGATAAGTGCAGGTTTCCATGGAGCACACTTGAAGCCTAAAGTAGCAACAGAGGAGGCAGAGAGGAAGGTGTCATCGTTGCTTCTTGCTCAAGCCATTGGGAGAAGGTTAGAGAACCTAAACTCCAAGATATGATAATTTTGAGATATGTGATATGATATGTCCTAAACTAGACTACTTCTGAGTGAATGAGTTGTGTTGCTTTATGCATGATTCCTGTAGTCTTGATGAACCCTAGATGTCCTTGGGAGGACCAAACCCTAAAGATAGAGAGAGGCTCATTATATGTGTATATGAGGATATGAATATGAATATGAATACCTACCATCTGGGTGAGGGAGAGAGCCCAAGACCCTGGAGGAGGTAGCTATGTTAGTTTCTACGAAGCCTCATGCTCGGGTTGGTGGTTTCTCATATAGGAATTGTGGCATCCAACTTATAAAACACAAGCTTAACTAAGAAGAAGCGAATCATTTGCAGTGGATTACTAAAAATCACTAAAAATTAAAACTTTTTGCTAAGAGATCCACACATAGGAAATCTTTTTCATCAAGAACCAAAATATAATATTTACATTCTGTTCCACAAGTACACAACATGAACTATCTCTTCTTGACGATTACAACATCAACTGTCTTATTCAACATTATGTACAAATAGCATAAAACCTCGAGGCATCAAGTCAAAATCTCGAGTCGATGATGAAAACACTATCCATAAATCTCAAGGACCTGAGAGTACAGAGACGACACATAGGACTACTATCTATACAACTAGACAGGTAGTATCTCCACCTGAGACATTTCTACTGTCCTCGATGCTGCTGTTGTTCCTTCTCTGCTAAAGGTTTCCTTCCTCTTTGTCCGCGTCCACCTAAAAACATTGGATCCCACGAGGGTGAGACAATTGTAAATTGCCCCAGCGGGAGATATAACTCTCCGCCAAAACATTGTATTGCAATTTAAAGATATGAAACTGAGCAGAGGTTAAGCAGTTTAAAGCACCCTCAACTTTGTAAGCATTGCAACTATTTATGATAGACCAATATATCATCTATTCTTTTAATAAGGAATAGGAATGACATGTATATCATTTATCCAACATATATACCATCATATCAAACTTTTCTTGTGACACTCATCATCTTGTTATGTTACCCATGAAACATTCTTATTTCATTCTGTTGGTCTTAGCCAACCTGTTAAACAGATAAAGAGATATATCTACCACGTACTCATTTATCATCAATACAGGAATTGGGTTAATACCAAACCTAAATCATCATTACAGGCATTGGGTTATTACCAATCATGTGATATCACTACAGGCATTTAGCCTCTTCCAGGTATTGGACTCTTCCAAACCTGATTACACCGCCAGGCATTGGACACTACCAATCTTGATTTCACAGCCAGGCATTGGACTCTAACCAATCCTAATTTCATAGCCAGGCATTGGACTCTAACCAATCCTGATTTCACAGCCATGCATTGGACTTTAACCAATCCTGATTTCACAGCCAGGCATTGGACTTTAACTAATCCTGATTACACACCCATGCATTGGACTCTAACCAATCCTGATTTCATAGCCAGGCATTGGACTTTAACCAATCCTGATTACATGCATTGCACCTCTTCCAGGTATTGGACTTTAACCAAGCCTACAGCCAGGCATTGGACTCTAACCAATCCTAATTTTACAGCCAGACATTGGACTCTAACCAATCCTGATTTCACAGCCAGGCATTGGACTCTAACCAATCCTAATTTCACAGTTCATGTAATTTAATTCCTTTAACTCATCATTGATTATCACATACTACTTTAGGCTCTGAACCCTGAGGTTAGCCTACATAGCTTTACACATTCTTTGTTGAATACAGTTGTTCCTCTTATTGAGTTTATTAAAACATTATCCTTTCTTATGACAAACTTTTATAATCATTTTGGTACCTCTTACTATGCCATAATTGCTCTTATGACTCATAAAATCCATGCACATTTTTACTTTATTAAGCAACAACAACATCAAGGCACAAAAGGCCAATCAATATTTATTATATAAATGTCACTGCTCAAACTTGGCTATATTCATCATCTCATACTATCTGTATGGCTATTAAATATGATAATAATCATACAAGATATTCATCACATCATGTGATACAATAGTAACACCAATATTCCTTCCCAAGAATTAGGGATTACTATCAAATAGGGCTTTTCATTCCCTTTTTCCCAAATTAGGGTTAGGGTTCCCCATTTCTCAATAATAAGGGTTTCATGATTATATTATCTGTCCAACTCTCAATTCATTATTCCATACCTCTGGGGCATTCAGAGATATCATAAATAATTTATTCAAGATCATTACTTTCATCATATAGCATTAATGATCATCAACTCAAGGTATGAGTTCATTTCTCATCCTCATCATGATATGACTACATCATACTCATTAGTTAGACTTAACCCCATTCTCAAGGTACATTGATTAACACTCATCAAAGTGCAACAACTCATTACATTTCATTGTAATAGTTGCATAACACACTTCGTATGTTTCTTAACTAATTATATTGGATTTGGAGTGAATCAAGGTATATAAACCCTGAAGTGCTGACTGTGATAACTATCATACCTTGGTGTATCACTTTCTCATCATTTCAGACTTTCTTGAGTTATCCAACTAATCTTGTATTAAGGTATTTCCCCTCTTAATACATGACATCACTAAACTCTCACCTTTAGCATATAATGCATAGGCTACACATTAGAATTGTCCAATTATCTTTAATGATATGGACTTGTCTAATGCTAAAGACATTGCTTACACTAAGGTTGCTTATAATCAACCACATGAAATGTTTCACCTTTATAAGGCCATTCCTTCTATCTCACCATTAGGGTTTCTTTATACCCTTACTTAAAATTAGGATTATGATTCATTATCATACTGCCCAGGATTAGGGCTTTATACATTATGACTTCACATTAGAGTCTCATATACCTTCACCCTTCTTAGGGCCTCTCATCACAACATAGCATTAGAACATCATGTGATGTTAGTTCTTAATCAGGGTTTCTCATGGAATCACCCTCAACTAGGGTTTCACATGGAATCACCCTCAACTAGGGTTTCATATGGAATCACCCTCAACTAGGGTTTCACATGGAAACTAGGGTTTCACATCTCATTTCCCTAAATTGGAGTTTCATATATCATTACCCTAAATTAGGGTTACATCCTCACCATGGATTAGAGTTTTAATTGGAATTGCACTCATTTAGGGTTAGAACTCAATAGCCCTGTCAATTAGGGTTTATGTTCATGATTAGGGTTTCATGATCTCTCTACTTAAGGATCATACCCTTAATCACCACATGAATTATATTCATGTATGAATTCATGATAACATCTTGTCAACTTGATTAGGTCATATCAACCCTTCAATCAAGTACATACAACTATGATTAACATAGTGTACCAAGTCATTGATCCTATAAGAAAATAGGGTTCATTCCTTAATTGGCACTAATCACTTAGGTACTGTTAGGGTTTCAACCTTTGTACCTTCATTGATTATCATTACTAATCATCATTGGATCAGTGAATCATTCATCATCTTAATTCTCAAGAGATTCAATCACATTGGACATCAATTACATAAGGTATCCAATTGAATCTTCAATCAACTTTGACTACTTGTGCCCCAAACGGTCTTGGTCTTTCAAAGTTCAAACGGTTTGAAACCGTTTAGTAAAGGTGGTTCTTGAGACCGTTTGCTAAAGAAAGTACTTGAAACCATTTGCTAAAGGTGACCTTCAAGACCATTTACTAAAGGTGGTCACTTGAAATTGTTTGCTAAAGAAACGTTTTGAAACCGCATGGGCTCAACCGGTTTGGGATCGTTTGGTCCCAAATGGTCTTGAGACCATTTGGTCCAAACCTCCTCAAAACCACATGGACCAAATATGGTCTCAACCAATCAAATCGATTTGGGGTTCTCAATATTGATTCCTTCAATCGTTGAATTCATGCAGCCAATCATCAATTGGGCCTCTCATCATACTTCAATTGAGTTATATAGGTCAACCTTCAACTGATTTGACCCTCAATTGACCCTCAATTGCTCATCAATTAGGGTTTGAATCAATTGGATTAGGGTTTGGAATCGATGATCCTTCAACACTAATCAACGCAAGATCAATTACTTTAAAACCATTGAACCACCATACAAATTGAACATGACCTGACCCCAAACGGTCTTGAGACCTTTTGCCCATGTCAACATCAAAATCTAAGTCAATAAATCAAAGTTTGGATCATTGGATTGATTACCAATACAGCATTTGATTGCACTTCAACTTAGTACCTTTAGATCTTCAAACACCTAACCATAGTCAACCCTAGACCTACAAACGGTCTTGGGTGACCCCCAAACGGTATTGGGATCGTTTGGATGACCTCTAAACGGTCTTGAGACCGTTTTCCCATCATATCATCATCAACCATGTCATTCAATTAGGGTTTGGATCCTAGAATTGGTCACCAAATCAGCACTTAATTGTATTTCAATTTGGTATCTTTGGACCTTCAAACACTTGACAAAACTTAACCCTAGACCTCCAAACGGTCTTGGGTGACCCCCAAACGGTCTTGAGACCGTTTGGGTGATCCCCAAATGGTTTTGAAACCGTTTGGGTCAATCAACCCAAAGCATCAACTCATTCAATTGCAAAATCAGCACTCAGTCGATTAGGGTTTATACCATATGTTTGAATCTTCAAATACTTAACCATATTCAACCCTGGACCTCCAAACGATCTTGGTTGACCTCAAAATGGTCTGGATACCGTTTGGGTGATTCCCAAATGGTTTTGAAACCGTTTGGGTCAATCAACCCAAATTTCAAACTGAATCACTTATGAAATCAACACTCAACCCGATTAGGGTTTAGGTGATTGATGGACCTTCAACTCATGAACCAATTGGAGTTAATAAATAATAATTGATGGGTCATTAACCTACATCATTATGATCAAGTCATCAAATGGTCAACCCTGGTCAACATCACCAAACGGTCTTAAACCGTTTGTTTTTATGCGGTTTAGTGAAACTGTTTCATTCCAAACGGTTTGAAACCGTTTGCTCCCAAAACACAAACCGTTTGGACATTTGATTGAAACCTTTTGGTCTATATATTTGGGGAGGTGTGTTCTTATGATGATTTCATCATCATCAAGCTCTATACCCACGAAACCTGTTGTGATTTCCATGGAAATTGCATCAATCAACCAAATCAATAATTGTAAATAGAGAAATGATCATTATTTGATGGGGAATTGAATGCAATAAAAAAGTTAGGGTTTCAAGTTATAAAACCCGCCTCCAATTGAGATCCAAAACTCCATGTTCATGAAAACAATGGTGGATGCAACTCCATTCATCATTCCAAGGCTCGTCCTTAAGATTTGAGTGAAAAGGAATGGTTAGAATTAAAGAGGAGATCGAAATAGGAAGAAATCCATAATTTATTTTCCATTTCCACCATGGAATCAAGGTGAAATGGATCAAGAACCTTACCAACAGGTTGTGGGTCGTCCTCCTGACCTTCCCAAGCTCCCTTGATCGTTTCCCAAGCAAGGAGAAGAAGTGGGGTCGAAAAAGCCTTCCATTTGGCTTGTAAAAGGTTCTTTTATAAAAACTTCAATGAGGGAGAATATGCTTTGCAAAAATCCATTTAATCCCAAAAAATGTGGCCACCTCTTTCTCCTCATCTTCCTTAGGGACGAGGATATCTTGTTTGCCTCTTATTACTCTCAATTATCCATGATTTAAAGAAAAACAAATTAAGCACCTCAATTCATATTATATTAATATCCATATGTGAGTGGATATTTCTTTTTCTTATAAAATTATGTGTGAGTTATCCACTCCCTTGGATATTTTCGTGGTCCTTGCAAGGCTCAAGGATGTCACACACACATCTGAATTCCACCATTTTAATTTTGGTTGAAGGCCCTTTAATTAATACATTTATTTTTGCCCTAAATCGAATTAGGGTTTCAATTAGGTTTAAATCTTGATTATTTAAATATCAAGATTCTCTCTCCTCCAACTTAATTCAAATGAGCTGCCCCTCTCATTTTATTTGCTCTAATTGATGCCAAGAAACGTTAGGGACCTTATTGAAGTGGTAATTTACATATTTCACCCTGGGTTTTGGGTAAATTGCACATTACACCAAAACTAGGTTTTCATGCACATACGTTGCTTTATCAGCTCTTTCTTGGTATTCAGGCTTCCATAAGCCATACCTCAACATCATATTTACTCTCATGATGCTTAAACACATGAGGAACATATTATCATGCACAATTTGCACTTAAACCCCTCAACTTGGGTAATTTGCACTTTAGTCCAAAACAGGCAAAACATTGATTTCAACAATTTTCAAAAAGGACTAGAATTGCAACATCAGTTCCTCTTTAGCCCTAATTACTTTTCACAAGATGAGATTAAGCATTTAATCACCTTTCTTAATCAAAACACCTAGGGTTAAAGTATAACCCAGGTCAGGGATGTTACAAATTATAAACCCCTAATAAGGATTTCATCCTCGAAATCCAGATAAATGAAGACAGATGTATTTTATTCATCATACTATCTAGTCTTCACATATCATCTCCTTATTATGGAGACACCATAAAACTTTGATCAGCACAAAGTGTTTCCATACAAGATTCTCATAGAATCAACACTCAAGGCACATGCCCCACTGTCCCTCATCATTGACTATAGAGTCAAATTTGTGTCAAATAACACTTTTCTTATTCAGGGAAGCATCATACATTCTTTATTAATATCATGTTTATGCAGAGCATAAACCCCTAACATATGATGTTCATATTATTATAAATAGACTAATTTCATAGTTGACCACTCCAGGTAGCCAACCTAACCCATATGATAACTCTCAGATACCAGAATCTTTCACCTTGGTATCTATCACATGTGTTGGAAACACATCATATATATCTCTTCCTTTCATCTTGGAACATTAATCATTTCATATGTCCTCATCTTGGGACCAAAAACCAGGATAAACTGATACTTTTCTAAGTATCCATTACATGAACATTTTTATCTTATGCACATCAAGTGTCCTAAGACCCACTTGATTGTCATGTCCCTAAAAAGAAAGAAAATAAGGGTTCATATTCCTCTTATTAATTCATATATTTTCAACTATTCATGAACCATTTACTCTTTATCTCATCCTAGGTTCCTTGCCTTCAGCATAAGAATTTATAAGGATGATTACATAACATTATTCCTTTCTTTATTGTTATTTAGCATGTTTATGATTGTAACATCCCTGACCTGGGTTATGAGTTAACCCTAGGTGTTTTTCCTAAATATGTAGTTAAATCCTTGTGATTAACTCTGAGCATGTAATTAAGCTTCTCAGAAACGTATATTCCAGTATTTGCTCCTTTTTATTTAAAGTTGTAGCATTGTTTTGATATACAGGGACCTATGTGCAATTTACCCAGTTGAAAGGGTTAACTTGCAATTTGCACATGATGAGATGTTCCTCTGATGTTGAGACATCATGAGAATCTCTTTGGCAAAGTTTGAGGGATTTCCCAAGCTAGAGCACCAAGGTGCAGCTGTGGAAGCAATCCCAGGGCTTGAAACCCTAATTTGGGGTAAAATGCAATTTACCCAAATGATGGGATGCAATTTGTAAAGAATGTTATCTAAAGTATCTTGTTAGACTCTTGCCATCATTTAGAGAAGAAATGATGAGGAATTCACCTCAATTGAGTTATCAAGTTAAGAAATAGGCTCTGTGATTGAATAATCAGGGTATATGTGCAATAACCCTTTAAGTATGAACTTTATTATTAGATTATTCTTCCTTGCCTTCTTTTCTATAACTTAAGATAAGGTTTGTCCTTAGAATAAAGAGGAAGGGACGAGCAAGTAATGAAGGAAGGACTTAGTTGGAATTAAGGGAAACTTATGAGCTAATGTTGAAAATCCTACCCCAAGTATATAAGCCCTCCTTTCCTTAGTTGCAAGGGAACTTAACCTTCGTTCCCTTTACTGTTTCATTTCACCAAAGACGACCAAGGACTGCCTTGGAGCTAAGGAGGACGAACAAGGGGTGCAAGGTAGGTTTAAACCCCTCTTCTTGCCTAATTCCATGGTTAGAATTCGAATTCAAGGTCATCTTCATGGCTAATTCTCGAAACCCTATCTTTCTAGCCGTCTCTTTTCATCCTTCCTTGGAGTTTTCACCTTGGCCAACCTGTGGGAACTCAAGGACGCCATTAGAGCTTGGAGCTTGAAAGCTTGGAGCTCAAGAAACAAGCTTTAGGCGGGTTTTATAACTCTAAACCTATGCTTTATTATGTGCATCTTTATATGCGAGTTAATGATAGCTCCTAGTATTTCCCTACTTTTCCCTGCTATTTTGCAAGCAAACCCGTGGGATATCTGTACTGTTCTTGAGCTAGAAGATGAAGGCGTGATTTCCAAGAAAAACCCACCGTTTTTCTTTTCCCTAAACGGTCCTAACAGTTTGCTCTCACGACCTCAAGACCGTGAGGGAGCCTCGCGGTCTCGAGACCGTGAGAGGGCTCGCGGTCTCAAGACCGATTGGCCCTGTTGACCGAGCGTGTACCATATAAGAAACCTGTTCCTAATTATATAGGCTAAATACCCTCAAAATTTGGGAGACTAACTCCAAAGGAATCGGGAGATATGACCTTTTTAAGTCACGACTTTAAATGAATTAATTGCTGATTTTCAAACGGTCTGAAATTGCCTTTTTGGGCAAAAGGTCTCAATACCGTGAAAGGTCGTTGACTAAGCATTGACCCCATGAGATTAATGTTCAAAATTATGTTAATTAACAACTCACCAAGTTTGATGGTCTAATTCCAAACGGGCTAAGAGTTGAAGGATGAATACTAGGGCTAACCCTAGATAAAATCAGTACTGAAATTATGGTGACATAATTAGGGTTTTTAGGGTTGATTGACCTAAAAGGTCTCAAGACCATGTGGGGTCCACCCACATGACCTCAAGACCGTGAGAACAATCACCCAAGACCATTTGAAGGTCTAGGGTTGAGTAATTTGACCAATTGAACACCCAATTGCAAATAAGTTATCAAGTTAATCAAAATTCGGATTCTGTGATCAATCATGGTTCAACCTCTATCAAATCACCTTAGATTTTGATGAAATCTTGGGCAAACGGTCTCAAGACCATGTGGGGTCCACCCACATGACCTCAAGACCGTTTGGGCCAAGTTTGGGCCCAATTGGAGCTCAATTGAAGGGTTCAACCTTGTGTTGATACACATTGTTGAGTGTAGATGGGTGAACTTTGATAGACCTTAATTGAATCGATTTCAATCCTAATTGGTCAACAATTGAGGGTCAATTGAATGACCATTTGGTTAAGCATAACCTTAATTAACTTAATCCATAGGTGGTCAACAGTTATTGGACCTTTTGAAGGCTTCAACATCAGTTGACATCATCGTTTGATTTGTTGAACCTTTGTTGAAGGACCTTGTGGTTGAGACCGTGAGGTGGCTCACGACCTCAGGACCGTGAGGTGGCTCACGACCTCAGGACCGTGAGGTGGCTCACGACCTCAGGACCGTGAGGTGGCTCACGACCTCAGGACCGTGAGGTGGCTCACGACCTCAGGACCGTGAGGTGGCTCACGACCTCAGGACCGTGAGGTGGCTCACGACCTCAGGACCGTGAGGTGGCTCACGACCTCAGGACCGTGAGGTGGCTCACGACCTCAGGACCGTGAGGGGGCTCACGACCTCAGGACCGTGAGGGGGCTCACGACCTCAGGACCGTGAGGGGGCTCACGACCTCAAGATCGTGAAGGGGCTCACGACCTCAAGACCGTGAGGTGACTCACGATCTCAAGCCCATGAGGAGGCTCACGGTCTTGGAACTAGAAAGGGGCTCATGGACTTGAAGGGTCAAAGTGAGCAATCGGTCAACACTTTCAACCGAATTCAATCATGTGATGGTTCAATGTTGCTCAAATCAAACACTAATGATAATCTAAGATAGTAAGGAGTTATTTGATTAAGGTTTTTGACTATGATGATGATGATCAATGGGGTGAATTACCAAGATACCCCTGAAGGGTCAATTGAGTTATACCTTGCTCAATTCAAACCCTAATTACATGAGAATGATGTTTTTAGTCATAATGACTCTATATAACCTGATCTAGTCTAATGTTATCATCAACCATTAGTATGATGAAAGAGAAAGTGCTCTAGAGAGAGAGAAAGTACCCTAGAGAGAGAAAGTAACTCTAATCACTTAATGGTGATGCTTTTGGCTATGTTAGCCTATGATGACTCAACCCAACCTGTTTTAGAGTGATGTTGACATCACCTAACCTTACGATGAGAAAGAAAGTACTTCTAGAGAGAGAAAGTACCTCTAGAGAGAGAAAGTATCTCTTTTAAATGGAAACTCAATTGAAACATCCCCAATACACAGAAATGAGTATAATTAGGGTATGATCCACCTGTGTGAGATCATAGAAACCCTAATTATGATAAATGATGAACCTTTAACTAATCCAGGAGCATCAATGAAGGTGTTACTCAAACATGATGATGTTATGAGTTTAATTCACCTTGATGTGAATAGTAAACCCTAATTCAAGGGTGATGACATGTAATGTGAATAGTAAACCCTAATTCAAGGGTGATGACATGTAATGTGAATAGTAAACCCTAATTCAAGGGTAATGGCATGCTTTTGAGCAATAAACTCTATTTGAGTAGAATTAAAGATTTAACTCTTATGACAAGAGTAGGAAGTACATTCCTTATTATTGTATTTCCTTTATCAGATGTAGTAACCATGCAGGTTTTGATATGAAGATAATCATATCCAGGTATGGATGTTGATGTTATATTCATTGAAGGCATGTTGTTAGCCTTATGAATAAGTAATGTAACCTGATGCCTTGCCAGTGGCATCCTATACTGATAATGGGCTGTGAGAGCCATGAATACCATCAAGGTCATGCTTTAGAGATGACTTGTGATGAGGATAATGAGAAATGATGATTGATATGAGTTAGGCCTGTTACATTTAGTATTCTTCTTTTATAGCTGCTATGCTACTGTTATTGTTTGAAGAACAATGTATGCTGTTAAAGAATACTGAATGTACCTAACTAATCAAGTATAATGTAGAGCCCTGATCATAGATCCATCATTGTCAGAAATTAAGTGATGGTGAAACAGGTTTTCCTTAGGGAACTCCTGGAGCACATACTTTTGAGTATGTGGGGTACATGGATGTGTAGAACCTTACATCCTAGTGTAGGAAAGTGATGTAGATGTGGAATCCATCCATCCTTCACTATAGTTCCATACTGTATCAGTGGTAGGTAAACATGAAACCTCCTGATGACGAAGAAAGCACAGATATCCGTATCAGTGGTAGGTAAATATGAAACCTCCTGATGACGAAGAGAGTACAGAACGCCACTGTGACTCTAGAATAGCGAAGGACCAGTTTACCCTGGTGAGCTATAATAGTAGAGGCATGAGATGTCCTACAAGTGATCCTCTTACTGACTGAGGAAGGTGAAGGTCATGAGAATCCGGCTCTCTTAATGACCTATGTATGATACTGATGCGGCTTCTCAGCGATCAGTTGGAGTATGAGTGGTAAGCCTCATCTCCACAGGGCATAATGTTGTTTGTAAAACATAATCAACCATGTAGTGTAACTTGTTAGAGATAACTCCAAGTTAGTTGATTGATGTTACATTGTTATAATGATTGATATCCTCCATATCTCCTAAATTGTAGAGATCTTGTTATAACTATAACTGTTATAGAATGCTTTGAAGGCTTTACTGTTTAGAATAATCTTTGATGTTATAATAAAGCTTCTGGCGAAGAGTTATAACTCTCGCTGGGACAATTATGTATAATTGTCTCACCCCGTAGACTTCAACTTTTTAGGTGGACGTCGGAGACGAAGAAACCAGCCTACAAGTGATCAATCTCAGCAGCAGCACCAGGGGCAGCAGTAATCTCAGGTGGAGATTTGTCCTGCCATGTGGTGTAGTTAGAGTCAGTCCTATGTGTCCTCTGTACTCTCAGGTCTTGGAGTCTTGTGTTATGTGATCTTGAGATTTTGTATCTTGAATGTATATAATTACTCAAGAAGTAATTATCCTGAGATGTAAACAGTTACCTCTCTTTATGAAAGGAGTTTTTATGGATACAAGTTCTTATCTCGAAAAGTTTTAATTTCCCGTGATTTTTGTCTTCCGCTGATTACCGATTCGCTTCCGCTAAGTTTTATTCGTGTTTATGTCATGGTTTGGAGATCAGAGCCCACAATTAGTGGTATCAGAGCTCCAGGTTCAGTTGAGTCTACAGAGGCATAGGACTTAGGATGTCGAGTCTACCTTTAGTACTCCTTCCTTATCTAATAGAATCTTCTGCTCCTCAGGAGAAGAAGATACATAAGAATGTCAGAACATCGCGATGAGCACGTGGCTGAGAGTAGTGCTAGTGCACCTCGAGGCGGTGCAAGAGTTCCGAGAATAGAACAACCTGCACCTAAGTCGCCAAGAGAGCCACCCCAGTTCGACCCAGCTGACATGAGTGATCCAGCTATACAGACGATGTTCGGGCAGTTTATGACTGCCATGACACATATAACCGATAGGATGCCCATTCCTGCACCTAGGGCACCTGTCCAGCCTGAAGTACAAGGTATTGGTAAGACATTCGAACGAATTCGTCGTGTCGGAGCTACCGAGTACTTCGGAACTGCCGACCCTACAGATGCTGACTTATGGTTGACAGAGTTGGAGAAGGCTTTCAGGATTCTTATGATTCCGGAAGCTGAGAAGGTTAGACATGCTGTCTATCTTCTCAAAGGCAGTGCTGGTCACTGGTGGAACATGGAAGAGCAGAAGAGACCTGGAGTAGAGTTCTCATGGGAAGAGTTTCGTCGGGAATTTATCAATAGATATTTTCCAAAGACCTTCCTAGATGAGAAGATTTCTCAGTTTGAGAAACTAAGGCAGGGTATGATGAACATTAGTGAGTATGAAGCTAAGTTTATGGAGTTGTTGCGGTTCTGTCCGCACATGGCTTCTACGGATGAGGAAAGAATCAGAAGATTTGAAAAGGGTTTGAATTCCGATATGTCAACCCCTGTGTCTGCCTTAGAAAACAGAGAGAGATTCTCTACCTTCGTTGAGTCAGTCCGAAGGATAGAGAGATCTGTTGTTGAGAAAAGACAAACCCATAAAAGATATCCCCAGTTCCAGGGTTCTTCATCTAGGGATTCCAAGAAACCTAGATTCTCTGCACCTAACCCTCCACCACCCAGATCAAGTTTTCAAACTCAATGGACACCAAGTAGAGGTAGAGGACGGAGTCAACCGCTTCAAGGGACGCACAGTTCTGCATCAGTGTCAGTCACTGGACCACCCAGACCACAACAACAGGAGAAGAGTTGCTACAACTGTGGTAAGGTGGGACACTTGATGAAGGATTGCCGTTCTAGGCCTGTCGGTGTGACACAACAACCTCCGAGACAGAATCAACAGGGATCTCAGAATAGACAACATCAAGGAGCAGCTCGAGGACGTGGACAAGCGTCTCAAGCTGGATCATCAGCACCACCTCAACACCAGGCAACCGCGAGGTTCTATGCTATGAACCCACCTGAGGCAGTGGTCAATCCACGGGTAGTGGCAGGTCAGATGAAACTTTTATATTCTGATATGTCTATATCCTATAATGTATCTGTTCTGATTGATCCGGGTGCTACGCACTCTTTCATCACTCGTGAAGTGATTCGTAACTGCAATGTGATTGTTAGTCATAGAGCAGATAGTTTGTTGTTAGAGACTCCATTGAGTGGGTCTGCCGTTTTGCAGGAGGTATGTTCTCCCTGCATCCTTTTCTTTTCTGACCATCGCATTCAAGTGGACCTTATACCACTTGATATGCAGGGGTTTGATATAATCCTTGGGATGGATACCTTAGAAAGGTATAGAGTTGTCTTGGATTGTGAGTCCAAGTTGGCTGTGTTTGCTGATGAAAGCAACACATGGATCTTTCAAGGTGAAAGAAAGATTCTGCCCACCTGTCTTGTGTCAGCTATGGTTGCTGATAAGCTGTTGAGGCAAGGATGTTATGCATTCTTAGCCCATGTGGTAGATGTTACCAAGGAAAGTTCCAATCCTGCTGAAGTTCCCATTGTCAGGGAATTCGAGGATGTGTTTCCTGAAGAACTTCCTGGTATACCACCACCTCGGGAAATTGATTTTGAAATCAATCTAATTCCAGATACGAAACCCATAGCTCAAACTCCGTATAGAATGGCTCCTGCCGAGATGGCAGAACTCAAGAAACAGCTTCAAGAGCTACTTGAGAGAGGTTTTATCCGACCAAGCACTTCACCTTGGGGTGCTCTGGTCTTGTTTGTTAAAAAGAAAGATGGGTCAATGCGGTTGTGCATCGACTATAGACAACTCAATAAAGTGACAATAAAGAATAAGTATCCTCTGCCGAGGATTGATGATCTCTTTGACCAGTTGCGTGGTGCAACAGTCTTTTCAAAGATAGACTTGAGGTCTGGATATCACCAACTTCGTATTAAGGATAGTGACATATCCAAGTCTGCCTTTAGGACAAGATATGGTCACTATGAGTTCACGGTTATGTCGTTTGGACTAACCAATGCACCAGCTGCATTCATGGAACTCATGAATAGAGTTTTTCGACCTTTCCTTGATCAGTGTGTTGTCATCTTCATAGATGACATACTGATTTATAGTAAAGATGCTCAGCAGCATGAGCAGCATCTTCGCCAAGCTCTGACCTTGCTAAGAGAACATAAGCTGTACGCTAAGTTTAGCAAGTGTGAGTTCTGGCTGCCGGAAGTATCTTTTCTTGGACATGTAATATCCGCCTCGGGAATTCGTGTTGACCCTACAAAGGTAGAATCTGTTCTACAATGGGAACAACCGAAAACACCGACGGAGATTCGAAGTTTCTTGGGGTTAGCTGGCTATTATCGAAGGTTCATTAAGAACTTTAGTTCCATAGCTTTACCCTTGACCAAGTTAACCCGGAAAGATGTTCCTTTTTCTTGGAGTGATAAGTGTCAACAATCTTTCCAGCTGCTGAAGGAGAGGTTGACAAGTGCACCTGTGCTAGTGCTACCTGAGCAAGGAAAAGGGTATATAGTTTTCTGTGATGCTTCCAAAAATGGACTAGGATGTGTGTTGATGCAGGATAAACAAGTGATTTCTTTTGCTTCCCGACAGCTTAAGAAACACGAGGAGAATTATCCAACACACGATCTGGAGTTAGCAGCTGTGGTTCATGCTTTGAAGATCTGGAGACATTATCTCTACGGAGAGACATTCCAGATTTTCACAGACCACAAAAACCTTAAGTATATCTTCTCTCAGCATGAGCTCAACATGAGGCAACGTCGCTGGATGGAGTTAATCAAGGACTACGACTGTACAATTGATTACCATCCAGGTAAGGCCAATGTTGTTGCAGATGCCTTGAGTAGGAAATCAGCAACATCAACCATGAATAGAGCACAACTAAACTCTTTAGTATGCTCTAGAAGAGATATGCTTATCTCTTTAAGGCAAGACAATGTACAGTTGAAGGTGTCATTGCTAGCCGGTTTGTTAGCTGAGATGCATATTAAACCTACCCTAAGAGAGCAGATTAAAGAAGCACAGCTAGATGATGCTGCAGTTCAACATATAAGATCTGAGTATGGAAATGAGAAACAAGATGGGTTTCATGACTCAAAAGATCAAGTAGCTTGTTATAATGGAAGAATGATAGTGCCGGATGTGGACAACTTAAGGAAGTTAGTCCTGGAAGAAGCCCATTCTTCCATGTATGCTATGCATCCAGGGAGCACCAAGATGTATCGGAATTTGAAGGATCTGTATTGGTGGCCTGGGATGAAGAAGGACGTTGCAGAGTTTGTTTTGAGGTGTTCTGTGTGTCAGCAAGTTAAAGCTGAACACCAGAAGCCTGCAGGGACAATGCAACCTTTACCCATATCACAGTGGAAGTGGGACCATGTGACCATGGACTTTGTTGTTGGCCTACCCAGGACAAGCAAAGGACATGATTCCATTTGGGTAATTGTTGATAGGTTGACTAAGACAGCACATTTCTTACCTGTCAAAACAACCTATTCTGCGGAAAGGTTATCAGAGTTGTATGTGCAAGAGATAGTGCGGTTGCACGGAGTTCCTGTCACAATAGTTTCGGACAGAGGTCCTCAGTTTACAAGTCGTTTTTGGGAACAGTTACACAAAGCCCTAGGTACCAAGCTGAGGTTTAGTACGGCCTTTCATCCACAGACTGATGGACAGTCGGAAAGAACCATACAAACCTTAGAAGACCTGTTGCGAGCATGTGTTCTCCAGTTTACCGGAAGTTGGGACCTACACCTAAGCTTGATAGAGTTTGCCTATAACAATAGCTATCAGCATAGTATTGATATGGCACCTTATGAAGCCTTATATGGTAGACGTTGTAGATCACCCTTGTGTTGGTTTGAGACTGGTGAGCACCAGTTGTTAGGTCCTGACTTGGTACAACAAACCACGGAAAAGATTAAAGTTATACAACATAAGATTAAGACTGCTCAGGATAGGCAGAAATCTTATGCTGACAAACGTCGTAGACCTTTAGAGTTCCAGGTTGGAGACAAAGTGTATCTTAAGGTCTCACCTTGGAAAGGGGTCCTTCGTTTTGGAAGGAAGGGGAAGTTAGCTCCTAGATATATGGGGCCTTATCCAATCATTGAACGGATTGGAAAGGTAGCATATAAACTAGAGCTGCCCCCAGAATTACAGAGGTTACATCCTGTGTTTCACATTTCTATGTTGAAGAAATGTCACCCAGACACCGAGTCAGTTCTACAACCTATGGAAGTAGAATTGAATGATGACATATCCTATGAAGAGGGACCAGTGTCAATCCTTGATAAACGAATTAAAAAGTTAAAGAAGAAAGATATAAGTCTTGTGAAAGTCCTCTGGAATCATCGTGGTATTGAAGAAGCCACTTGGGAGTTAGAGGATGAGATGAGAAGGAAGTATCCTGCCCTTTTCTCGTAATATGTTTTATCGATTTCGGGGACGAAATCCTTGTAAGGGGTGGATAATTTGTAACATCCCTGACCTGGGTTATGAGTTAACCCTAGGTGTTTTGCCTAAATATGTAGTTAAATCCTTGTGATTAACTCTGAGCATGTAATTAAGCTTCTCAGAAACGTATATTCCAGTATTTGCTCCTTTTTATTTAAAGTTGTAGCATTGTTTTGATATATAGGGACCTATGTGCAATTTACCCAGTTGAAAGGGTTAACTTGCAATTTGCACATGATGAGATGTTCCTCTGATGTTGAGACATCATGAGAATCTCTTTGGCAAAGTTTGAGGGATTTCCCAAGCTAGAGCACCAAGGTGCAGCTGTGGAAGCAATCCCAGGGCTTGAAACCCTAATTTGGGGTAAAATGCAATTTACCCAAATGATGGGATGCAATTTGTAAAGAATGTTATCTAAAGTATCTTGTTAGACTCTTGCCATCATTTAGAGAAGAAATGATGAGGAATTCACCTCAATTGAGTTATCAAGTTAAGAAATAGGCTCTGTGATTGAATAATCAGGGTATATGTGCAATAACCCTTTAAGTATGAACTTTATTATTAGATTATTCTTCCTTGCCTTCTTTTCTATAACTTAAGATAAGGTTTGTCCTTAGAATAAATAGGAAGGGACGAGCAAGTAATGAAGGAAGGACTTAGTTGGAATTAAGGGAAACTTATGAGCTAATGTTGAAAATCCTACCCCAAGTATATAAGCCCTCCTTTCCTTAGTTGCAAGGGAACTTAACCTTCGTTCCCTTTACTGTTTCATTTCACCAAAGACGACCAAGGACTGCCTTGGAGCTAAGGAGGACGAACAAGGGGTGCAAGGTAGGTTTAAACCCCTCTTCTTGCCTAATTCCATGGTTAGAATTCGAATTCAAGGTCATCTTCATGGCTAATTCTCGAAACCCTATCTTTCTAGCCGTCTCTTTTCATCCTTCCTTGGAGTTTTCACCTTGGCCAACCTGTGGGAACTCAAGGACGCCATTAGAGCTTGGAGCTTGAAAGCTTGGAGCTCAAGAAACAAGCTTTAGGCGGGTTTTATAACTCTAAACCTATGCTTTATTATGTGCATCTTTATATGCGAGTTAATGATAGCTCCTAGTATTTCCCTACTTTTCCCTGCTATTTTGCAAGCAAACCCGTGGGATATCTGTACTGTTCTTGAGCTAGAAGATGAAGGCGTGATTTCCAAGAAAAACCCACCGTTTTTCTTTTCCCTAAACGGTCCTAACAGTTTGCTCTCACGACCTCAAGACCGTGAGGGAGCCTCGCGGTCTCGAGACCGTGAGAGGGCTCGCGGTCTCAAGACCGATTGACCCTGTTGACCGAGCGTGGACCATATAAGAAACCTGTTCCTAATTATATAGGCTAAATACCCTCAAAATTTGGGAGACTAACTCCAAAGGAATCGGGAGATATGACCTTTTTAAGTCACGACTTTAAATGAATTAATTGCTGATTTTCAAACGGTCTGAAATTGCCTTTTTGGGCAAAAGGTCTCAAGACCGTGAAAGGTCGTTGACTAAGCATTGACCCCATGAGATTAATGTTCAAAATTATGTTAATTAACAACTCACCAAGTGTGATGGTCTAATTCCAAACGGGCTAAGAGTTGAAGGATGAATACTAGGGCTAACCCTAGATAAAATCAGTACTGAAATTATGGTGACATAATTAGGGTTTTTAGGGTTGATTGACCTAAAAGGTCTCAAGACCATGTGGGGTCCACCCACATGACCTCAAGACCGTGAGAACAATCACCCAAGACCATTTGAAGGTCTAGGGTTGAGTAATTTGACCAATTGAACACCCAATTGCAAATAAGTTATCAAGTTAATCAAAATTCGGATTCTGTGATCAATCATGGTTCAACCTCTATCAAATCACCTTAGATTTTGATGAAATCTTGGGCAAACGGTCTCAAGACCATGTGGGGTCCACCCACATGACCTCAAGACCGTTTGGGCCAAGTTTGGGCCCAATTGGAGCTCAATTGAAGGGTTCAACCTTGTGTTGATACACATTGTTGAGTGTAGATGGGTGAACTTTGATAGACCTTAATTGAATCGATTTCAATCCTAATTGGTCAACAATTGAGGGTCAATTGAATGACCATTTGGTTAAGCATAACCTTAATTAACTTAATCCATAGGTGGTCAACAGTTATTGGACCTTTTGAAGGCTTCAACATCAGTTGACATCATCGTTTGATTTGTTGAACCTTTGTTGAAGGACCTTGTGGTTGAGACCGTGAGGTGGCTCACGACCTCAGGACCGTGAGGTGGCTCACGACCTCAGGACCGTGAGGTGGCTCACGACCTCAGGACCGTGAGGTGGCTCACGACCTCAGGACCGTGAGGTGGCTCACGACCTCAGGACCGTGAGGTGGCTCACGACCTCAGGACCGTGAGGTGGCTCACGACCTCAGGACCGTGAGGTGGCTCACGACCTCAGGACCGTGAGGTGGCTCACGACCTCAGGACCGTGAGGTGGCTCACGACCTCAGGACCGTGAGGTGGCTCACGACCTCAGGACCGTGAGGTGGCTCACGACCTCAGGACCGTGAGGGGGCTCACGACCTCAGGACCGTGAGGGGGCTCACGACCTCAGGACCGTGAGGGGGCTCACGACCTCAAGATCGTGAAGGGGCTCACGACCTCAAGACCGTGAGGTGACTCACGATCTCAAGCCCATGAGGAGGCTCACGGTCTTGGAACTAGAAAGGGGCTCATGGACTTGAAGGGTCAAAGTGAGCAATCGGTCAACACTTTCAACCGAATTCAATCATGTGATGGTTCAATGTTGCTCAAATCAAACACTAATGATAATCTAAGATAGTAAGGAGTTATTTGATTAAGGTTTTTGACTATGATGATGATGATCAATGGGGTGAATTACCAAGATACCCCTGAAGGGTCAATTGAGTTATACCTTGCTCAATTCAAACCCTAATTACATGAGAATGATGTTTTTAGTCATAATGACTCTATATAACCTGATCTAGTCTAATGTTATCATCAACCATTAGTATGATGAAAGAGAAAGTGCTCTAGAGAGAGAGAAAGTACCCTAGAGAGAGAAAGTAACTCTAATCACTTAATGGTGATGCTTTTGGCTATGTTAGCCTATGATGACTCAACCCAACCTGTTTTAGAGTGATGTTGACATCACCTAACCTTACGATGAGAAAGAAAGTACTTCTAGAGAGAGAAAGTACCTCTAGAGAGAGAAAGTATCTCTTTTAAATGGAAACTCAATTGAAACATCCCCAATACACAGAAATGAGTATAATTAGGGTATGATCCACCTGTGTGAGATCATAGAAACCCTAATTATGATAAATGATGAACCTTTAACTAATCCAGGAGCATCAATGAAGGTGTTACTCAAACATGATGATGTTATGAGTTTAATTCACCTTGATGTGAATAGTAAACCCTAATTCAAGGGTGATGACATGTAATGTGAATAGTAAACCCTAATTCAAGGGTGATGACATGTAATGTGAATAGTAAACCCTAATTCAAGGGTAATGGCATGCTTTTGAGCAATAAACTCTATTTGAGTAGAATTAAAGATTTAACTCTTATGACAAGAGTAGGAAGTACATTCCTTATTATTGTATTTCCTTTATCAGATGTAGTAACCATGCAGGTTTTGATATGAAGATAATCATATCCAGGTATGGATGTTGATGTTATATTCATTGAAGGCATGTTGTTAGCCTTATGAATAAGTAATGTAACTTGATGCCTTGCCAGTGGCATCCTATACTGATAATGGGCTGTGAGAGCCATGAATACCATCAAGGTCATGCTTTAGAGATGACTTGTGATGAGGATAATGAGAAATGATGATTGATATGAGTTAGGCCTGTTACATTTAGTATTCTTCTTTTATAGCTGCTATGCTACTGTTATTGTTTGAAGAACAATGTATGCTGTTAAAGAATACTGAATGTACCTAACTAATCAAGTATAATGTAGAGCCCTGATCATAGATCCATCATTGTCAGAAATTAAGTGATGGTGAAACAGGTTTTCCTTAGGGAACTCCTGGAGCACATACTTTTGAGTATGTGGGGTACATGGATGTGTAGAACCTTACATCCTAGTGTAGGAAAGTGATGTAGATGTGGAATCCATCCATCCTTCACTATAGTTCCATACCGTATCAGTGGTAGGTAAACATGAAACCTCCTGATGACGAAGAAAGCACAGATATCCGTATCAGTGGTAGGTAAATATGAAACCTCCTGATGACGAAGAGAGTACAGAACGCCACTGTGACTCTAGAATAGCGAAGGACCAGTTTACCCTGGTGAGCTATAATAGTAGAGGCATGAGATGTCCTACAAGTGATCCTCTTACTGACTGAGGAAGGTGAAGGTCATGAGAATCCGGCTCTCTTAATGACCTATGTATGATACTGATGCGGCTTCTCAGCGATCAGTTGGAGTATGAGTGGTAAGCCTCATCTCCACAGGGCATAATGTTGTTTGTAAAACATAATCAACCATGTAGTGTAACTTGTTAGAGATAACTCCAAGTTAGTTGATTGATGTTACATTGTTATAATGATTGATATCCTCCATATCTCCTAAATTGTAGAGATCTTGTTATAACTATAACTGTTATAGAATGCTTTGAAGGCTTTACTGTTTAGAATAATCTTTGATGTTATAATAAAGCTTCTGGCGAAGAGTTATAACTCTCGCTGGGACAATTATGTATAATTGTCTCACCCCGTAGACTTCAACTTTTTAGGTGGACGTCGGAGACGAAGAAACCAGCCTACAAGTGATCAATCTCAGCAGCAGCACCAGGGGCAGCAGTAATCTCAGGTGGAGATTTGTCCTGCCATGTGGTGTAGTTAGAGTCAGTCCTATGTGTCCTCTGTACTCTCAGGTCTTGGAGTCTTGTGTTATGTGATCTTGAGATTTTGTATCTTGAATGTATATAATTACTCAAGAAGTAATTATCCTGAGATGTAAACAGTTACCTCTCTTTATGAAAGGAGTTTTTATGGATACAAGTTCTTATCTCGAAAAGTTTTAATTTCCCGTGATTTTTGTCTTCCGCTGATTACCGATTCGCTTCCGCTAAGTTTTATTCGTGTTTATGTCATGGTTTGGAGATCAGAGCCCACAATGATCATCTCATGATCTCATCACAATTCCCATTTTCCTCATTATGGAAAAGATCTTTATTATACTTACATCTTTATTGAATAGGGTTCATCTCCCTTATTCTTATTCTTATCTTATGAGGAGTACACTTTTTGTTCCTCATATAACATGCTCATATGAGATTATCTCAGACTTCTCTTTCTTATGCTTAGAAAAGGACACATTTATTCATTCCATGCTTCTTATTTCATGATACTCATTAGATTATATCAGAATGACTGCTTGATCAGGGCAATAAAAAATATTACAATCTAAGAGTTTCCATACTCACTTTATCATCAATAGTTGTATACCTGGCCAGGGTATATACATATTGAGATTAAGTAGTATGCAGTTTTTATGCTATTATATTCCTTCTTTTTCATATTATCACAAATATAAGATTTAACATCACTGGCTTTATCCAGGCATCTCTTCAGTACCTCATCTTCTTCTCATAGAGGTAAGAACAACATGAAATATCTATAATGTTTATTATGCAAAATGTAAGTCCTCACAGGATTAATCAAAGAAAGTTCAATCAATTACCTTCCCAATTAACTTAGGAAACCATATAAGACATTTTAGAATGACATTATTTTGTCTAGTCTGTCATGATTCGTGGATTATTCACTGCCTCAGGCTGATTCTGCCTTAGAGGTTGTTTCACCATAACATTTCTGGCTAAGCAACCTCTTGCCAGATGTCCAACCTATCTACACATGTAGCAAATTCTGGGTACCAGATATGGTATAGAGGGTTCTTTACCCTTTCTAGATGATCATTGCCTTGGTAAACTAGGTCCTGGTTGTACTGGTGGTACCAAAATCTTTCCCTTTTTGGAACTATTAGGCCTCTGTCCCTGGATTTGGATAGGCCTTTTTTCAATTCTCTCTTCCTTGTTCTTTGTTGGACAATTCTTTACAATATGTCCAGGCTTTCTACACCTATAGCAAATTCTTCTTTTGGGTTGAAACCTATTCCTTCCTTCACTATTTATTGATTCAATAGGCTGAGGTTTAGCACAGACTTGTTCTAAGTCCAGAACTTCATCATTTCCCATTGCTTCCACCTGCTGATGTGGATTACCTATCCTATTGATGTCCAAAACATCATCATTAGGGGCTGGTAATCTAGGTTGCACTGCTAGTGCTCGATCCACTAAATACATCATGGTTGCCCTAAATTCCCCAACAGTAATACTTAAAGAAAGATTTTCTTATCATAGATGGATCAGCTAGGAGATTCTCAGGCAATTGTCTCTCTCTTGCCTACTCGCATGCACCTCTTCTTGGTGCAACATTGCTGGTCTCAGTAGCAACCTCCTCATGTGACCCAGTCATCTTTAAGTTCTTCTTCTCTTATATGAGCAGAAGACACTATCAAATACACTAGATGACACCAGAACAGACTCTACTACCTTAGTCCTATGTCTTTGTAGACTCAGCGAACCTAGAGATCTGATACCACTAAATTGTGGCATCTAACTTATAAAACACAAGATTAACTAAGCGGAAGCGAATCATTTGCAGTGGATTACTAAAAATCACTAAAAAATAAAACTTTTTGCAAAGAGATCCACACATAAGAAATCTTTTTCATCAAGAACCAAAATATAATATTTACATTCTGTTCCATAAGTACACAACCTGTACTATCTCTTCTCGAGGATTACAACATCAACTGTCTTATTCAACATTATGTACAGACATCATAAAACCTCGAGGCATCAAGCCAAAATCTCGAGTCGATGATGAAAACACTATCCATAAATCCCGAGGACCTGAGAGTACAGAGATGACACATAGGACTACTATATATACAACTAGACATGCAGTATCTCCACTTGAGATATTTCTGCTGTCTTCGATGTTGCTGTTGTTCCTTCTCTGCTAAAGGTTTCCTGCCTCTTTGTCCGCATCCACCTAAAAACATTGGATCCCACGGGGGTGAGGCAATTGTAAATTTCCCCAGTGGGAGATATAACTCTCCACCAAAACATTATATTACAATTTAAAGATATGAAATTGAGCATAGGTTAAGCAGTTTAAAGCATCCTCAACTTTGTAAGCATTGCAACTATTTATGATAGAGCAATATATCGTCTATTCTTTTAATAAGGAATGGGAATGGCATGTATATCATTTATCCAACATATATACCATCATATCAAACTTTTCTTATGACACTCATCATCTTGTTATGTTACCCATGAAACATTCTTGTTTCATTCTGTTGGCCTTAGCCAACCTGTTAAACAGATAAAGAGATATATCTACCATGTACTCATTTATCATCAATACAGGAATTGGGTTAATACCAAACCTAAATCATCATTACAAGCATTGGGTTATTACCAATCCTGTGTTATCACTATAGGCATTTAGCCTATGCCAGGTATTGGACTCTTCCAAACCTAATTACAGCGCCAGACATTGGACACTACCAATCCTGATTTCACAGCCAGGCATTGGACTCTAACCAATCCTGATTTCACAGCCAGGCATTGGACTCTAACCAATCCTGATTTCACAGCCAGACATTGAACTTTAACCAATCCTGATTTCACATCCAGGCGTTGGACTTTAACCAATCCTGTTTACACAGCCAGACATTGGACTCTAACAAATCCTGATTTTACAGCCAGACATTAGACTTTAACCAATCCTGATTACAGGCATTGCACCTCTGCCAGGTATTGGACTTTAACCAAAGCCAGGCATTGGACTCTAACCAATCCTGATTTCACAGCCAAGCATTGGACTCTAACCAATCCTGATTTCACAGCCAGGCATTGGACTCTAACCAATCCTAATTTCACAGCCAGGCATTAGACTCTAACCAATCCTGATTTCACAGTTCATGGAATTTAATTCCTTTAACTCATCATTTATTATCACATACTACTTTAAGATCTGAACCCTGAGGTTAGCCTACATAGCTTTACACATTCTTTGTTGGATATAGTTGTTCCTCTTATTGAGTTTATTAAAACATTATCCTTTCTTATGACAAACTTTTATAATCATTTTGGTACCTCTTACTATGCCATAATTTCTCTTATGGCTCATAAGGCCCATAAAGCATCTTGTCACCTCTCACTAGGAAACATTTAACCATATGGCTCACAAGGCCATTAAACATCTTACTCTTATGACTCATAAAATCCATGCACATTGTTACTTTATTAAGAAACAACAACATCAAGGCACAAAAGGTCAATCAACATTTATTATATAAATGTCACAGCTCAAACCTGGCTATATTCATCATCTCATACTATCTGTATGGCTATTAAATATGATAACAGTCATACAAGATATTCATCACATCATGTGATACAATAGTAACACCAATATTCCTTCCTAGGAATTAGGGTTTACTATCAAATAGGGCTTTTCATTCCCTTTTTCCCAAATTAGGGTTAGGGTTCCCCATTTCTCAAGAATTAAGGTTTCATGATTATATTATCTGTCCAACTCTCAATTCATTATTCCATACCTCTGGGGCATTCAGAGATATCATAAATAATTTATTCAAGATCATTAATTTCATCATATAGCATTAATGATCATCAACTCAAGGTATAAGTTCATTTCTCATCCTCATCATGGTATGATGTATCATACTCATTAGTTAGACTTAACCCCATTCTCAAGGTACATTGATTAACACTCATCAAAGTGCAACAACTCATTACATTTCATTGTAATAGTTGCATAACAGACTTCGTATGTTTCTTACCCAATTATATTGGATTTGGAGTGAATCAAGGTATATAAACCCTGAAGTGCTGACTGTGATAACTATCATACCTTGGTGTATCACTTTCTCATCATTTCAGACATTCTTGAGTTATCCAACTTATCTTGTATTAAGGTATTTCCCCTCTCAATACATTACATCACTAAACTCTCACCTTTAGCATATTATGCATAGGATACACATTAGAATTGTCCAATTATCTTTAATGATATGTACTTGTCTAATGCTAAAGACATTGCTTACACTAAGGTCGCTTATAATCAACCACATGAAATGTTTCACCTTTATAAGGCCATTCCTTCTATCTCACCATTAGGGTTTCTTTATACCCTTACTTAAAAAATTAGGATTATGATTCATTGTCATACTGCCCAAGATTAGGGCTTTATACAATATGACTTCACATTAGAGTCTCATATACCTTCAACCTTCTTAGGGCCTCTCATCACAACATAGCATTAGAACATCATGTGATGTTAGTTCTTAATCAGGGTTTCTCATGGAATCACCCTCAACTAGGGTTTCACATCTCATTTCCCTAAATTGGAGTTTCATATATCATTACCCTAAATTAGGGTTACATCCTCACCATGGATTAGGGTTTTAATTGGAATTGCACTCATTTAGGGTTAGAACTCAAATGCCATGTCAATTAGGATTTATGTTCATGATTAGGGTTTCATGATCTCTCTACTTAAGGATCATACCCTTAATCACCACATGAATCATATTCATGTATGAATTCCTGATAACATCTTCTCAACTTGATTAGGTCATATCAACCCTTCAATCAAGTGCATACAACTATGATTAACATAGTGTACCAAGTCATTGATCCTATAAGCAAATAGGGTTCATTCCTTAATTGGCACTAATCACTTAGGTCCTATTAGGGTTTCAACCTTTGTACCTTCATTGATTATCATTACTAATCATCATTGGATCAATGAATCACTCATCATCTTAATTCTCAAGAGATTAAATCACATTGGACCTCAATTACATAAGGTATCCAATTGAATCTTCAATCAACTTTGACTACTTGAGCCCCAAACGGTCTTAGTATTTCAAAGTTCAAACGGTTTGAAACCATTTGGTAAAGGTGGTGCTTGAGACCGTTTGCTAAAGCAAGTACTTGAAACCATTTGCTAAAGGTGACCTTCAAGACCATTTACTAAAGGTGGTCACTTGAAACCGTTTGCTAAAGCAACTTTTTGAAACCGCATGGGCTCAACCGGTTTGGGATCATTTGGCCCCAAACGGTCTTGAGACCGTTTGGTCCAAACCTCCTTAAAACCGCATGGACCAAATATGGTCTCAACTAATCAAATCGATTTGGGGTTCTCAATATTGATTCCTTCAATCGTTGAATTCATGGAGACAATCATCAATTGGGCCTATCCTCATACTTCAATTGAGTTATATAGGTCAACCTTCAACTGATTTGACCCTCAATTGACCCTCAATTGGTCATCAATTAGGGTTTGAATCAATTGGATTATGGTTTGGAATCGATGATCCTTCAACACTAATCAATGCAAGATCAATTACTTTAAAATCATTGAACCATCATCCAAATTGAACATGACCTGACCCCAAACGGTCTTGAGGTCATTTGGATGACCTCCAAACGGTCTTGAGACCATTTTCCCATGTCAACATCAAAATCTAAGTCAATCAATCAAAGTTTGGATCATTGGATTGATCACCAAATCAACATTTGATTGCACTTCAACTTAGTACCTTTAGATCTTCAAACACCTAACCATAGTCAACCCTAGACCTCCAAACGGTCTTGGGTGACCCCCAAATGGTCTTTGGATCGTTTGGATGACCTCCAAATGGTCTTGAGACCGTTTTCCCATCATATCATCATCAACCATGTCATTCAATTAGGGTTTGGATCCTAGGATTGGTCACCAAATCAACACTTAATTGTATTTCAATTTGGTATCTTTGGACCTTCAAACACTTGACCAAAATTAACCCTAGACCTCCAAACGGTCTTGGGTGACCCCCAAACGGTCTTGAGACTGTTTGGGTGATCCCCAAACGATTTTGATTCAATTGATAATGAAGAAAGAGATTTCTTGGTTCAGTTCTCCACCCTAACAACAGAAAAAAGAATTGATCAAATTCAATACCCCTTCCAACATGTTTCGAAGATGCAAATTCTCCTTTTTTTATTGGACCACAAACTGACCTAGGTCAATCCATAAGTTCAATTCGATGAGTCTTGGGTTAATCAACCCAAAGCATCAACTCATTCAATTACAAAATCACCACTCAGTCGATTAGGGTTTATACCATATGTTTGAATCTTCAAATACTTAACCATACTCAACCCTGGACCTAAAAACTATCTTGGTTGACCTCCAAACGGTCTGATTCCCAAATGGTTTTGAAACCGTTTGGGTCAATCAACCCAAATTTCAAACTCAATCACTTATGAAATCAGCACTCAACCCGATTAGGGTTTAGGTGATTGATGGACCTTCAACTCATGAACCAATTGGAGTTAATCAATAATAATTGATGGGTCATTAACCTAGATCATTATGATCAAGTCCCCAAATGGTCAACCCTGGTCAACATCACAAACGGTCTTAAACTGTTTGCTTTTATGCGGTTTAGTGAAACCGTTTCATTCTAAACGGTTTGAAACTGTTTGCTTCCAAAACACAAACCGTTTGGACATTTGATTGAAACTGTTTGGTCTAGATATTTGGGGAGGTGTGTGCTTATGATGATTTCATCATCATCAAGCTCTAGACCCACGAAACCTGCTGTGATTTCTATGGAAATTGCATCAATCAACCAAATCAATAATTGTAAATAGAGAAATGATCATTATTTGATGGGGAATTGAATGCAATAACAAAGTTAGGGTTTCAAGTTATAAAACCCACCTCCAATTGAGCTCTAAAACTCCATGTTTATGGCAACAATGGTGGATGCAACTCCCTTCATCATTCCAAGGCTCGTCCTCAAGATTTGAGTGAAAAGGAATGGTTAGAATTGAAGAGGAGATCGAAATAGGAAGAAATCCATAATTTATTTTCGATTTCCACTATGGAATCAAGGTGAAATGGATCAAGAACCTTAAAAACATGTTGGGGGTCGTCCTCCTGACCCTCCCAAGCTCCCTTGGTCGTTTCCCAAGCAAGGAGAAGAATTGGGGTCGAAAAAGCCTTCCATTTGGCTTGTAAAAGGTTCTTTTATAAAAACTTCAACGAGAGAGAATATGCTTTGCAAAAATCCATTTAATCCCAAAACATGTGGCCGCCTCTTCCTCCCCAACTTCCTTAGGGACGAGTATATCTTGTTTGCCTCTTATTCCTCTCAATTATCCATGATTTAAAGAAAAGCAAATTAAGCACCTCAATTCATATTATATTAATATCCATATGTGAGTGGATATTTCTTTTTCTTATAAAATTGTGTGTGAGTTATCCACTCCCTTGGATATTTTCGTGGTCCTTGCAAGGCTCAAGGATGTCACACACATCTGAATTCAACCATTTTAATTTAGTTTGAAGGCCCTTTAATTAATACATTTATTTTTGCCCTAAATCGAATTAGGGTTTCAATTAGGATTAAATCTTGATTATTTTAATATCAAGATTCTCTCTCCTCCAACTTAATTAAAATGAGGCACCACTCTCATTTTATTTTCTCTACTTGATGCCAAGAAACATTAGGAACCTTATTGAAGTCGTAATTTACATATTGCACCCTGGGTTTTGGGTAAATTACACATTACACCAAAACTAGGTTTTCATGCACATACATTGCTTTATCAACTCTTTCTTGGTATTCAAGCTTCCATAAGCCATACCTCATCATCATATTTACTCTAATGATGATTCAAAACATGAGAAAAATATTATCATGCACAATTTGCACTTAAACCCCTCAACTCGGGTAATTTGCACTTTAGTCCAAAACAGGCAAAACATTGATTTCAACAATGTTCAAAAAGGACTAGAATTGCAACATAAGTTCCTCTTGAGCCCTAATTACTTTTCACAATATGAGATTAATCATTTAATCACCTTTATTAATCAAAACACCTAAGGTTAAAGTATAACCCATGTTAGGGATGTTACAGGAATCTAGTGGTGTATATAAGAGAGAGAGCTTTGGGTAAGATGTCTCATGGGTAGAGACCCATGAAGAGTATGTTGTAGCATGTTTTGGTTTGTGCCTATGTGACTGGAGCTTTAAGCTATCACTAGTACCAATGAGGTAATCCGAGAACCCTAGACTAAGAGAGGAAGGATAAAGTATATGCATATGTGATACTCATAGAGTTGATTTAGCTCAGAGAGACTAAGCAATGCACTATCTTCATGATATGGGTCATGAGAACCTCAGTTGGACTAGATGAAGTTTTCATATATGTTTGATTAGCCACTGATATAAGTTTGGTTATCACAACCATGATATTATATATATAAGGATGTGATCTGATCTTGAGATATGATACATGGATATGATATGATGGAAACCTAAGAAGGTTTAATAGATATCAACACATAAATGGTTAACCATATGCTTTAATAATGATGATAATGTGATAGTGTTGGTTAATCTTGTGATGAAATCTCTAGTAAATTTTGTAATTTGTTATGAGCAATGAAATAAGATCATATACATGAAACATGTTACATGAGGTGTTAATCTTATGCTTAATAAAGATGAAAAATATAGTTTGACAGTTAGCACAACATAACGATTATGACACCTTGATATGATCTAGATGGATAATGCAGGTTAATTATTGTTAACTCCCTCCTAAAAGGCATATGTTAATGTTGAACATGTTCTAACAATTAGCTCAATAAAATGTTGATGACACTTTGATGATGGGTTAACTCCTTTGGAACATGATAATATGATGTGGAAATCCTAATTCATGGGCAAAGATAAGGATGAAACCCTAACAATGAGATATGTTATGAACTAATCAAAGTTCCCAAACCCTTGTTTGAGCCTTCTATGAAGGGGTGATTCACCTTAGATGTTTTAAAACCTCCTAATGGTAGTTTGGAGATGGATATGGAGCTTTGTTTTGGACATGATATTTATGGGAATGTTGCACCTAGACTAGTTCCCTAGCAGTGGATGAGGACCTTTTGGTTTTTCCTTCAAGTAAGAGGATGGCTTAATTTTGAGGACAAAATTTCTTTTAAGATGTTTATGATGTGACAAAGTGGTTTTTACTTTAATTCTGAGGATGAAATTTCTTTTAAGGTGTGTAGGATGTGATGGAGTGGACTTTTGCAATCCTTAAATTTCCAATGATATAATTGAATCCATATGTTTGAGTTGGTTTGAGAGTTCCAAGTGCTTTGGTAAAGTTCATGGTTAATTATGTTGATATTAGTATTAAGATTCATAAGTTTATGCCTCTTTGAGGAATTTAATTGATTGGTAATATAGTTGAGTTTTGACATCAAAGTTGGATGTGATACAACTTGGATGATGATAAAGCTTTGGTCATGAGGTTTGGAAGTTCCTAGATGATGTAATTTAGGTTTGAAGTGGGATAAATGATTAACTTTTGATGCATCCATGAGAAAAGCTTATAAATATATACAGTCTAATTTGTTAGTAAATGCCTTGTCACACCTTGGTCAAGAGAACGAGTGAAGTGGCTGCTTTCCTTGGTGGGCACTACAACCCATGGATTTTAGGTTAGATTGGAGACATGGCTATGTCGAGGCCCTTTATGGTCAGATCGGAGGGTTAAGGTGTTATTCCGTAACCCAGTTCATATAAATCGACATGAGAGGTAGTTCAGCTATTGCAGAATCAAGAAACAACGATCATCATTCGTGGGCAAACATGTGACTGATCGTGGGACAACCTGGTCATGTTGAGAGGACTTAGAAGTGGGATATGAATGAGAATCAGGGAGTTCATATCATCGGTTCCCACTACTCCCTCCAACACTTTCTATATGTAGAATAGGGTAGAGAAGTGCAGGTTTCCGTGGAGCATGCTTGAAGCAGAAACAGAGGAGGCAGAGAGGAAGGTGTCATCATTTCTTCTTGCTCAAGCCATTGGGAGAAGGTTAGAGAACCTAAACTCCAAGATATGATAATTCTAAGATATGTGATATGATATGTCCTAAACTAGACTACTTATGAGTGAATGAGTTGTGTTGCTTTATGCATGATTCCTATAGTCTTGCTTAACCCTAGATGTCCTTGGGAGGACCAAACCCTAAATATAGAGATAGGCTCGTTATATGTGTATATGAGGATATGAATATGAATACCTACCATCTGGGTGAGGGATAGAGCCCAAGACCCTGGAGGAGGTAGCTATGTTAGTTTCTACGAAGCCTCATGCTCGGTTTGGTGGTTTCTCATATAGGAATCTAGTGGTGTATATAAGAGAGAGAGAGATTTGGGTAAGATGTCTCATGGGTAGAGACCTATGAAGTGTATGTTGTAGCATATTTTGGTTTGTGCCTATGCGGCTGGAGCTTTAAGCTATCACTAGTACCAATGAGGTAATCTGAGAACCCTAGAATAAGAGAGGAAGGATAAAGTATATGCATATGTGATACTCATAGAGTTGATTTAGCTCAGAGAGACTGAGCAATGCACTATCTTCATGATATGGGTCATGAGAACCTCAGTTGGACTAGATGAAGTTTTCATATATGTTTGATTAGCCACTGATATAAGTTTGGTTAGCACAACCATGATATTATATATATAAGGATGTAATCTGATCTTGAGATATGATACATGGATATTTTATGATGGAAACCTAAGAAGGTTTAATAGATATCTACACATAAATGGTTAACCATATGCTTTAATAATGATGATAATGTGATAGTGTTGGTTAATCTTGTGATGAAATCTCTAGTAAGTGTTGTAATTTGTTATGAGCCATGAAATAAGATCATATACATGAAACATGTTACATGAGGTGTTAATCTTAGTGCTTAATAAAGATCAAAAATATAGTTTGACAGTTAGCACAACATAACGATTATGACACCTTGATATGATCTAGATGGATAATGAGGGTTAATTATTGTTAACTCCCTCCTAAAAGGCATATGTTAATGTTGAACATGTTCTAACAATTATCTCAATAAAATGTTGATGACACTTTGATGATGGATTAACTTGGGTTAACTCCTTTGGAACATGATAATATGATGTGGAAATCCTAATTCATGGGAAAATATAAGGATGAAACCCTAACAATGAGATATATTATGACCTAATCAGAGTTCCCAAACCCTTGTTTGAGCCTTCTATGAAGGGGTGATTCACCTTAGATGTTTTAAAACCTCCTAATGGTAGTTTGGAGATGGATATGGAGCTTTGTTTTGGACATGATGTTTATGGGAATGTTGCACCTAGACTAGTGCCCTAGCAGTGGATGAGGACCTTTTGGTTTTTCCTTGAAGTAAGAGGATGGCTTAATTTTGAGGACAAAATTTCTTTTAAGATGTATATGATGTGACAAAGTGGTTTTTACTTTAATTCTGAGGACAAAATTTCTTTTAAGGTGTGTAGGATGTGATTCAGTGGACTTTTGCAATCCTTAAATGTCCAACGATATAATTGAATCCATATGTTTGAGTTGGTTTGAGAGTTCCAAGTGCTTTGGTAAAGTTCATGGTTAACTATGTTGATATTAGTATTAAGATTCATAAGTTTATGCCTCTTTGAGGAATTTATTGATTGGTAATATAGTTGAGTTTTGACATCAAAGTTGGATGTGATACAGCTTAGATGATGATAAAGCTTTGGTCAGAGTTTCATGAGGTTTGGAAGTTCTTAGATGATGTAATTTAGGTTTGAAGTGGGATAAATGATTAACTTTTGATGCATCCATGAGAAAATCTTATATATATATATATATATATATATATATATATATATATATATATATATATATATATATATATATATATATATATAGTCTAATTTGTTAGTGAATGCCTTGTCACACATTGGTCAAGAGAACGAGTGAAGTGGCTGCTTTTCTTGGTGGGCACTACAGCCCATGGACTGTAGGTTAGATTGGAGACATGGCTATGTCGAGGCCCTTTATGGCCAGATCGGAGGGTAAGGAGTTATTTCATAACCCAGTTCATATAAATCGACATGAGAGGCAGTTTAGCTGTTGCAAAATCAAGCCACCACGATCATCATTCGTGGGCAAATGTGTGACCGATTGTGGGACAGCCTGGTCGTGTTGAGAGGATTTAGAAGTGGGATATGAACGAGAATAGAGGAGTTCATCTCATCAGTTCCCAGTGCTCCCTCCAACACTTTCTGTAGGTAGAACATGGTAGAGAAGTGCAGTTTTCCGTGGAGCACGCTTGAAGACTGAAGCAGCAATAGAGGAGGTAGAGAGGAAGGTGTCATCGTTGCTTCTTGCTCAAGCCACAACAAGGCTTGAGAACTAAGCCGAAAAGCTCCGCGAGGAGGAGCCGCAATAGCAACAACGTAGAGACTGGAGGTGGCAAGAAGGTCGTGTTGCAGGACGACATGGAGAGAAGATGGTGCTCATGGAATCATACTGAGTTTTTCATAGAAGAATCTTCCATTCTACCATGGAAGCATCCAGAAGCAGCAGGTGTAGAGGTGAACGCCGGTGCTTTCATGGCCCGTTATGCTGATGGTCTGGTTGGCGAAGTCACGTTTGACTAGAGAAGAAGGGGGAGATTGGGGTGGAGCTTTGAGCCTTCTCATCCCTTACGGAAGGCGTGGTCAAGTTTTGGAAGACCCAACACACCTATTGGAGGCTTCACCTGCTAGCTAGACTCCAAGAGCAGAGAATCCCCCTTTCCACCGTTGCAACACCGATTGTCACCGGTGAGCTCGTGGTCGTGGAGTTCCAGAGGAAAACCTAGAGAGTAAACCAGCCGCAGAGGTCTTTGCTAAGTCTCTAAAGCTGAGGGCAGCCTTATGGATGGATGATGAGCATCTTGGCATGTTTGGTTGCTCGCCGGAGGAGTTAGCTGCAGCAGAGGTCCCATGAAATAGAGTCTGTAGACTCTCGATTGCAAGAAAGAATGGAGGACGACTCCCGTTTCTATTAAATCGGGACCAGCTTGAGCCAACCTTGAACTGGGATGCTATCCAAGACTTGGGCCGCATCCAAGTGGCCATGTGTCAGAGGCCTATTGGTAATTCCTTCAGTAATGTTCAAATTTTACAAAATTCATAGTAAATAGCTTGAGTATCACGAAAATACATAAAATATGCCAAATTGATCAGAAAAATGCATAGAACAACATGGAAGCATAATATCAGACTTTTGATGTACTAATATTGATGATATCATGTAATATGTAGAATACTTAGTCCATGAGTAATAAATATCAAATGACGATATAAAATTAGGGGAAAATGTCAATACATTCATAATTATGTTTATAATGCATATGATGTGAGTTATGGTCATGTTGATGTACGAAATCATGTAATTTTCTTAATATGGCTAATTGGGGCTTTTAGCCCTAAATAAAATGCAATAAATACATAGATACTCAATATATAGTGAAATTTACAGAGTAAGTTCATATCAGTAACTGGAAGTTAATATATAAATTTGATATCAGTCTTATATATGAGTTTCATGTTATATGAAGAGCACCCTTAATACATGTGATGTAATCCTAATATGGTTAAGGAAAGTGATATAATGATTAATATGTTCACATAATAATGTGACACATGAGTATATACAGCTAATGAACTATAATTTGGAATATGACATCACTAAGATAAATCTAAGACAATAATACAAGTAATCATGAGAATATCATAATGAACTAAGGTAAACCTTAAAATGGATATAATTAGGGTTAAGATGACATGTAAGATGATGAGGATCTGATGATAGTATACGATCTTATCTTAATCAGGTTTAACAAGAGTGATAGTTGACATGAGGAATATGTTATTAGGTCTGTCTTTCTTGATCAAGGTACGCCATTACCTCTTACTTGGCTTATTATACAATATGCTTGTGTTATATATGTAGTAAAATACTTGGCATATGATATTGAATGAAATGATCGTTCTTGTATGATATGTTGCATGATTCTCTATACTTATTGATATGAACACATCAAACATAATATATTTGTTCTATTATATGAAAGCACTAATTCTCTTTGGTAGCATAGTGCTTGAAAGTGATCATTCTCTTTGGTAGCAGATCACATTGTACAATGATCTTACTCTTTGGTAGTAGATCATAAGGTCTTAAATCTCATTCTCTTTGGTACAAGAGATGATGCATTATTCCCTCAGGTGGCAAATGCATGGATATATAATGGAAAATGTGCTTAAAATATGTGTTCTCTTTTGCTAATGAATATCTTTGTGCAAGTATACACTTTTCTTATATTCTTCTGTTACTACCAAGTATTAGTTTTATGTTATTGCCAAGATATGATGAGAGGTATATAAAAGACACGTAGGTGTACTCAGTACAATATTCTTGAATATTGTGCTGACATGTACCACATCTAATCTTTTGTTTAGGTTGTGGACATATGATCTTGAAGACCCAGGATAGTGAGAGTTGTGTGGCAAGCTGATGTACATGTGGACCTGTTGTCTTAAGATCCTGTTGTTTAGATATAGTACATGTATATGTATAAGTTTTTTGTTCAATATGTAATATCAAATGTTGTAAAAATTCATGTTTTAGTTATATGTTGAATGGTGAACATGTGTATATGGTTTTATTATTGTTCATGTGCATGTGCTACTGATTGTTTCCTTTTGACTTCCTCTAATTTTCTCTTTCTTAGCCTAGTGTGTGATGTTTAAATTGGGATGCTCACTAATGTGAGGTTTCAATTTGGATGTCTCACATTAGATTAAGTTTTAAAAAATTCGGGAATGTCACACTTAGACCTGAAGTCACTAAAATAGTCACATGTTGTTATGTGTACTTGATACTAGACCAATGTGACTATGAAATATGAGTTACTAGAGAGGTGGAGATTGTACACTGTGACACATGGAATATTGCAAGTGATGTAGATGAAATTTAGGAGTGATATTCAGGCCACTTGATAAGCGGGACTATAAAATGCATGGGCATTCTCATGTGAGTCGATATATGATATTGAGCTCACAATATCTCAAATACTCTACTCTAGTTCAAGGAACATAGAGAATAACTTTCAATTCCTTAGTTTAAATATGGATATCTATGACAAAGGGTTTATACAATCACTAAAACACTGATCATCATACTAGGTTGATGTTATTCTCCAACTTCTCCAATTACTTAGGGTGACAATGAAGTCTTGTTGATACCGATCATTATATGTGAAATCATAATATGATTATTGATATCACTACCAACGTAATTTGGAGCCTATGGGATTATACATAAAAGGATGCATAAGTAAGGGGAATATAATTATGGGCATATGATTAGTTAGTTTCTAAAATATTTAGGCAATTAATCAAGTCATCAATAGGCCAAGTGGACCATGTTGAGTCTGGTCGACCAAATAGACTAGATCCAACAACCCACATGGACCGGGTCGGTTGGCCAATCCGAATGTGTCTGGTCGATGGACCAGATGGGTTCCAACTGATCAAGTGGACAACCTTATCAGGCAACTGGAGTGAGTTTGTTCGACAAATCATATTATCGAGAGGTGGAAGTTAAAAATTCTTGTCATGTCTTTTCATTTCCCAAGGTTTATTAGAAACCCTACTTCCCTACCCTTGGTATATATAGGGTTATGATAGCCCAGGTTTGATATACATGTGTCTGACATTATTTGACAACTCTTAAGAGGCAACTCTTGTAAGAAAAATGAGTCACCTTCGAGATGCCTTTTAACAATGTCATTACCATCATGGAACAATCTAGAGGAGTGGTTGTGCAATGCTAGCATATTTCTAATGGAAAGGCTACTCCTTAGAAGATTGACTTTGTAATCACCTTTGTTCCCTATTCTTGTGAGCTATGTTGCTGGATATATCTAAAACAAAGGTATAAACTCACAAGCCTTCTTTTCTACCTATATCATTATTGATGAGATCCCTAGATGGAAATGTGGAGAGATAAAACTTTAATTTATTCCTTCCATTATGCTTGCCTCTCTGATCTCTCTACAGATTACTTCATGAACTTATTCAAACATTCTGTAACCATCAACATAATCCCTTGCACTAACAACCAAGAAAATTGAATAGGTCTTGAAAAATCAAAGTAGATGTATGAAGATTTGGAGGAGGAACCATATGGGGCATATTACATATTGTGGTTTGGTACTATTCTTGTATCAATTGACAACACATATAAACAAATTGAAAATACTCACAAACACAAATTCAATATACATTTGTCATACCTTGTCATACAAAATCTAATTGTTGGGCCACCCACCACACAATCTTCTACCTCTCCTACTATATTGTATTCTAAGTGAGGTATCAATAATGGTGTGTCTTTCATTGATGGATAGGAAAGTTGGACCATCACACATACTATATCATCAACCATTGGAGTACAATGTAGAATTCCATTATTGCATGACAAAACCTCACCCTCTGCTCTTCCATTGAATTCAGGTTTAAAAACTACAAGATGAAATTTTCTAACCAAATTTGTTTTTGAGATTATATCATATATACCAATAACACAACATATATATTGAATTGGTAGACTATTATATCTGAAAGAAACTTATATTGGACAAGCCTAGAACGTCCATGGGAGTACTCTTAATACCTTTATCTACCTTGTCAGAAGAACGACGTGCATCCGTCTTGAGTAACTTGAGATTGAGAAGGTTGAAAGTTTCTCATTGATTCTTGTAATCTCTATTATATCATCTTCTCTATCTCCTTCTCTGACATACTGTCATTCTTAGAAAACTGTGTGGATTTTCTTATGAGACAAACTATGCCTTTAGCCCAACACCATCTCATATAGTCCTAACACGAACAAGATGATCTTAAATTAAGAGAGAAATTATCAATTCATCCATTCAGCTCTCAAGGATGAACTTGCCTTCTTTTCTTTCCTCATTGAACTCCCATTAATCATCATCAATGGAAGAAGTTAGTAAAACCTACCAATCCATATGATAATAAGCATGCTTTGTGAGAGTTGAAATTTACAAAATTTTGAGCCAGCTCTGTGGTTATAGGGCCGGTAAATATCCTGAGCTTATTTTTTCTAGCATTTATCCATTCCTCGTGTCTTAGTAGTGGACATGGACTTGGAGCTATGTCTGATACTTCCTCAAAATATTGCATTTTTTTCATATTTTGGCCGCAAAAGGCATAACCACCATGGCCCAACAAATGGTCATGCACATTCTATGCATGCCTATCTTTTTTAGCCTCATGTGTAGTCTAGTTAATTCAAAATATATGCTAATTACTTCATACCTTGAACTCATTTCATTAACTATAAGTGTATATTAAATTACTTAATACTTGGAACTCATTATTGCCGCAAAACACCAAAATTCTCCCACACAACATCATCATAATACTACTTTTACTCAGTGGTGTGGTTGTTTCTCTTATCATTATATATGCATTCTCCTATCAGATTAATCTTAAAGTTCAGTCATATCTTCCCACAGTGCTACATCAAATTTTTATGTTGAGCTTTTTCATCAAGGTTAAAAAATGCCCTACAAAAGTAGTTATACTATTTTTGTAAATGAGAAACAAAATAATAGGAAGAAAATAAGAATCTTAGTATAAATGCATATAACTCAAAACTATGCCCTTCCAGATGAGGTCTTTCAAGGTAGCCTCAACTTTATGTCAATATCATGTAACTATTAATGCTTTGTTGTGAGTAGTAACTGTGCAATAGTGTCAGAAAGCACTATGATTATCCCACACCCAATTTCACATGTCATCAAAAGAAATGGCCAACTTCTCACCTTTGGCTCTAACATCTTTAACCTATGCATGAGCGTCACGCCTCTACTACATGAGGAAACAACGCCCTCATTGGCAGACTCAATAGTAGCCTCATCAACATCCTCCTTGTTAGCCTCCTCATAGTGCTCAACATCTTGGTGGTCAGAAGCCATGCTATAACACTCTCCAAAAATAGCATATAAAAACAATGGTTATAAACATGTATATCTAGGATATATAACATAAATATGTGATAGAGAAATATGCACAATATTTAGCATCTAATAAAATGTATTTTCTGCATTATAAAATGTATGCTCCTAGTATTATTTGGTTCACTCATCAATTAGTCTTCCTTTCATGTGATCTGGATACATATAATATTTATTAGTGTTAGATTTAGTGTTTACACAAGGTAAGCCAATTGAGATGGACTAGGGTTGTGTACTTGTCTCAACACTCTTATTCATTTAAAAGATCTGCAATGAACCATTTTTTCCCATGAAGAATGACAAACCATTTTTCATTTATAGGGTCATTGATATTAGATACTTGCTTCACCTATTATGCCATGATGAATGTCTCATCCTTCTATCCAATATTTTCAAGTTCACTAATGTGAATGGAAACTCATTCACATGAACTCTATTATTATTGACCAAATTACACCTAAAAAGAGAATTCTAAACTCTACGTAGTCAAATTCACATATGCCATTCAATGGCACTATAATAAGACATCTTACCTTCTTGTGGATTCTTATCCTTCACACTATAAGAATAAAATGAAGATACTTGAAGGGTGAACCCATTATTTTTGGACAACACTCTTATCATATTTACACTTTGTATAGTATGATAATCCATTTATGTCAAATCCTTTGTAAGATATAGATTCATTTTTGGTTTGAAGGTGAGTCATTTAACAATCTCAGCAACATTATTTGGTATTTCAGATAGTTGCCAGAAAACTTTATCTTCAAACCACCTAATAGATGTTCAATTATTCTCTCTAGCAAGCCATATAGAACTAGTATGAGGATATTTCTCATGATAAATTTGTGTGTTCGGTGATATTAGTATGCACTTCATCTATTTTTGTAAAACATACAAGTGAGTTGGTTCCCATATTTCATTGACTCCTTTAAATTGTTCTCCTTAAGTCCCTTTGTCAAAATAAGGATGAACATAAAGGGATTTTGCATTGGTAGGAGTTTCATTATAGGTCAAATATCCATTAGAAAAGTCTATTACCTCCTTAGCCACATAAACCTAAAAATAATCTCTTCATGCTAATAATGATTTCAAACATCATAATTAAAAACACTCCTATTTTTTTCAAAAGGATGCATCAAATGTAGAAAATCAGACCTAACATCGTCACTTCCCTAGTCAAATGGACAATAGAAGTAGCATGACATAAAAAAATGATGGAGTAAATTGCAATTAAGATGGAACAAGGTAACTGTTACTTCTCTTTGCAACTTATCAAGATTCTCAAGATCTAGATTGCTACATAAAGTCTTGAAGTAGAAACAAAACTTGGTGATTGCAAGACTTATACACTTCAAAAATATACTTGGAATAGTCACAAGAAATATTTGTTGCATTAGGGTGTGACAATCGTGAAATATAATGCATGTCATCTGTTGATCCTTTATTGATACCAATCTACATATATTAGAAGACTATCCCTTTGTTACCTTAACATTAAGAAAGCACCCATAGAAAGATCTTTTATCATGTCTAGACAAAGTGTTATAAGTAGGAGGTAAATATGTGCAACAACCACTAATGACCTTTATCATTAGTTCTCTCATTATACTCATTTCACATAGATCTATTCTAGATTCGATGTCATCTTTAGTCTTTCCATATAAATACAATAGAGTAGCAATGACGTTGTCAAATATATTTTTCTCATTACTACATGACATCAATAGAATGCCTAA